>JAJKFI010000019.1:13205488-13239345 GCA_029204185.1 Lerista edwardsae | reverse complement strand
CTCTCTCTCTCTCTCTCTCTCTCTCTCTCTCTCTCTCTCTCTCTCTCTCTCTCTGTGTGTGTGTGTGTGTGTGTGTGTGTGTGTGTGTTTTAAGGACTGTGTGCTGAAGGAATGAGGTATGGGCTAGGGGGCTGGATCACTGCCTTCTGGCCCCTACCAACTCATTCTTACTGAGAGGGAGGAGACTCCAAGCAGCTCAATTTGCAGCAGGGTGGAGAGAGCCTGCTGCAGATAAGGGGTGAAGGCCCACTGTTTGATGTTCCCCACAGTCTGCCGCTAATGGGTGGGCTGGCCTTGCTGAACAAGCTTTGAGTTCAGCTGGCTGGCAAAGTTAGGAGGACTGGGGAAGCAGAAGGATGGGCCACACGGGCAAGTGGCTTGTTTTAGATCCAACAAACTGTGGCTTGTTGAATGATTGAAACCAGGCCTAACAAAATAAGTGAGACAAAACTCATATTTGACAAAGATGTAGTGCAAGACCCCATAATTACTAGAGAAGTCTACAGACTGTACTGTGTGTGTTTAAAAGCTAAATACAGTATATGAGGGGGCTTGAGCCTGTCACCAAAATAACAAAATGGTTATGGTAATATTGCACCAGATGGAAAGTTGAAATTTTGAACATGTGTAGTCCCAGATACAGAGGCAGATCTAAGGGAGGGTAAAGCTCTAAGTTTTGCAAGAAGCCTCACCTTGCAGTGGAAATCACTCCTCTCCTGCACCGTTTTAGCCAATCCTCACAGGGAAAAGCAACATCTTGGCGTTGCTTACTGGCTACAGCAGCAAGGGAGAGCAGGGATTTACATGACAGGGTAAGGCTCCTTGCAAAACTTAGAGCTCTGCCCTCCCTATAGATCCGCCTCTGCCCAGATACCTCATTTACTAAGGGTGCGTTCCTAAATGTGCCCTGGGCCAATGCAAGCTGCTTGTGTCAGCCCAGGACTGTCGCAAACGTGCCATAAAGCACATTCGGCCTAGGGCGCTCTGCATCTCCGTGAGGAACTTGCACCAACCCAGCAAAGCTATGAATGGCAGCAGGTAAGCTGCCCCCGCACTGACCAACCCCCAGGCCTGGGCCACGCTCCCCAGATCTGAGCCATTTTACTTGTTGTGCCTGCTATTTAGCAGGTGCAGGTACAAGCAGCCCCGTTGGGGACAAACATGACCTTGCCTTGCGGTGAGCTCCAGCTGCCTCCTGCCCTGGGTAGGACGTAGTGCAGCCCAGCTGCCCTGTCTGCGCCTGCCAGGTTAGGATTGCGCTGGAAGAGACGTTTGTATAGCCCTCTTTCGCAACCTGGGACATGAAGTCTATTTTTTTAATGGCAGCCATTAGAACATAAGAAGAGCCCCACTGGATCAGGCCAAGGGCCTCTTCTCAATAATAAAGTTATTCTATGCTTTAATATTTCTGAAACTTTCAGTCTGATTTTCTGTGTAATCCATTGAAGTGTTGTACTGATTTATAGAAAGGTGGAGTCTGTACGTGAGGTAGAGTTAGGGACGTGGTGGCGCAGCAGGTTAAACCGCTGCTGCTGGGCTTTCCAACCGCAAGGTTGGGAGTTCAAGACTGCGCAGCGGAGTGAGCTCCCGTCACTTGTCCCAGCTCCTGCCAACCTAGCAGTTCAAAAGCACCTAAATGCAAGTAGATAAATAGGGACCACTTCGGTGGGAAGGTAACGGCGTTCCGTGCGCTACGGTGTAGAGTCATGCCGGCCACATGACCACGGAAGCTTGTCCTCGGACAAACGCCGGCTCTACAGGCTTAGAAACTGAGATGAGCACCGCCCCCTACAGGCAGTCACGACTAGACCATTCGGTCGGGGGGAAACCTTTACCTTTACCTTAGAGTCTGTAAAAGAAATAAAGATTGGAGGAAAGTTAATTGAATTAAAGTTAATTGAAAGTTTTAAGGGAGTGTTACGCATTTATATATCATTAGAAAGATTTGGGCTGACATGTTTCAGAATTGCTGTTTTGGATAACCAGTATAATGTAAACTTAATTAAAATCAAATACAATCATCCCCAGCTTACTTTGTCATCAATCTTATACTTTGTAGTACAAAATTTAGAATATCTCCAGGCACCATCCCTCTCTTCAAGATGCCTGGGAATGATAAATATCCCATTATTTGCTATTACTCTGTAGTAATAAAAATATTGTTAACAAAATTATCCCTTTGAAGTGTCGTGTAATCGTTAAAACAATATAGCTAATGAGTATAGTCGAATATTCCCAAATGGCACAATCTACTTGAAGATTCCGCTGCACAAACTCTGTAGAAATATTTAGTAGCTATGCAAGACCAGCAAGTCCGTATACTTTAAACTAGAAGCTGACGAAAGTTAGTGAGACTAGACATACATGTATCCTTGCTTGATGCAATGATATATTTTTCTTGGCCTATCCATTATTCACAAGCACCACATTCCCCACACATATGTTTCTGCATGGATTGGTGGAGGGAGGAAGGCTGAATTATTTTCTGGATCCTTTTTTCTGGATCTTTAGCCACCTTGGATGCCCTTTAGGGAGAAAGATAGAATATAAATGAGCAAATAATACAGGCATGCCCCAGTATCCTCTGATGCGTTACCCACGGTTTCAGTTATCCACAGATACAATGGATACTGGGTTACTGTTAAAATGATAAGGGAACATTAAACAAATCTCTCTTGTCACCTTGTTGCAGCAAAACCACTGATGTTCCCCTCTTTAAAAAGGCATCCGCAGTGTCCATGGTTTCAGGTATCAACGGGGAGGTCCAAAACTGAACCCCAGCAGATTCCGGGGTATGCCTGTATTCTATTGCACTTAAGACTTTTGAGCTGTCTTGTCTCTCAGCTGCCATTGTTAACCTGTATTAGATGGACAGTCCAATCCTACTGAGCTGCTCCGCTGTACTGGCTGCTGTAAAGCAGTCTTAAGCACCAGGAAGGCTGCAGCCTTCCTGTGCACGTTGTCAGAGCACTCGCTGCTCGCTGGAGCAGGTAAGCCAGGATGGAATGTGGAAGGGGTGGAGGAGGGTCAGAACTAGTTGGGGAAGAGGAGGAACAGGGGTAAGGGGTTGCAGGAGGGGGTGGATCCAGCGGCAGTACCAGATCCTATCTCCAACAGCAGCCTCCCAGCCCCTTTGTTTTCCCTTGGACTTGTACCACTAAATTGCCCATGTCCAAGGAGTGTTTAAATTCCCTTTCACATCCAAAGCCTCCCACTCCAACACCACCACACTGGACTTAGTGCATCCCTTTATAGCATGGCTGCACCATCGGGGGGGGGGATAGGATTGGGTCATAAATAAGTTCCAGCCCTTCAAATCCAAATGGAGCCATATGGTAGTCTTTGTTCCTGTGTGCAAAGAATCCTTTCTCTGTTAGGAGGTTGAGTAGGTTACATTCCAGTTATAATATTTATTTATTATTTTTCACATTTTTGCACCACGCTTCCTTCAAGAAGCTCAGGGTGGGGTACATGGTTCCTCCCTTCCTTTTGTCCTCACAACAATCTTGTATGGTTGGTAAGGCTGAGAGAGAGTGACTGGCCCATTGTCACCTGGGAAGTTTCATGGCTGAGTGGGGATTTGAACCTGGATCTTCCAGGTCTAACTCCTGAACCACTACATCATCCTGGCTCTCAGGATGGAATGGAGTATTATATGGCTAAGATTGGAGGATGTTGCATTAAGATACAGAACTGCTTTTTATTGGTATGTTGTGTAGAGGTTGCCATGATTCCACTTTATTTGCTCATGTCTCCTCATGTTGTGTGGAGTTCCACAGAGAGAAAAAGATGTACTTGAGTATCTACCCTAAGTTGTGTGTTTGATTATATCCCCTCTTAAGCATTCTTGAGCTCAACGGACCTCTATCCTGTATACATTCAGGATGCTTCCAAACCAACTCTAGATCCAGTACTCCAGTACTCTAGATTAGTGGTTCCCAAACTCCTCCCAGTAGAACACCTGCAAGGCACACCCCTTAAGGGGGAATGCCATGCTTCCGATTCCCCTGGTGGGTCACAACCCACTAGTTTGGGAACCGCTGCTATAGATACATTATTTCAGTCTCCCCTGGAAAGATGCCAAGGTGACATTTAGTTCCTAGAAAAACAAGCAATCTCACTATTTGTTTAATTTCTGTTTTCCTGTTTTTCCAAAGCTCTGGTTTACACGGGGGTGACAGTGTCACAAAAACTGGACCAGGGGGCCATTCAGACATGAGACAAGTGCCAACTGTTGTGATCGAATGTGATGACAATAAAGAAAATGTGCCTCATGAATCTGACTATGAAGATTCTTCCTGCCTCTACACAAGAGAAGAAGAAGATGAGGATGAAGAGGAAGATGAGGAAAGCTCATTATTTACGAGTAAGGGTCTTCCATTTTCAAGTTGTATTTATTATTTGCATGCTATATAAAAGAAACAATAGTACTACCATACAGAGGCCATGCTAGCACTGATTAATACCAACTAGTTTTGAGGATTTTCTTCATGGTAGTCTTCCCAAAGAGACTCCTAGTGGTCAGAGTGGAAGTTACCACATGTTGAAAAATTTGATGCAAAAGGAAAAGTCTTCCCTCAAAAATTTCTGTGAGAATTCACTGGTTGGAATTGTGGCACCCAAACATGCAAGAAAATGCCTTTTTAATCATTAGCTTATCCGTATACATCCAAGCATACTTTAAGTTCCTTAATCCCCTTTCATAAGTTCTCTCGGGCAGTCCCTTTTTACCCTGCCCTGAACATCACCATCCATCCTCCTGGCCTGTGTGCTTTTGGCAGAAGCCCAGAAACCCTGTGTGCTTTTGGCCCATACGTGTACAGTTGTTTGTACATACACTTTTCACCCTCTTGCAACAACTAGGGTTTCCAATTACATGGAGGACCTATATGTGTACTCTTATATATACACACAAATATTCCTCTTCAGACATTTCCAAACACAGAGACAATGGAGGACAGGATCAGCTTAGCTCTGGAATTTCTGTCTTTATAGGAAGCACACTGCAGTGGTGGAAGGACTTTTGAATGGTCTTGATTGCAGTTCAGAGTAATATCTGCCTTCACCAGCAGGATGTTTTTTTGTTTGTTTTGAAATTTTTTAAGTATGCTTGTGTGGCTGTGACCCTGGTCACAGGCAGAGTTCAGTTCTTCCGAACCTCTTCTTTCTACCCAAGGTTCCCTGGCAATGAAAGTCTGCAGGAAAGATTCTTTAGCCATCAAACTTAGCAACAGGCCATCCAAACGAGAACTGGAGGAAAAGAACATTCTCCCCATGCAAACTGATGAGGAGAGGCTTGAGCTGAGACAGCAAATTGGGACAAAGCTGACAAGGTAAGAACCAAGCGGTGTCAAACTCTCCACCTGTATAGGACATGAAATAGGTGACCTGAGCAAGTCAGTGTTTTAGTATTCTAAGTAAAGACTAAGGTGAGTGCAACCCAGCAAAAGAGAAACACTTTTAATCCTAGCATTTTTTCAGGGAGTTAAATACATCCTTAATTCTCTTCCCATTGAAATGAATGAGACTAGTGCAGTGCAATCCTGTGCAACTTTACCTGGGAATGAGTCCCATTGAATGCAGTGGCACTTCCTCCCAAGTAGGTGTGTGTAGATTTGCAGTCTAAAATGCTTGGCTGGATGGTGCCCTTATGATAAGTACAGTCGGGCTGCTTGGGAATGTCTCCTTAACATTGAAAAGAGAAAAAATGCTGTTTGATTACTATTCCAATCTGGCCTCTCTTCCATTTGTCACATTTATCACTTCAGGCTACTTTATCTTTTACAGTGGGAGAAATATACCGGCATGCCCTGGTATCCACGGGGGATAGGTTCCTGAGCCCCTTGTGGATACCTGAAACCATGGATACAAGGGGGCCTATGTTTAGGGTTCCCCCCTTCCCCCACCCCTAAGCAAGAGGATTATTTAGCAACCCAAAGTAAGAATAAAGAAAAGGGGGGCCCAATCCTTGGATAAGTGAAACCGCGGATACAGAATCGGTGGATACGGGAGCCCACCTGTATTTTCTTTTTTAAAATTTGTGGTCTGCTTCTGCTCCATACCCTGTAATGCTGCTTCAAAGACCTCTTTCTACCTAGCGTAAGAAAACTTTTCTGTGAGCTATGTTCTGTAGGCATACCAACTGCCCAGTAACACAATGATCAAAGTTATTCTCTTTGTCTATACATATAGCTTCCATTAGCTGGCATTGGTAGGTAAACATTTAGGCTTGCTTCCTGCATGACATGATTCTAGCACAGGAGCCATTTCTATTTTGGGATGAATGTGAAATGCACTCGTTGAGAGGAAAGAGTTTCCTTCTGAGAGGAAAGATTCGTTATGAATTTTGCAATGTTAGAACAATAAAAAAGACCAAACACCTATAACGTTTATTCTTGTATCTCCCCTAGAATAAAAGAGATTAGGGCTGAAATCCGAGACATGCTTACCTGGGAGTGAGCTCTTTTGAACTCAATAGGATGTATGTTTAAATAGACATATACAGGATTGCTCTGTAGAACTTTTTGAAACTTCAGTGGACCCACAGTATCCGCAGGTCTGGCAGCTGTGGATTTAACTCACCCCAGATGCCAGGGGATACCAGAGTCCACATGAAAAGGGCTTTAAGAACCAAAAAAGCACACCAAAATAGCATTTCCTACCTTTGCGCGGTCAAACTGTGCTGTTTCCCAGGTTCTGGCGCTATTTTTAGTCCTAAAAGACCCGCTTCTGGGTCACACGGAGGTTCCTTGTTCCTCCCAGGTTTGCCCCAGAATGCACAGCATTAAGTCCTATTGAACTCAAAGAGGTACATGCCTGGGATTGTGCTGTTGTACAGTTTTATTTATTCTCTTAATATAGAAGGTCCCCAACTTACAGGTGTTGGAGTTATGAACATCTGAGTTGTGAAGGGGCTCAGTCAGGGCTTTGAAGCAGGCACAGCTGTGAAGATTGGCAAAACAAGCAACAGAAGCTGCTTGGAGATAATCCCAAAATAGCAACCCCTTGCTGTGGTAATGGGGGGGGGGAAATCTCAATAACACCTGTTGATTTCTTGAGGCGGAAGGGAGAGTGAAGATGAAGAAAGCCAAGGCTGATTGGCACAGGGAGAGCTGAGATATTGCGAGGCGGAGGGAAGCATTTATACTTTAGTTGGGATGAGAGAGGGCTCTGAACAGAGGTGACTGCCACAACATAATTAACAAAACACAGCCTTTTACCACTACTTTTTACCACTAACAGTGATAGTGAACCTTTTGGGTTTGCTGTATCAAAAATTCCTTTATCTAAAAAAAAATACTGTCAAATCATTTGCGGGGCTATTCATTATATAAAGAAACATATAATTACAAATCATTACAGAAAATAAAATCATTACAAAAACAAACTTAGTTGTTGTTGGGTGTTGGCAAATGCTGGTGTGTCACCCAAAACATTGTGGCGTGTCACCGTTGTCATCAGTTCGCCGTCCTAGTAGAAAAGGGGGAGAGGCTTAAAGTTGAGTTTGATCAAGGCCCCCTACAGCTGCCATCTACTCTCGTCAACAAGCAAACTGAATCTTATAGTCTAACTTCCCAATCCTAGCCCCCTTTTGTGCTTTTGGAAACTCACGTTGCAGCAGAGCAGTGTGTTTTGTGGTGTCACAGAATGTGACATGCTGTTGTGTGCTACCGGGCCTCTGCCACAAATGGTGAGCAGCACTGGCTCATGGCACCAGCTCGTCAGGCTTCCCTCATGCCAGTAATTTGGTGAAGGTGGTGGGTGGTGGGTAGGGAGGTGGAGTACCTAGGCAGAGAGGAGGAGGAGGAGGAATCAGGACCACCAATATCCTATACTGTACCCCCTGCCTGACCTTGCCACACCCCCTTGGATCCACTCGGACTTGTGGCAGGCAGAGAGCTGGCACAGATCCAAGCAGACCTGTAGGGCATTGGGGCATACCAGGAGGTATGGGAACAGTTCTCTTTAAGGAGGCCTCCTACTTTCCCCACTACCATAGGGTGCATGCAGCATGGACTTCCATGGCCTGGCTGCATCAGTGCAAGTGGTGGGGGACAGGATTAGGGCATTCTTCTTTTAATTTAATTGTATTCATTGTGGCTAAAAATTAAGACCAAAGGAACATCCTTATGACAGCACCCTGTTGTAATTGCTTCAGCCCAGTGGACACCTAAAGTTATATTTTTGCTCACAGGCAAGTCTTTGGAATTACCCTGGCTTTCCAAGTTTCAGATGTCTAAATTATGGGCTGCTGCGTTGGCACTTTCACGTAGACACAGTTTTTTCTTCTGTAGTCTTTCTCACAGGTATAATAGCACTAGGCCAGCAGGATGTTTCAACAGGTATGGATCCCCGGAACCGAGCCTGTGTTTATGTAGGAAGGATAGTGTAATATTTCCAAAGAGTGCAACCCTAAGCTGCGCTGGAATGGACAGGCTGGTGGGCCTTCACCAGCGGGCCTGCTGTATAGCAGGTGCAGATCTGTGTTCCCTGCACAGGCCAGAGCTAGGAGCTTGGATGTAGTCCCCCTCCCTCCCTGGGCTGGCCCACCTCCCAGCCCATCCTCTGCCTGCCCCATTCCTCCCTCCCTCCTGCCCTCCCCAACTCAGCTGGCACATGAGCGGTGCAACAGCAGCTTCTGCATGCATCGGCCCCACAGATGCAGCACTGGCACGAACATGCCTTACAGCACTATCACAGTAGCGCAGGGCCCTACGGGCGCATTGGATTACACCCAAAATGTCATTATTACATCTGTCTTTCACTGTCACTAAGGAATTGTCATAATGATGCAGATCTGAAGTCAAAGTAAAGAGCTAAAGCTTTCCCTATCCTTTGGGAAGTGTTGAAATGCAAAGTATGAAAGCAGCTGACAATTTTAATAAGTTTGCTAACTAATTTAGACCGTTCTAAAGAAAGTCCCCAAAGTCTTGGCACAACCAGCTGAGTAAATTACCCACATTACTTGCAGAAGGAACCTAAAACATTGAACGAAAACAGTCTTACCTGGAAACTTCTTGAGAAATAATTAAAACTATCAGCACTGAACCAGATCTGTGAATCCTCAAAAGACTGTTGATTTAGATATGGGGCAGTCCAATCCTATCCCCCACCAGCGCATAGCATGCAGTTCTGCTGATGGAGTGCGTACTGCATGTTGTGGTGGGCAGCCTAGGAGAGGTAAAAATAGTTTTTACTTACTTCCATGTAAGCCATCTGGCCTCCAATATCTTTGGACCCACCACCAGTTATAAATCTGGAGGTGGGAAGGTCCTTTGGGGACAGGGAGCCAATTAACTTTATTTTTTTGCCTGTAAACTGCCTTGAGAACTTCGTGTTGAAAAGCGGTATATAAATACTGCTTGCTTGCTTGGCAGATCAGAATTAGACCCCATGAAAAAGAGAGACTGCTGCGACAAAAAGTAAGCTCCCCGGATGATACATTGAAACTCCGATTTCTGATGTAATGCAAGGCCAAGGAGCAATTTGTCATAACTATTAGAATGATTAAAATGTGACACTGAAGTAATCCTAACAGGAAAAATTGTCTCATTTTTAAACCTGTCTGCCACCTGAAAGCTGATGAAGGGCAGGAAGAAAAGCCAACACTGTGTGGAGAAAAGAGGGGAGGCTGTAGCAGGAAAAAGAAAGGGGAGGTGAGCAGCCAACTCACGCATGTCCCTGCTGCAGCCAGAGGTATATTTAATTGGACAATTGGATGTGCCTTCTCTTTGCACAAGTCTCTTTTACAATCTATCAACTTTATAATCGTTACGTGTCCTTTTTGTCAACAAGTTCTAATGAAGAGATCTCAGTGCCTCATATTGCTGAAAACAGAGATTCTAAAGGCCTTGGAATTTGTTGCCGTAAACATTGTAGCTATCCAGCTAGTTGGATCACTGTAAAATAATATGACAGATTTATTAAATTTGCTTTATTACTAAACAAAACAGTGCAATCCTAACCTGGGACTCAGCCAGCGCAGCAGTTGCTGCGCCAGCCTAGAGTGTCACAAGTGTGATGTTTGCTACTACAGCAAGCAATGCCAGTGGAATGACCTGCGCAGACCCGCTGGCGCTGTATTCTGACCTTCTGCCACTAGCAGTACTCTGCTGTGGCGCAGCTGCTTGGGGAGGCAGAACAGAGGCAGAGAGGGAGCAGAACAGAGGGGGGGGAGACGTGGGGGAAGACAAAATGGGGAGTGGGACAGGCCCAGAAGCGGGTGGGATCAATAGAGGAGACCTCGACCATATCCTAACCCCTGTTCTGGGCCTGCAAGCGCTACAGGGGCTTCTCAGACTTATGTCTGTGATTTAGCTGAAGCATAGCCAAGTAGCCCCATTGAACAAGCTGGGGTTCAACATGGGGTAAGGAAACAAAAGGGTTCCCTTACCCCCAGCCTGCTCCTAACCCACACTGGATACGGAATTGACCACTCAACCCAGCTGAGCCCACGTAAATTAGGATTAACTATATCAGCAGCTTATCCCTGTCGTACTCTGCAGCGGACCTCTGAAAGACAAAGAAGCATGTTGCCATGTGGAGAAATCAGTCAGTGCCACTCTTGAGTCATTATTGGTGTGGCTGTGGCTCTAGCAGTACACAGTGATGCGCTCATTGCAGCCGCATTGTGTTCCATGCTTTCCCCAACTGTGCTGTGAATTACTCAGTGCTTTTAATTGCTCAAAAGGTTATTGAAACAGCCTGGGGTGGGGGAACATAAACAGCCAAATGAGAACATTTTTATTTACTAAATGTTTTCAGCTCCAAGGGACTGCAGCCTTTTGGAAATGATTTTTATTGAATGAGTGTGGAAAGTCCAACGGAACACGCAGCCTGTCTTTAGGTAATTGCTGCATGCTGATTACGGTTGTTCATGATGGATAGCTTTTATTTCTATCCACACTTCTAGAAATAATCAATGTGGCTAGCGGTTTAACCCTAACTAAACGCTGCACCAGTGGAACACGTGTTCCACCAGCACCCGCTGTCGCAAAAGCACCATAAAGAGCTTTGCAATAGCACTAATAGCTGGTGCACACTGCTGGACATCACGATGCCTGCCAAAGCAGGTAAGTCTAGTGCAGGCATGGGGGATGGACAGGGAGGGCTGGAATGGGGAAGAGATGGTTTGAAGGGTGAGCAGATTGGACCCAGGAAGGGGTGGGTTTGGTGCCATTGGCACATGCCAGATCCAAACCCCCTTCCCAGGCCTGATCCATCTGCATGGATCAATTCAGACTTGAACCAGCGAGATTGCTAGCACAGGTTCACGCTGACCCATTGCGGCTTCTGGGGCTTACTCTGGCACTTACCCTGTCCCCTTACCCCAAGGAGACTTCCAGCAGCCAAAGTTCCCCTACAGGATGCAGCGTAGCCCATGCCGGCACAGGTGCGTTACCTCACAGGGATTTAGGTAGGATTGGGCTGTATGTTTTCTCTGTACAAGAAGGATCATCTTTGGATTGTGTATCGTAACTGTAAGTCGTGAAAATTTAAGACTTTGGAAGCATGTGAAATGACTGTCAGCCTTGATCTCGCATGCACGCACGAACTCACGTGCTCTTTCTGGCATTTTCATACAGAACATTCTGGAATAATAACTCACTTCAGTGTCAGTCCCTAATCTTCAGCCAAATAAGCTATTCATTCTAGCACAGATCGCAATAGACATTTATTTACTTAAAAGTGTCAAGCTTTTAGAGAGCAAACAAGCAGTAGTTTGTAATTTTAGTAGCTATCTCCTTTGACATTTCCTATACAGGAGTTTAATTTAAAACAGGGCTCGAGGGAGAGTTCAGCAACAGCTTATTTTTAATGTGCTTTAGGATTACAAGACTTTAGAACAGGCAGTGCTGTGTTCTCTAAAGGAGAAAGAGATTTTTGCAATCTAGATTCAGATGCATTGTGGTGCCTGAAGCAGAGCACAAAGTGTCACTCCCTTACCCTGCCCTCTTACAGGGCTGCTCACCTGGGGCTGGGAGTAGGCAGTGGCAGTGTGCTGCACCCAGCCAGCAGGCAAACAAATGAGCAGACCTCCTCTTTGTGCACTGAATTTCAAAAGGAGAAGGGGGAGTAGAAAAGAAAGTGAAAGACAGGAGAATGTCACCCATACAGATGGTCTTGAGCATCTCCTTTCTGGTAGCATCAGTACAGGTTAATTACCCCTTATCCAGAATTCCAAAAACCAGAATGCTACAAAATCCAGATCATTTTTGGGCTCCACCATGATGTAACATGACCTCAGGCACTGGCCAGCATCCATTTATAACAGAATAAGACATCATGGCTCAATGTACACAAACTGTGGATGCAATTCTACACCCTACGTTCGGCCAACGCTAGCTGCTAGCATCAGCCAAACATCTGCAGAGATGACACGAGAGCGCTGACTGGCACCCTTTGGTGCCATTGGTGCTGGTGCCATTTGGCTTATGCTAGCAGCAGCGTCAACCCAATGGCTCCAGCCAAAGGTTGCACTTCACTACTCCTGCGCCAACCGAGTTACAGGTGCTTTTATACAAATGCCCAAAATCTCTGAGTAAAGATGGAGAACTGGAATGTTTGGTGGCTAGGGAAAACATTCATATAGTGGGCATAATGGAACCCTGATGGAATGTGGAGAACCAGTGGGATATCACAATCCCATGCTATCAACTATAGAGGGACAATGAGGGGCGTGTTGGAGGTGGGGTGGCCATCTATATCAAAGAAGGAGTAGAAGCCAGTTGAGTAGAGAAGACAGGTCCCACTCTACCATAGAGTCACTGTGGCTACCAGGCCCAAAGGGCGATGTAATAGTGAGGGCGTGTTATCCCCCAGATCAAAAACTTGAAGGGGACCTTGAAATGAGGAATCAAATCAGGGAGGCATCAAAGAGGGACAGGGTTGTAAACAAGGAGGCCTTAAATTACCCTCATATCGACTGGGTCAGCTCATGCTCTGGTCAAGACAGACCGGATTCCTTGACACGCTAAATGACTGCGTTGGAGCAGCTATTCATAGAGTCCACCGGTGGACAGCCATCTCTGGATTTAATATTATGTGGTACTCAGGATCTGGTTAGGGATGTAATTGTTACTGAGGGCGCAATTCTAACCAGGGGTTAGGCTGACACAAGTTAGGCCAGCAAAGTTTGGCCTGCACAAGGGACACTGTAAAGTACGTTTGGACCACTCTCGGCTTCCCTAGAAGTCTCATCGTTGTCCCGCTATGCCTACCTCTGCTTCTCCAGGTCGCAACCAAGGCTTCTAGAGAGCAAACCCCTGACTGCCTGGAGCTCCTTGCATTGAGGATACTCATGACTTATGCCCAAGAGGCATATAGTCATACATAGCCCCTACCTAGCTGTTGTCTGTCTGATTGCATACTTATGTTTGTTCGGGGAGTTTGCTGCCCTGCTTCTCAAAGGAAGGGTGGAGTTTGGGGCCCTGGCTTACTCACCCTGCTGCTTAACTGGCCCAGATGCTCAAGTTGCTTGTCTTTCCTTTGTCATTTTGTCACAGGAGGCACTTGAAACTCAGGAAGAATGAAATACTTCATCATGAACTAATGAAATGTTATACTATATATGTTTTCAAACTATCATAAAGACTTTGTTAACAAAAGAATCACCTTATGGCAGTGGTGAAGTACATTTTAAAGTGCAGATATTTATCAAGAATGCTTCCCATTCCTTTTTTTTTGGTAAGAGATCACTCTTTTTTTCCAAAGCCTTTTTCCATAACAGAGTAGCTTTGTTTTTAGTAAGGCATTGTAGCCCAACAGTCATAAACTTGCTAGGGTTATAAAACTGTCAGGTCACTGGGTGTGCAAGACTCAATTCAAATTTTATAGATGTTCTTGTCAAAATGTCGACATTGCACAATGCACGCTTTTAGTTATTTTTTGTTTTCTCAAATTGAACTGCGTTGCCGTAGGCAAGATATTTTCTAGGCCTGGTGAATTAAGCGAGTCAGCAATCACATATCATGCTTGCTTAATGCAGATTAGGTACCCCTTGATGCATTTTAACCAGCCTGATATACAATAAAGATGATTGTAGAGTTTTTCACTTTCTCCCTGCGTGTTTATGGGTCATGTGGCAATTCAGATCAATACTAGTCGTAAATAAGTGATGAAAATTAATTCCAAATTAATTAATCCAGAGTGAAGAGGAAGGGTCTGGATTTGTGTTTAACATACATCTGCAATATAATGTTTGCTTGAAGAAAGGCAAAATTTGTGCATGCCCACATTTTCTGTGAAATCTTTTGAGAAATTTTCTTTGCAATTTGTTGTTGTTCAGTCGCTAAGTCGTGTCCGACTCTTCGCGACCCCATGGACCACAGCACGCCAGGCCTCCCTGTCCTCCACTAGCTTCCTGAGTTCGCCCAATTTCATATTCATTGCTTCGGTGACACTATCTAACCATCTCATCCTCTGTCGCCCCCTTCTCCTTTTGCCTTCAATCTTTCCCAGCATGAGGGTCTTTTCTAAAGAGTCCTCTCTTCTCATCAGGTGGCCAAAGTATTGGAGCTTCAGCTTCAGCATTTGTCCTTCCAGGGAGCAATCAGGCTTGACTTCCTGGAGAATTGACCGATTGGATCTCTTTGCAGTCCAGGGGACTCTCAAGAGTCTTCTCCAACACCATAATTCAAAAGCATCGATTCTTCGACGCTCTGCCTTTCTTATGGTCCAGCTCTCACAGCCATACATGGCTACTGGGAAAACCATCGCTTTGACTATGCGAACCTTTGTTGGCAGGGTGATGTCTCGGCTTTTGATTAAGCTATCTAGGTTCACCATAGCTTTCTTCCCAAGAAGTAAACGTCTTTTAATTTCATGGCTGCAGTCACCATCTGCAGTGATCTTGGAGCCCAGGAAAATAAAGTCTGTCACTGCTTCCATTTCTTCCCCTCCTATTTGCCAGGAAGTGATGGGAGTGGTTGCCATGATCTTAGTCTTTTTAATGTTGAGCTTCAAACCAATTTTGGCACTTTCCTCTTTCACCCTCATCAAAAGGTTCTTTAGGTCTTCCTCACTTTCTGCCAGTAGAGTGGTATCGTCTGCATATCTGAGGTTGTTGATGTTTCTCCCAGCAATCTTGATTCCAGCTTGTGAGTCATCCAGCCCTGCCTTCCTCATGATGTACTCTGCGTATAAGATGTACTTTGCAAGCACCAGTGTAATTGGAAGTGCAATAAATCACACTAGGCCTCAACCTTTTGAGAGATTCTAACAATTCTATTTCTTTGTTCAGATCTCTGCAGACAATGGAATCCCAGTTTGTTTTGTACATAAAAGTCCTTTGTTGATATTAATATAGAAGATGGCCAGCCCAATTCTAAGCTGCACTGGCACAGCCAGGCCACATGGCCTACGCTGCATCGAGTGCAGTGTAGAAGCAGGATGGAGATCTCCTCAGGGTAAGGGGATATTATTGAGGGGATACCTCAAGTAAGGCCCCAGCCCCCCTTGGCACAAATCTGAGAAACCCATATAGGGCTACTCATCCCAGTGGCAGGGTTAAGATACGGCAGAGGAGCCCTCTGCTGTTCCCGTCCCCTCTTGAGTCCGATCCTCCCCATTCTGCCCCCCACCCAAAAACACCCCCTTCCTGCCTCCAAACTGCCCTCTTGCCCCATGCCCCCACATTGCCCGGCTCAAATGTACCTGGGCCGAATGGCACAGGATCAGAATCCAGCACCACTAGGCCAGCGTGGGCCTTCATACCAGCCCAGCTGGCTTGCAGATTGTCAAAGGTGTGTCTTACGGCACATTTACAACACTCTGGGCTGGCACAGGGAGGGCCGTACTGGCTCAGAGCCTCATTAGAGCTATATTTTCCTTTTCTGTGCTGCTGATCTTACATGGCATAATAATAATAATAATAATAATAATAATAATTATTATTATTATTATTATTATTATTATTATTATTATTATTATTAAGTGTTGAGAACATTCATCCAAATGTATATCATAAATAACCTTTTTTAAATTTTGTCTTCTCATTCTAACATGTATCACCATGTTTGTTTATTCTAGTCATCCAAAGTCCTTTTTAGCTGAACTAAGCCACTCAATAAAAAAATTCAAGGGGTTTTGGGTGTTAAGCTACATGCACATTTTGGAGTTTTTTGAATTTTTTTATGCAGTCAAAAGGCCTCATTCTGAAACTGAGTCAAAATGCCCTTGACGTAGTCTTGGTCCTTTCAGAGAGCAACATATAACTTCCTTGAATAAATCAAGGCCATAAATCACTTCTATACTGGGCTAGATCACAGGTATGTTCTTTCCAAGCAGAAGTCAACTCTTACTTGGTCCCTCAACCTCCACTATATCTAACTTTGTTAGAATGTCCTCAGGAAAGAAGGGCTTTTTCCCTAGCAAGATGTAATGCCATGCCATCAGCAGTAATGCAAGGCAGATTTAGGGGCATTCCTTACAACAATAGGTATTGTCCTTGCACCCTTGGCAAGGTTGAGTCAATTATGCACGTAATTTTACATTGCCCTCTCCATGCTGTGGCCCGGGAAAAGTTTTTAGTTCCTATTTTGAAAATGAAGCATCAAAGCCTAGAGTCTGAGATGCTGAAATTTTTATTGTCAACGACAGAGCCAAGCTTAGTAAGATAGCCGCCTTTTTGCACCAAGTGGTGAAGTATAACCATACATGAGGGGTTTTGCGGGTAGGACTCTTTTGTTATTCTTGACTTGCAGTTCAATTGTGTTGGTATATTTGTACATTTCTATGTGTGTACATATGCCAATAAAGGATATGATACGATACCTTGGTCTCTGTGGCAAAACAGGCAAGTAATTGGTGTGATCCAAATTCAGAACCTAGCAGAGAGGGCACTATTTGCAAAGTGTGTGAGTAAAGTAATAAGGCAAGAAATAAAGAACATTTATTTCAAAATCGGCCTCAGGGTTTCAATGATGCTACATTTTAGTCTGCTCTGGCTGCAGTCCAATCTCCTAAGTAAATTGCAGTTGGCTGCAATCTACTTAGGTGATGAGTTAGTTTGCAACCTCAAGGACATCTAAATGGTTGTTATGTAGATAAAGGGTAGGATTTGTAAGCATTCTTGTGCACACGTCTCCTCCAAGCAGTAGGAAGTTTTAGGGTCAGTTGTTACATAGGGTCTATTTCCTTGTAAGAAAAGAGCACTGGAGACAAGTCATTTTGTAATATCTGTTTATTACAAATATGCACATTGAGCAGGCAAGACCCTAGAGATGGTGCTAGTCTTTAAAACAACATCAGTCTTCCCCTAAGGAAGATAGCATCTTCTTGGAGCCCCCAAGGTTCCAGACAGCTGCAACTATCCCCTCTGCCTATTTCATTGGTTACATTACAACTTCCTACTGTTCTTGCACCCTAGCCTGAGCATGGCTCAGTGTGCGCCACTCAGTAGCCACCATCTATCAATGCTCATTGCGGAAACATGTGGTTATCAACATCGATAGAACAAGCACCTTCAGCTATCCATAGAAATTTCAACTGACCATTGGTACTTCTGATCAAAATAAACAAAAGATCGTCTCTTTCCACTTGATGCATTTCTTTCTCAAAATTCATGTAACGGATGTTGTTGTCATCTGTAGTCTGTAGTGAATGTTGCTCACAAAATAACTTATTGTAGCATATTGTTATTGAATAGGTTGGAAAAAGGTTTATCCTTGGACTGTCAATATGACTCCAAGTTATGACTCCTGGCTCTGGTCCACAATTGATACTTCAGAATCTAATCCCCCTTTATAACATTCTTTACCGATTTTGGTTGTGCTCTGACTTGTTGCAAGAGTGGGAGGGCAGTTCCCAATTGCAGTCATGCCTGAAAACATATAGCAGTCTTATTCATCTCTTCCAGTTCGTCATACACTAATCCTAAAATTGGCTGCTCCAAGCAAGTAAGTGCTAGTAAGGATGCCACCTGGTTCATTGGCACCTCACCAGAAAAGAATGTGTTCATCAGGTTCAACATTCTTCTTGCAAGTCTGACCAGCAGCTGGTGCCTCAGAATCTGCTGTCTTTCTATGAATTCACTGGATTAGTTGGCTCAGCCTGCTGGGAAAGACAACCCTTTCTGATTCTTTGGACGCATGTCCTAGAATACGTGATTTGCTCTCCTACCCATACTATCATGTGGAGAGAAGCACCTCCTCACCCATCATCCAGTGCCCTACCGCACCTGCCCCTGCTAGCCTTGCATGTCTGTGTGAAGATAGAACATTTTCATATAGCTTGAATGCATAAAATACAAAATACATAGACCAAAATATGACTGATCCCCTGGAACAAATTCAATAACTGGTCATGTAATTTTGGCCCCTATACATGAAGAATGTATGCAGAGTTCCACAAATGTACATCATCTGCTGTTAAAGAGTGATGCTCTCCAAGTAACATGATATCGGCATGGAAGAGAAATGATGGGTAGCGATTGGGCATGGAGCACTGTTATGATTATGAAAGCTGTACTATCTTGAGCTACAGAAATGTCAAGCAAAGACTGTGGTATGCCATCTTCAATGTAGCTCTCCTTCAGCTCTCTTTTGAACAGGCACTCATATGCTATATTGTGGCTCTTTAGGGTATAGCAAAAGTGAGAAAATGTGAAGATTTCCCCACCCCCATTACAACTGGAGTAGGGAAGCATACAAGATCTTACTTACCTTGTCCAATTTTGCTTTCCAGTGGGGTTCAAGTACCCTTTAACGCTTCTCTGAAAATGGTTTCTTGGTTGCCAGGATATTTAATCAGCATTCCTCTTTTTTTGCAAACTTTTCTAATGAGGCTCCTGAAAAGCCATTATGTAACACAATGCAATGCTACAATAGAGCCACACATTGCAGTGCTAAGCTGTGCCACTTTATATTTTTATTCCCAGGCACAGCTAGATAAAGAGTCACATCTAATTGCTTTACAGTCCTAAGGTGAACTCACTAACCATCGTATTTGTAACACTGGCTGTACTATAAGTATAATCAGCATGATTAGAAGTACTTATACAGAGTTCTCTGTTTTCCAAAAATATACCAAGTACACTTTCATCCCAAGCAAATGGAGAGTGTTCCTGATTTTCTAACACTTTTCCAATGGATATTTTCCATAGATGTGGTTCCAAAATTTGACTAAGAAATGGTCCCTATTTTTTTAATGTAGGCTATCTCTGTGCACTAAGCCTTACTTGTACTGTATAAATAAAATTAGTAAGAGCGCCACATCCTAATTTTTACAACTATTTTTTAAAAGGAACCATATTTTATAATGAGCAAGGACTGAAGGATGAAACCATTCATATTATGCAGACAACTCTCTCTGCCACATCTGGTGAACATGGGAAGGAGAAGACAGACTCATGCTGCTAGCCACAACTCTGACATCCATGCATTCACCATAGTATGAAAAGACCCTATGCCTGTACAGTTGCACACATGTAGGGGTTCCTCCATGCACCTTAGAATCTTTGGGCAGTCGGCATTCCTGATCATATGAAGAAGCTGTAGATTCATAGACCTACCCAATGTCATCCTAGACAGGTGACATCCTCTGACGGTTCCAACATACCAGCTCCAAGATCCTCTGGGAGAACCTCTGCTGAGACCTGCCCTGGTCCAGATGGGGAATATGGATAGCTGGTGGGTTGGAGTGCCCCTGTCCATTCTCCTGACTTTGGTATTAAGTACTGGTGGTGCAGCAGGATTTTATTGCTACTTTTATTGCTACTATTCCTACTTTTCCAGCAGAAGAAGCAATAAGATATTAACTAGTGGGAGCCCACCACCAGCTGTATCTCTTCCACAATCCATGGTTCTCACATAGTTCACCAGCACTGCATTAGTTAGGGGAACGTGGAAGGGGGAAAATAGTAGGCACCCACCTGCTGGAACACCATTGTTCTGTTTTTCTTCTGACAAAAGAAGTGCAAAAGCACTTTTGGACTGCAAACATCTGTTGCCAAGGGAAAGGAAGGGTGGGACCCCTCCAGAATAACACCAGGTAGCATCTTGCTAGGAGCTGTCCCCAAACCTGGACCTGTTCTCACAGATGCTGAATGCATAGGTGTTGAAAGCCCCCCCCCAAAAAAGAAAACACTCCCTGGAGTAGCTACTTGCGACAGATAGTCACTTTGTGACAGCTATCACAAAGATAGCACAGCTATCACAAACAGACAGCTTCAGAACAGTGACATTTGGTGAGAAAACAACTTGAGGGGAGTTAAGTTTCCTCTCCCCATATCCTGTAGCCTTAGTCAGGAATGGGCCCCCACTTTTCTGTAAAAAGGGTTGGTAAGCCTAATTCTTAGCAGTGCAATTAGGTTGAACAACTAACTGGACTCTTAAGGTCCATGATATTTTGTGAATATTTATTTATTTATTTATTTATTTATTTATTTATTTATTTTAAGGATTTTTACCCCGCCTTTCTGCCTAAAAAGGCATTTAATTCAAGGCGGCATTACAAAAACAATTAAAAACAGAATAACAACATCATAATTTAAATGCCTAAAAAGGCATTCAAGGCGGCATTACAAAAACAATTAAAAACAGAATAACAACATCATAATTTAAAAACAATGATTAAAAGCAATATAAAATACAATATACAATACAATGATTATCCCATGGATCAGGTACAGAATATAAAAGAATACAAAGACCAGCCAGCCTGTCAGCAACTAAAAGCCTGTTTAAACAAGAAGGTCTTCAGTCCCCGCCGAAATACCGCCAACGAGGGAGCAGTTCTTAACTCTAAGGGGAGGGTATTCCAAAGTTGGGGTGCCACCGCCGAGAAGGCTCTCCTACTGGCCACCACCCCTCTCACCTCTCCTGGTGGCGGCACAGTCAAAAGGGCCCCCCCAGATGACCTCAGAGCACGGGTAGGGTTATATGGAAGGAGGCGGTCCCTCAAATACCCTGGGCCCGAGCCGTAAAGGGCTTTAAAGGTCAAAACCAGCACTTTGAATTGGGCCCGGAACAGAACCGGCAGCCAGTGTAGTCGCCGAAGCAACGGCCCGACAGAGTCAAACCGCTGTGCCCCAGCAACCACCCAAGCAGCCGCGTTCTGTACTAGTTGTAACTAGTTGTAACTAGTTGTAATATGAAGTCATTTGGCCAAAGCAACAAAATAGGACCAGAAGATACTGTGACAGTGTTTCTCAAAGTGTGGGTCAGGACCCATTTGGTGGGTCAGACCCATTTGATGATGTCAAACCTATGATACTGTCCAGCTAGGAAAGAGTTAGCTCATAGGAAGCTCTTTCCCTCTAGTGCCGAGGATGCTGAATTGTAAGAGGACTCATTAAGTCAGGGAAGTCTTAGTGAGATTCATTTTTTTCTTCATTTTGAATTTTGCCTCTGATCTCAAGTATTATATAGAATGTGATTTAATTGTCTGTCTGCTTTTTTCTTTGTTCCATTTTAATCCCCAAGAAATCTTTTCCTTTGATTTGAATAATACCAACCTGCCTAGTGTTTCAGCCCACAAAGCAATTGGCCTACACATCTCTGATACTTTACTCAGCCTTGCATGCTACCTGGAGCAGGCTTCACTCTGTGTGTGTGTGTGTGTGTGTGAGAGAGAGAGAGAGAGAGAGGAGTGGAGAGGAGAGGAGAGGAGAGGAGGAGAAGCAAAGCAAGGAGATCAGTCAGGATACTCCCCATCCTTCTCCCTAACTCAATGTGGGGACTGTCAGTTAGCAGATGGACTTGCAGCTGGATGAAGCTAGGGTGGAAACATGACCCTTGTTCTACATTTCTGGTGGCAGTTGGAACCTACCGCACAGATGCCAGGGAATGATTGTATGTGTGTATGTGGTTTTGATGTGATCTCAGGATGGGGAGAAGCACCAGATTTCCCAGAGGGGAACATGGTTCTTCTCCATGCTACTTTGCAGCTCCCTAAAGCAAATGCCATTGACATGAATGGGAGCCAAGCATGTGTGCCCTGCCCTTGTGCAGATCACATTCATTTTACTGGGGCTTGCCTAGGGAGCTTCCGGGTGAATTGAGTCCTAGAAGAGAAGCCTTGCTGCTCCATTCTGAACATCTCTGAATGGTTACCCTTGTTCCAGGAGCAGAGGCCAAATTCCAAGAACAAGAACAGAGTTGAGACCATTCACTTCTGATATCATCTCCATTACCATACTTGTCTCCCTTAACACCACTTTTTCAGCTTCTTCACTGCATTTGCATCCCAGGATGTGTTTGCTTTCCAGACACCCCTTTGCACTGCACACTTTTTTTGCTATCGCTAAATGATACATAGGTTGGCTGGAGAGCAAATTCAGTGGCTATTAATTTATCAGTCTGAAATTGAATAAGGGTGGGGGTTTTTTAGAGGGGACAATCGAGGACTGAGGAGGCAAAGAAGAACTGCTATTGTTCTGGGTAGGCTAACTATGCCTGGTTGTTTCTCTGGACTGTTAGCTGCCTTTGTTTTTGCAGCCTCTCTGGACAAGTAGCGTACAGTTTGGAGGCTCACACTTGCATAAGGAAGGAGAGACACTGAGTTAGTCATACTGGTGAAATCTGGAAGCAGGCATGGAAGGAAGGAAGTGAAGATCTACATAGTCTAAAAACTCTGCTGATTAGCCTGAGGTGGAGATGGAAAAGGCATGCCTTATATGACACAACATGTTTGCTTTCCCCTTGGTTGGTAATAGAGGAAACTACCAGCACACGTTTTTCTCAGTAGTATTTGGAGCTACCAGCTATGTAAGAATGCCATTGCTTATGCTTCTGCATTATGGGGCAAGGAGAAATGTTTGAACACACTGAGTGTTGGAGAACGTGATATGGTCCAAAAATTGATCCTGGGCTTTTTCCGCAGACGACTGAGCCAGAGGCCAACAGCTGAAGAACTGGAGCAGAGGAACATTCTGAAACGTAAGTCACTTACATTTGGGTGCCATGGGTGCGAGCTTGGATTCAAAGAATTGATAGGGCAGGAGGGACAGGGAGGAATCCTGGGATGTAGTATGGCCAGGGAGACTCTTCTGAGCCAGGGAACGGACCCTGTTCATTCCTCTTTTTCTTTCTGCTCATGCCAGATCCATTTGTATGCCCTTTAACATCTGCAGCAGGTTTCTTCTAAAGCCATATTTGTTATGCCTGTACTGTGTATAAAAATGACAGCATGCTTAGTTTGACGCTTAGGTGAGAGTGTATTTGGGTCACAAGTAGTGTCAAGAAAACCCAAAGTAAACTTCAGGGTGATAATTTGCTCTTGCTCTTTTCATTTTGCAACAAGATCACTTAAATTCTAGATTAAGCCATTTATGAGTTATAGCCAGTTTTCTAAGTTATAGCTTTTCAAACAAGCTGGTATCTTCCAAGCAATTCTGAGTTCCTGAACTATATCATTCTATTTCTAAAGTCACAAAAAGTTACATGTTTGTACCTTATGGGCCGTTTGCTGTGTGACTAGAGTTAATCATTGTAACTCAGCCTAAAGAAAACATAACAAATGCAAATACATTTATGAATGATAAATGGATTAGTTATGAATAATAAATAGAAACTTAAAACAGAGAAAATAGCATCCTAAACTGTAGGATATGAGCCTAAGCACATTTACCTGAAAATAAATTCCAGTGAAATAAGTATATCTTATGACTGTACACTTGTCAGAGAATTCTGACTAGGTGTGGTTGATTGCTATCCATCTTCCCCTGTGGTAAGGTTTTTTTATCATCATGTTCATCAAAATGATTGGTTTTGGGGTTGGATTTCAAGGAGGGTGAGCAGAAGCTCAAGGGAATTTCCATGCCATTTCTTTCTCACAGCAGCCCCCTGTGCCCATTCAATTCTCTCCAGAGGTCAGGGGAAGCCTTCAGAAAAATGTTAGATGGGCCATTAGAGCTGAATCACTGGGAGATGAAGAGTGAGAATTGCCCTCCCAGGGCAAATTGAAACCATAAGAGTGGCTTAAGAGCCAAGCCATTGTAGTTATTGTTCAGCCGACCTTACCATTGTGCTGCCAGGCCCAGTCATCAGTGCAGGGAGGCCAGTGCAACTCCGTGTGCTGGCCTTTCTCTTCTAATGTTGGTGCAAATGTGCTTTATGGCCAGCCCAATCCAGAGCTTGGATTGCATCCATAATGATTCTGGTAACTACATACTCCTTGAAAGCATGCCATGATGGTCCCCATGATATCATAGAGGTTCCTATGAGTTAAGACCAGGTCGTGGATCAAATGCAGTGAAGTTGCATAGATACCTATTACCACAATGTATTGTATTACATATACAACCCCCTTAGAAATCATTCCAGAACTATTCCATAAAAGTGCAGTTTTATATCAGATTGAGCCTTGAGCTGCTTGTGCTATCAGAGTGCTCCCGACTGAGACTAGTAGTGGTATCATTCCTCCCTTTCCCCACATCAGAAAACCCTGAGGCACAGAGGTAATGGTGGAAAAAGCCCTGGCTCCCTGCCTAATCACTGGGATAAACAGAGGCACGTTAAGGAATAAAATTCATGCTGACACTTGAGCAGAGCAAGAAGAATTGGGATGCTTTGTAAGATAGAAGTGTGTTGGCCAAAAGGGTAGCAAAAGTTCACTGTCCTGGGGGCCTTTCTCCTCATCAGAGGGAAGACCTGAAACTTTAATAGTGTGATCCAAACGCTTGCCAGCTTTTGTGTATTCCGCATGTCTGATCAGCCCAGCTAATAGAACTGTATACATCTTTTCTAGCACGGAATGAGCAAGAGGAGCAGGAAGAAAAGCGGGAGATAAAGAGAAGATTAACACGCAAGGTGAGAGGTTACTTTCTTCTACCCTTACAGGATCCTTAATATTTTTAATGGACAGTTTAATTCCTTGCCATGTATATGGCAACTCACCAGGGGCTCAATAAATAGCTTGGGGCTGCAAAATGATAGATAAGGGCTTTCAAGCACCTGGCAAATCACAGTGCACATATAGTGTGATGTGCTTGGCTTGATTGTGCAAGTCACTTCAATATTACATTTCTCAATGTACACTCATGTTTTATAAATGCTTGCAGGGAAATGTCTAGAAGATGCATGCTTTTGTACTGTATTGTCAGAAAGCTGAGACATGAACATGATTCCTATCTCAAAAAGCTTTTAGGTTGTTCTTAACCATATCTTCTGGCTGATATAAGGTTGCATCTCCCTATTTAGTCCACACTAAGTTCTCTGCACACATAATGGCAGCCAGTGATCTGGAGCTGGGTACAGGGAACCTCACCCAGAAATGACATTACTTCATGCAGTGAGTTTCACTAGACAGAGGGAACATAAGAAGCAGGGATCTAGTTTCTGGCAGCAGTCCCATGTTGCCTGTAATGTCTGGTGTGATCTGAAATGCAATTTCTTTTTGAACTCAAAAGAAAGTCCTTTTTAAGTCATAGTGCTTATATTGACAAAGCTACCTTTTTATTGCTCCTAAAGATTAGACTAGATTACCACTCTTCTGTGTCACAGTTCCCTCATGCAAAGTTAATTTACAGAATATGATTGACATTCTTCTTTTCTGGGAATTGTAGTGAAGACAAGGAAATGCTCCTGTAGCTTGGAGAGGGGTAGTCAGCACTGAAAAGTCAGTCAGTCAGTCAACAGGTACTTATATACCACTTTTCAACACAAAGTTCACAAAGCGGTTTACAGGCAAATGGTAATAATAAAGTTAAATGGCTCCCTGTCCCAAAAGGGATCACAATCTTAAAAAAAAAAAAAAAGGCAGCCCGCCAGCAACAGCCACTAGAAGACTGTGCAGGGGTGAAGAGGGACAATTACTCCCCCCCTGCTAAATATAAGAGGAACACCACTGGAAAAAGTGCCTCTTGCCCAGTTAGCAGGGGTCTAACTGGGTAAAAAAGGGTCTTTTCTAAAAAAGAAAAGGCATTCTTTTTTTTTTCTTTTTTATCATTAATTCAAAGTAAACATGGGTATGATGTATAGGAAATACAAAGTCTATGGGACTTGCAGGCCAATTCAATGTATATTTTCTTACATTGAGGTCAGTGGGACATTCTCCCCAGTGGGTGAACATAGGATTGCAGCCTTAAGTGCATCAGTCAGTCCTTGAACTTCATTGACTTCCAGTGAACTAAGTAAGGACTGGTTCATGCAATCAGTGAATCTACCGCCCCCATTCTCCACCATCACATTTCAGTCACAATGTCTAATGAAGGGCATACAGTGGGCACCTGTTTGTGCCTGTGCCCACTTCTGCAACCTTTCACCCACATTTTCAGGTGAAAAGTTGCATACATATCTACACAGCCCACATCATAGTACATATGTATGATGGGGTGAGCTTACATGTGGGCATGCTACTCCATCACAGATATTGCTGATTCAGTTTATAGATTGTGTGAGCCATTTCTAAAGCATGTTTATCTTACTCTAAATTCTCCCCCATGTGTCTAATTTTTCTTTTCAAGATTGGGTAGGCAGTGAGAAGCAGCAATTTGCAGCAGGTACAACTTTGGGGAGAAGAAACCCAAGCTATTCCTTTGGTGGTAAAAATAAGCAAAAAAAATATTAGACTGTGTGGCAGGAAATGTTTTGAGAAAGTGAAGGATGTTATTTTTCAAAAGCACTCAACGTTAGCCTAATTTTGTTTTTACTGAACTCCGTATCTTCCCAATGCCACTCATGATGCATTAAATTGAAGAATGGACTTCTAAAGGCTAGAACCCCTATTATTTGTGACATTTGAGTTAGATGAGAATAAATCACGAGAGAATACCGTATAGTTGGAAAGAACATTTTTATACTGTCAATTGAAGAGGGACAGAAAACTTTCTAATGCCTGAAAATCACAGCAACTTCAGTACAAATTTAGTAAATACAAATTAGTAAATTTCTAAATACAAATTTAGTAAATACAAATTTAGTAAATGCTCCTGTAGCTTTTGTTTAAAAACAAAAATGAATCAATTAAGAAAACGATTATATTTATTAAGATTTTCAATCACTATACTAAGAAGCATTGAGAGAAGTCACAGATGCAGACCAAAAACAAAAGAAAAACAGCAAACATCCAGCTATAAAACCACAGCCATTCGTCCTTATAAAAAAGAAAATGGCGTAGAAATAAAAGTACGAAGATTGACAGATATAAATCCATAGAGCTTCCCTATATCCATATTTTGCGTTTAATAGATTTTCAGCATATAATAGTCATATGTACTTGGAAGTAAGCCCCACTCAGCTCAATGATGCCTATATAGCTGAATCCTACACCACTTTCTGGTGATGATGCAGCTGTGCTGATGGGGTACACACTGTATCCTGGGGAGTGTTTCAGTCCCTGGAGGCCTCCTCTGTGTAAGCCTTCATCAGCCTACTGGCTCCACTTGGACCTGCACCACTGATTTCAGTGGCAAAGGTACACATGAACCTGGGTTGGGGTAATTGAGGCTGAGAAGGGAGATAGGATATTGGAGGCACCACTACTGCCAATACCATCCCCCTTTTCTAGCCTCAATCTGCTCTCCTCCCCACCCCATCTCAGCCCAGTTCTTCCCCTGGAATTCCCTGGAGGACTAATCCTCCTCCCCTCCACCTTCCTTCCATCCCCCAAGCCGATTTACCAACCAGGCGGGCATCCTCTGGCCAATGGATGCAGACCCAGCTGGTTGCCGCTAGCAGCAGCAACAAGGCTGAATGCCATGTCGTGTTTTGCAACAGCCGTTAAGGGCCTTACACCACCAGAACATTCTTTCTGACAGCTTAAAGCCTTAATAAGATTTGGCTGTAACTCACAGAACAGTATAACTCACAGTATAGTAGGTTGTTGCCTTAATTTCAAATTTTGGCTACAGTTACAAACATTCAGAGTACTTTAAACAAAGTTTAGCACTTGGTCTAGCACTTTTGTTTAGATATTTTATAGCTGCTGATGTTGCCACAAATATCTGCCCCACCCTTGACACTCCCTCAGTCAGCCCCAATCCCTGCCCCAATCCTTCTCGGAATGCCTCCTCCACCAACAATGTGCTACAGCAGGGGATGGATATTCCATTGGTCCACACCTGGGGCTGCCGGAGTCCTTTTAGTCCCATCTGCCAGTACAGGCATGGTATCTGCTGGGGTTCTATTCTGGACTCCACCATGGATACTTGTGGATACTGGGGACACTTTTTTAAATATGGGGGAACATCAGTGGTTTTGCTGCAACAAGAATTTGTTTAATGTTTCTCTATCTTTTTAATAGATGCCCCAGTATCCATGGTATCCATGGATAACTGAAACCGTAGATACCGAATCAGTGGATACTGGGGCATGCTTGTACTGTAGCTTCTGTGCTAGCGGCCCAATTCTTGCGCTGATGGAACACAAGTTCAGTCAGCACACAGTCCAGGTAGGGTTTGGCCATACAGTAGTGAAATTAATAAACTTTTACGATAAAAAGAAATGACAAAGAGCTCTGAAAAGAGTACATGTCTACATGATCAACCTTTAGCTCTTATGCTCCTGAATGTATCCCAGAGATGTTCAATCAGACTTTACAAATGACATAATACAGGTCTTTGTATTATGGAGGGATGAAAAGGCCGTCCATCCCAACACTACCTGACACAAGTTGACCTGGACCAGTCCAAAGCATCAATGAACAGAGAGCAAACACACTGCAGAGAGGTGTTTTCTGAGAAAATGAGTTCAGATGATCCAAGTAAGAGAGACAAGTCTATCCAAATGGTGACCCATGAACATACAAATATTATAACCAGAACTGCATATCCATCACATCTATTGTTTTACAAATGCAAATTGAAAATAAAGAAGGAAATTAGCTACATTTTATTATTTTGAAATCCTGTACATTTCAGTAACTGGAAAATTATTATGTACATAAAGAATAAATGCAATAACAAATACAAATACAATACAATATTAAAAACATGGAATCAGGCATGCAAAACAGATAACAGTTAAAAACACAGTAAAAGGCAGACCAATAAAACAATCAAGCAGCAACACAAAACTGAATGGGTGCTAACTTTGGCTGGGTGCTAACTTTTGCTTTGCGGTTGTGGGAGTATCATAACATTCAGGCCACTGGCTTTCCCCATGGTTAGAGCTACCGCATGAGAGGATTTTAAGTGGCCACAAACAATGACTTCTGGAATACTGAGCCATCTGCTCACTTTTCTGGAACTGTGATTTTCAGCAGTTTTCTGCACATACCTTATTAAAATCCCTGGGATCTGAGCAAAAGCAGGGGCTGCTGCCCTATACTCCTATTTCCCCCATCATGATTCTGCAGCAAAACTACTAGTGGGTTATGCCCATTCACTGGTATGAAATCAGAGTCAGGTGCATGGAGACGCTTGCTAGTGATTATTGGAGACTTCAGTGAAATCTGTCCAAGGCTATGAAGCTGCTTCTTACAGGAAACAGCAATATATAGGAAGTTTTTCCTGGGGGGAAAGCCAGTTGCTTGCTTGACAGAGAATACACTTCTAGACATAACCTGTAATGTTATGCAAACAGAAGGTTGCTTGCTCTATAGTCAAGCTCCACATATGTCCTTATTTTCCTTTGTCTAGATAATCTTGTCTATGCAAAAATGTAATGTGGCCTTCTGTTTGCATCCTGTCCTGCTAATATTTACAGACAGATCTGTCCGAGGCACTGCTGTGATTCAGTTCTTGCTCATACTCCTTCCACTCTGCTCTAGATATCTTGGCCCCAGGCAAAGCTCACTGCCGCAGCCAGAGCTCATAGTGAAATCAAAGCCTGAAAAATGCAGCGGACCAAAGGACAAACTAAAGCTCAGTGAGCATATTAATTTCCTAACCCATTCATAATTATGTACTCCCTCCTAAACCTAAATCTCAATTAGGAATATTCGGCATCTTTACAGAATCTTAACAATACCTCTAAATTGGGAATAAATAGACCAAGGTGCACATGCAAGAATGATTTTAGAAAAGGGGAACCACAAGGCATTTCATCAGTCCATGAAACAAAATGTGATGACATACTACAGAGAAGCTAGCAAACAGCATATTCTTGTGGAGTTCAGTGTCCTCACTAAGCTTCATTAGAAATGCTCAGAGGTTCTTTCACTGGTGAAGCATTTCTTTGATGCCTTAAAGAATGCATCCCCATCACCACATTCCTTTGAATAGGCAGCTTCTTTCTTTTGGTTCTGGACTATGCTTTCATCTCACCATGTGTCTAATGGCCCCTAGAAAACCGAGCCACCCCCCATTCCTCCCCCTCCCTGCCCCATTCCTCCCACCATCCCTGCTGGTTTTCCTGCTGTATCTGGTAGCAGCAGGCCTCTGACATGGCTACCGTTTGTGGTGGTCGTTCTGCAGTGGCCACCAGCAGCATGCATATAGTACCACCATATGACAGATCTGCTGCTCCTGTGTCATGAGGCCCAGTTAGGATGGGCTGTCACTCTGTTACAGCAGGCTGTGTGATTCTTCTTTCTCTTCAGTGACTTCTGTCTGTAGAATTAATTGTACAGGGATAGAATCCCTTGCTTTCCTAAGATTTGATTGCCTATCCCAGTCACTCCTAGAGCAGACTGTATCCATCCCACTAAAGCCTTTTCTCTGGGACAACCAGCTCATGGAGTAAGTCACTACTAAGGTTGGAGGGAACCTTAAGTAGACCAGATAAATCCTGTGGGCATTACAAGTTCTGGGCCAACCCTAACTTCCACCAGAAATATTGCTGGCACATGTTTGAGTTGACCTGTGCAGGTGGATCAGGTCCAGGAAGGGGATTTAGGATATGCTATAGCATGCATTGGTACTTCCATTCCTGCCCCCTTCCCTGGCCCACCACCATCCCAGCTCCAGAGAATTATACACTGTACAACATTTCCTACTATTCAATTTTGGAGTGGCTTCTCTCATTCCTAAAACATTCCTGCTTCACCAATTGACTTTATTATTCATGCTGGTGACAGTGAAAACTGAGGCTTCGCATTCCATTTATATCATTTTTTTAGTCTATATTTGGCCTACGAGGCTTTTTACTTTGTTCACTTGTCATCACAAAAAATATAATTAGAGTATTACATTATGTTTAAATAAAATGCTACATTTAAATAGCATCCAGATTTTGGAGGTGGGGATGCAGGTTACAGCCCAATCCTATTCAGGGCCTGTGCCTGTAGAACATGCGTTCTGCCGGTGCGCATTGTCCCAAAAGTGCAGTACAGCCTTTTGCAAGTTCTAGCATCAGGTGCACCAACAGGAAGGCCAGAGCCTTCCTGTGCACATCTGCAGTTGTCAGGATGCCCACAGGAACAGGTAAGTCCACCACAGGGGTGGAGGAGGACAGAGAGGAGTTGGAACTGGGAGCTGGGAGGGGATGGCAACGGAGGTGGGTGGATTTCGCCAGGGAAGGGGGCAGGATTGGAGGTACCTGTGCATACCATAGCATAGCCTAATCCCCTTCCCGGATCTGATCCACCTGCACAGGTGCTGCTTCATCTCCATGCAGGGATTTCAATAGGATTGGGCTGTTAGTATATGCAAAAGATTAAATATCAACTTTGCCTTGGAATTCCACAGCTTTTGGTTCCATCTTTGATGTTTAATGCCAGGTTTCTGGGGAGTTGTTGCTTGTAGGGTTTAGAATTGAAAAGAAAATAATCATTTTAGGCTGCTATGCCAGCAACAGCAGCAAAGATAAAAATTCTCTTTTTTTTTCAGGGCGCAATCCTAAACTGGAGTTAGGCCGGCATAAGCCAAGCCAGCAAAGTTTGGCCAGCGCAAGGGACACTGTAAAGTATGTTTGGACCACTCTCGGAGTCAGAGAGGCCAGCACACAGATGTGAGCCATCCTCCCTGGCTCCGAGAGTGGTCCAAACACACTTTATGGTGGCCCTTGTGCTGGCCAAACGTTGCTGGCTTAGCTTATGCCGGCCTAACTCCAGTTTAGGATTGCGCTGTCAGTGATGTCTGCATTTTAGCTATCCCTGTGTAAATGTTATCACTACTTAACACACATTCAAGCTACAACAAAGGGTAACTTCGTGTGTGCTCACCATGCAGGAAAATGCAAGGATGTTTGTGTATACAGTGCTTCTCACCATGCAGGCAAGAATGCACAGAAGGGTTTGCATCCCTTTTAGTAGGGTTGCAAACTTTTTTACAAAACCCAAGAGCCAGCCACATTTACTTCACTGAGATGCCAACAGGACACTACTGAAGAAAATCCCTTTCATTCTACTGACATTAAAAGCTCTGTGCATTCAAGGGGAATAAATCTCTTGAGATCATGATCTGCCCTTGGGTAAATACACATAGCAAACTTGCCTATATGGACCATAGCCACACTGTATCTTTCAGGTTTATGAAAAGCTTTTGACATAGTTGGCCTACTTTTTGATGTTGTTGGTTTTGAATCATTTTAGAATGATGATAGTTCCCTGACAAACTCTCCTGGTTAGTCAGACACAGCTTGCTTATTTATTTGTTTCCTGCCAAATAAATAGAGTGCTCAAGGCAGCATACAGTGTTGAGAGAAAATATAATTCAGTCTCACTTTGTATGAATGAATAACAAGTTACAAGCACATTCGATGATATGGCTGTCGTGTGGTTGGGGTCCGCCTGCCTGACTTTTCAAATGTAAACATCATTGAGAAAGCCCTAAGATGTTCCAGGGGTTCCGTTCTATACCCCACCATGGGTACCTGAAACTGTGGATACTGGGGACACCTTTTTAAAGATAGGGTAACAGCAGTGATTTTGCTTTAACAAGATAAAAAAGAGATTTGTTTAATATTCCCCTATTTTTTCAATAGGCGTCCCGGTATCCATGGTATCCGTGGATAACTGAAATTGTAGACACCGAATCAGTGGATACTGGGGCATGCCTGTACTGTAGCTTCTGTGACAGCAGCTCAGGTCTTGTGCTGATGGAACACAAGTTCGGTCAGCGCACAGCCCAGATAGGGTTGGGTCATAGAGGAGTGAAATTAATAAACCTTTACAATAAAAAGGAATGACAATTATTAATCTACCCACTTCTGGATAACAGGAAACCACAGATCCATTTCTTTTAACATGTTTTTGGTCTATGCAAGAATTGGGCAAATAGGTTTCGGAAAGAATGAGACTGTGATCCCAATTTTTTCTTTCCTCCTACAGCTAAGTCAGAGGCCTACAGTGGAAGAACTGCGTGAGAGGAAAATTCTCATCCGCTTCAGCGATTACGTGGAAGTGGCAGATGCTCAGGACTACGACAGGCGGGCAGACAAACCATGGACGCGACTCACGGCTGCTGATAAAGTACATGAAGGAATTTAGGGGAAACCATCTTGGGTTGGGCATCAGTCAATGTGATGTTGCCCGAGCCACCCATGATGGGAAAACCTAGTCAGGTTTTGTTCTACAGGAAACTTTGAGGGGTGGGTGGGCTGTACCACATGGGTAGAGGGCAGGAGGAGGTCTCTGACAAGCAACCAGGCGGGGGGGGTGGTATCAGGAGGAAGCTGAGCCCTGAACCCTCAGTACAGATGCAGTATAGGGCAGATGCCCTCAATCAAGGAGGGGAGAGGGCACGCTATGGAGACCCAGTAGAGAACTCTGCCTTGGGAGGGGGGGCTCCAATGGTGCCTAGACTGTACCTGCTTTTGTTGGCAGTTTTTTAAATTTGCATTAATTTCCGCAAAATCAATGGGCTATTTACACTGCCACAGGGCTTAGCATGAGGAAAATTAGACCTGTAATTATCTGAGAAATATCTTGCTGACAGCATTTACATTTGCTCTTTTTGCTGTAGTTTCACCAGAGGCATATATTTTGCAAGCAGTCTGCACATCTCTCTCTCTCTCTCTCTCTCTCTCTCTCTCTCTCTCTCTCTCTCTCACACACACACACACACACACACACACACACACACACACACACACACA
>JAJKFI010000019.1:13146732-13202196 GCA_029204185.1 Lerista edwardsae | reverse complement strand
CAATCCAAATTATATATATATATATATATATATATAATTTGGATTGTTAGCCACTTTGTGTTGGTTTTATACATTGGAAAGGCATAATAGAACTTAATAAAAATTATGTAAATATCTTTTTTTCCCACTTTCTCATTTCTGGCAGCATGCCTACCCTTATGGTTATAGTTCAGAAAATGGGATATATTCACATCACTTTGCAGCTATATATTTACATATTCGCTTGTCATTTTCTCTTGTCATTTCCAGGCAGCAATTCGAAAAGAGCTCAATGAATTCAAAAGCACTGAAATGGAAGTTCATGAATTAAGTAGGCATCTAACACGGTAAGCTGAGTCTTTTTGGAGAATGACAGTAAATAATGCAGATGATGCTGATTTCAACATAGATCCAGACCTCATTACTATTTACTATTTGTAGTCATATTGTCAATTATCATTGCTGATAACTCTTCCAATAGTGGCGTTCGAATAGTCAGCTGTTACCATACTTATTAGCAGTTGTTACAACAAGCATGTAGGGTTGCCAGGTCCCATACTAGAGAATGATCCTGTCTCCTTAACAGCCTCCCCCCCCCATCCTGAGGATGCAGCTATTCTGCCACCCTGGAGCTACATCCCATTTACTGGAGCAAGCAGGACAGGGCATGTGTGCTGCAGCTTGGAGGCAGAGAATGAGCAGCCAGACCAAGGGAAAGGCAAGAGAGAAGTCTCAATGCTCACGTACAGGGAACTCTCGAGTTAATGGACTAATGGGGGGAAACAGTGTCCATTAATGCCAATCATCTGTTAAATCCAAGTGCAGTGAAGTCAATGGAGATGCAAATGTGCAAAATGTATATGACTAATTTTAAATGAAGAAAACATTTGTTGTTTCCTAAGTCTGTTAAATGGAGCTTGGTTAAGTCAAGGCTTTACTATACAACCAGGAGTGTATATGAAGATATTCTACTATTTTCATATATTCTACTATTATATTATTAGTCTATTATTACCGTGGTAGCTTGAGAGACCTTTCCAGAAAGGTGGCTACTGCTGGTGGAACTTCAGTCCATGTTGTATCTTCACAGACAAGTTCAACCTTCTCACTCAGCTCTAATATCTTGATAATCTATGAGTCCCTCCTTCCTCACACACCAGATTTTGCTTTAGGTCCAGACCTGAAAGGGACCCAGCCTGTTGGTGAACCAACCACCACCTGCCTCATGGCCATGTTTCAGTTTTTGCTGCAAGGTTTTATGGAGTTGATAGGTCAGTTGGATAGTTGGATTATTACCTTCCGAAATCAACTCTTTTCATGAGAATCTGTGTAGACACAGAACACTTGAAGGCAGTCACCTTCCTGAAGAAACTGCAATACGTTCTCATTATAAAATCATTCGGAGGGTAGTGAGCTTGTTGTGTCACTATAGTAAGGAGTTATGTGCATGTGGGTGCAATCTTAAACAACTTTCCAGCACTGGGATAAGGGCAATGCAGCTCCAAGGTAAGGGAACAAACAGTTCCTTATCTTGAGGAGGCCTCTGACTCCACTGCAAAACATGCCCCATTGGCACAGCGACTGTATGTCAGTACTAAAACATTGGTTAGGATTGCGCCCTGTGTTGTTTTTCTAGTGTAATGAATAAGAGTGCAATCCTAACCTAAACTTAGGCCAGCACGGTTAGACCAGCAAATGTTGACTGGCACAAGGGCCACCATAAAGCATTTTTGGACCACTCTCAGCGTCAGGGAGGATGGGGCACAAACACTATCCCTTGTGCCAGCCAAACTTGTCCCTTGTACCAGCTCAACTTTGCTGGCCTAACTATGCCAGCCTAACTCCAAATTAGGATTGCTCTCTAAATTAGTTCTTGGGGAAGTCAAAGAAAGCAATTTCAAAGAAAAGACCACTTCCACCTGACTGGGAAATAACATTCTTGTTTGCTATATTGCAGTGCAGTTCACCCAAACACACAATGGATTTATCTATGACTGGTTCTTTGATGCGTGATTTTCAGCCATGATTTCTGGGCATTTCTGCCTTCTGGGTCAGTCATAGTGATTTTAACATTTCTGATATTTCAATGCAGCCTTCCCAGGAACTAATCCTGGCAGCCTTTCTTCTATCCCTTCCTGTCTAGGCGTTCATATTGTTGTGATCCAATGAAGGCTCCTTTCCTTTAACTGCTCACAATTCACTTCTTCATAACTTTCATGTCTGTTTAATGTCAAGATAACTGATTAGATGCAATATTTAAAAAAAATGTTCCATTTCCCTGTGGAGAAAGCATGGGCTCCTGCTGTAGTGAAGAGTTCATAGTTCATACTGCTCTACAGAATCAATGTACAAGTTGGGTTTTTTTGCAAATTATAGGCTGAAGTGGAAAGCAGAACTTTGCATAATGTGAAGTGCCCCTGAGACGCATGATGAAAAGTAACATCCAAATCAGGACTCTCTAGTTTTTCTAGCCCTAGTCGTAACTAGCCATTCCTCACACTGTTCTCCATTGGACTCCTCATCCACCCTGTTTCTTGGTCTTTTCTTGCTTCCCTTTTATATCTGGCTCTGAGATTTCCTTCATCTGAACAGTAAAGTCAATGCATCCACAAGCTGGCATTAGGAAAGGAAAAGGTCTTCCCATCATTGAGGACAGATTCAGAATATTGTGTCCTATAGCCTCAACCATCCCTAATCAAAGTCCTTCTGCCACCTGAAGCCATGTGCCAAATGCTGCCCGCCTTGCCTGGTGATGTGGAAGCCTTGTCCCTCCCACTGCCTGGATAGGAAAATAAAGAGGGGATGGAGAGGAAGTGTGGAGCACAGGGAAGCGGTGGGCTAGATTGTCTCCATGCTTCCACACTGGTTCTTTTGCTCCACCTCCTTTTTTCCTTCCAGGGAATCAGGGGAGGAGGAGGAGGAACACAGAGGCAAGCAGCTGTAGGTGAATGTTGTTGGCCAATCTGCCTGCAGCTTCTGCCTCAATTGCCTCATGTATGGGCCAGCCCTGGCCCGAGCTACAGCTCCCTTGTGACTATAACGCATCATATTTGTACCAGCACTACAAGCTAGTGCAGCTCAACACTTATTGTCACCTCAGTAGTTATTGACTCTGTGAATAATAATTTATTAGTATGTTGCAAATCATAGCCTTTGTTGGTCATATTGCATTCTGAGAATCTCAGTGCACTCACACACTGTGAGTGAAACCATGAACTTGCCTGAAACCATGAACTGAAACTAACCCAACTAGCACTTGCTGAATCTTGTTTCTTTCAAAAAAAATAAGCAGATTTGTTTTTAATGCACTCCCCCCCGTTTCTTTTCTTTTCAGGTTTCATAGACCATAGAAGTTCACTCCCAAGTGAATACTATGCCATCTTCACAACGTAACTGAAAAGAACCATAAGTGCTGGTATTGTTCACTTCTCTGTTACGTACAATGTAAATCTTCTGAATTGCCTTTTTTAAAAAAAATTAATAAAAACAATAAGAAAAAAAGGAAAACTATATTTTCCTGTACTGTGCAGAACTACAGCATAAGATGTTGGCACAACTTTCAGCGACTGACATCACCCATGGCAAGAATCATGGCAAGAATGGGCACTTACATTTAAAAGTCTCTGCTGTGTGGATTCCCCATCTTCATTCAAGACCAGCCATTCATGCATCCTGTCTTTCTTTCATCACCTGTTACCCCTCCAAGCATCTTTCATCTGACTCCAAAGAAAGCTGAGGCACTTGGTGTTGGCCCACAGGACAAAAGCTCCAACAAGGCCTACCCTCCTTCTGGGTCAGCCCACTTCTACCAAACACTTCTTTCTGTTGGAGAGCACCTTAGAAAGATGAGGAGGGGAAGGACCCACCCTGAGGCTATCACTGACATTTTCTAAGACTCATTCCTGGAGGATCCTGGCTGGCTGGCTGTCACCCTTCCGTTTTGCAAGGGACACACACAGAGGATTCTTCACCATACATCGCTTTCATTCAAATGACTCTACTGCAAAAGCAATTTTTGAAGTGATTACAGGTACAGGGATCTGTGGTAACAGGCTTACTTTTACGAACAGAACGAGTTAGGCTGCCTTCTACCCTGCTTGATATGTCCTGTTTTCATTTGCACCTGTGCAGAGGTTAGATGGCAAAGCAGGTGTGCTGGCTAACCACATCAATATGGCACACTACCTTTGCCTTCGGTAAAGTGCAAGACGGAGAAGAAATTATCTCAAGATTAATTTTAGGCTGAGTGCATGGAATTTTTTTTTTTAAGAGCAGGAGTTTCTGTTATGTAGAACACTATCTGGTATAAATAGCAAACTATGAATGGCTCAGTGCAATACTGAGAACCAAAGCATTTGGCAAAAAGCTAATAGTGGGGTAATGCTTCCTTTTTGGCTCTTGTAACTCCCAGAGGGTCCCTTGCACCAGGAAAGCATTATGGACCCAGAGCCCAATCCTCTCCTATCAGTTTGGCTAGGGCTATGGGCATTAAGATGGTTTCTTGATTCAAATTCAGCATGCTGTACTTGATGTTTCTAGACCAGAAACCTCTTTCATCAGCAAAGCTCTAAGCTGCCCACCATTCCAAACGAACTGTTGTTGCTATGCTTAATTCCATTCTCAAAATTCCTCCAGTGGTGTAGGAATAAAATAATAATGGCTCATCGTGTGCTTTGTAGAATGCATCGCTTTTCTTTTAAAGCAGAACAACGCTTGACAACCTGGAGGCATCGCTAGCCCTTGGATGTTTGTCCCATGGCATTCCATTCAGGGCTCCTCAAATTGTCAGATGGAGCCTCCACCCTATAAAGTCTCCATCTGACACGATGGTCCTCTGGTCCCCACCTGTCATGAAATAAAATGGGCTTGGCTAGCGATGCTTCCTTGAGTGTACAAGGGCAGGATGGAGAATGGAAATGTTAGGGACTAGATCAGAGCAAACCTTTAGTATATGCTGTAGAATTGGGGGTGAGTGGGAAAACTGAAAAGTGAAGGAGCCCATTGTTACTGGTCAATGTAACTGGTCACATTATCCTGACTGCAGGAGCAGGGTGAGTTGGAACTCCTTACATCCCATCAGTATACACCCATGTGGAGCTGAAAACGGGTGAGAACTGCCCTTGACTCTCATATTTTAATTACTATGATCTTAAAGCATCATATTCTGGCCAGATTTTCTAGTATTATAATGTAGTTCCATGTTTGTGCAACATTCCGTAGATAATGCTTAAGTTTCTGCTACCCATTTGCATTTTCCCTCCAAAACCCAATTTAATTATGATCATCTAAGCATTGGCTTATGGGAACCATTTTCCGAACAACCTTTAAATTTTCTAGCTCTTTAGCATCCCTTACTTATCAACCATAGGGAGGGCAACATGCCAAGGATTCTATCCAGATGTATTTGTGGCACTTGTTTTCAGTAGAGAATAGGACAAAGCATAGCACTAGTGCTAAGGGGCTAGGAGGGATTGTCCTTTGCATGTGCCGAGTGTCGGAACATGAGTGTTGCTCTAATTAAAATATAAAATTATGGCCAGAGCCACAAAATACACTGCTAGAACATTTCCTCCTAAAAGTGGCAGATTGCTTGATACTGCAATAAAGCAGAAGTAGCAAACAAGAAAGTAGATCAATAACAATTGACTGAGGGTACAATCCTAACCTGGAGTTGGGCTGGCACAATGGCCACCGTAAAGCGCATTTGGACCACTCTTGTAGTCAGGGAGCATGGCGCATGTCTGTGACTCTGGCTTCTCTGACTCTGAGAGTGGTCCAAACATAATTTATGGTGGCCCTTGTGCTGGCCAAACCTAGGCTGGCCTAACTGTGCTGACCTAACTCTAGGTTAGGATTGTGCCCTGAATCATAGTGTAGTAATTGCTACTACGGAGAAACTTGCAGCCCTCTGCCCCAGAAGACAGGATTATTTCATGGACAGGAACATTTAGAACATCCTAACAGTTACTCTGCTTTGTAAGAGACAGCGATGCAATTCGGTGAGTCAAAAGATGAGCTCACTTGTCCCCCATATTGCTGACAGGATTAATTTGCAAGTGGGATGAGCAGGTACACCATCTGGGAGTGCATTCTATTTGAGGACCTCTTTTATTAAGGATTATGTACTTTTTCAAGTTATGAGGCCACCAGGTAAGTTCATATGCACACACAAAAAATTACTATTCATCTCACATATTAATGTAAACTGTTGTAAGTGGTTACTCCCCATGATATTGCCATTGTACCTAGGTAATAGTTTTGGAAATAAATCTGCCACTTCACTATACTAGCCTATCCAAGTTTCCTTTAACTGAGCATAGTGGAACATCATAAACATTTTCTTGCACAGAAGAAAGAGCAACAGAGCTGCCTTTGTTTTCTGCATACAGCTGAACTTTGTGTGCAGTGCAGCTATTCTGTGTGCTCAGTGCCTCTGACACATGCAGCATATGACTGAATCAAGGTAAACCACTGGCCTATTTCCATTACATAGTAGTAAGTAAGGAGAAATGTCATTGCCCTCTGATGTAAAATACCTGTTTATCCAGTGAACCCTTTGCATGAAACCAAATTGCTGTTCAAGGCTGTATAGTGTGTCCAGTTAGCTAAATATCATGCTATCAGTCCTACACATTGAACAAGTCACTGGAACCTTTATAAGAATATATTGATTTTAAAATATTTCTATCCAATATGGCTGCCAATAAAGTAGAGGACATAATTTCAAACAAACACACCAAAACATACAATCAAAGTACAAAGCAACAAGTTCATAGTGCAACCCACTATGTCCGCCTGTGCAACACATTTCTCTGCACTGAGATCTATAAAGGTAAAAAGGTAAAGGTTTCCCCACGACCTAACGGTCTAGTCGTGACCAACTAGGGGGCTGTGCTCATCTCCTATAAGCTGAAGATCCAGCGTTTGTCTAAGAACAAGCTTCCGCAGTCATGTGGCCGGCATGATTATACGCCAAGGCGCATGGAACGCTTACCTTCCCACCGAAGTGGTACCTATTTGTCTACTCGTATTTTTATGTGCTTTCGAACTGCTAGGTTGGCAGGAGCTGGGACAAGCAATGGGAGCTCACTCCATCGTGTGGTCTCAAACTGCCAATCTTCTGGTCAGCAGCTCAGCAGTTTAACCCACAGAGCCACCACACCCCTCACTGAAATCTATAGAGATGGGCAAAAGTATCGCTTTACTGTTGCTCAGTGCCCATTCATTTCAAGAGGATTTGTACAGGAGTTCATTTTTATTTGACAAAGGGAAACTGCCTTTCTAGCATTAGCAGTGAACTTTTGCATGCACTCAATTATGCCTCTATTCACATGCAAATGAAGAGTATCACACATACATTATCACACAAACCTGAATTTCTCATAGTCATGTAGACAAAACGTTTCTGCCAATATCTGTGAAAAGGGTAGTGATTTAAAAGGCCATAGGCATTGTTGTAGTGAGTGGAAAACAGGGTTGCACATTATTCTCTCCTCCAACCTGCTCGGGCTGCTTCACTTTAAGTGTGTATAAACAGAAAAGCAAGGACAGGATGTATGACACACACCCTCAACTGCCCGTACATCTCAGTTCTTCTGGACCCTGAGCATTTTCTGGTTATTCTCCAAGTCAAGTGTATGTACATAGTTTTGTCTTTGTATAGGAGTGAATGTGGTGACAGTCAAGCCTGTGATCTTCCAGTATTGTAATTTAACAGATTATGGCTGTATGGAAAAAAAATAGAACAAATGTAAATACCTAGAGAAAACACTAAAACTGAATCTCTGCGTCCTAGGTTTTTGTACATATTGAAACTGCATGGTATTTAAATTGTCTCTGATGTATGCAGTTTCTTTAAAAAATCATTTTAAAAGAAAAAATGGTCTGGTCTCGCTTTCTTTGGTCTCCTTTCAATCATACTATTAATTATATGAGAAATTGGAATCCAAATGTTAGGTGGTAGGCAAGTGGCTGTCAGTTGTAGAGGGCATAAACACAGGCATGAAGAGCTCTGCAGGGTCCTCTCAACAACCTGCAGAACTGCCTTCTCAAACACAGCAAAGGTAATCAAGCTGACAGATAGCCTGCAGGTTTAAGTCAGTATTGGCTCAGGGCACAATCCTACCCAGCGCCGGATTGGCAAGGCCGGCTGGCCAGCGCCATATCCAACGCTGGGTGGGGGAAGGCTGGAGCCTCCCCTCAAATCTGCACCCGCTAAATCTGCGCCCATACGGCCTCTCGAACAGGGTTAGGGTTAGGGTATGGCCACTTCCCAAGCCCGCCCATATTCTCCCTCCCTCGCCCAATCCCTGTGCCGCCCTGTCACGGTGCCTCCCTTGCGCCGGCCGGCTTTGGCCAACGCTAGGGAGGCGCTGCCTGCAGCACTGGTCCTGTTGCCTTAGCGCCGACGTGGGGGTACCGATCGCGTGGTCCGTAGGATTGCGCTGCCTGTAATTTCATTGGGAGCCAGTCCATTGGAATATGATGGAGACCGGGCCATGAATACTTGAGACGTAAACACTTCAAACAGCCTGATTCCACCTCACTTTCCAGCGCTGATGTAGCCATGCTGTAATGGGATCTGGGCTGCATCCTGCGCTGGGGGAGCAGTCATGGAGCCCTCCTCAAGGTAGTAGAATGTTTGTTCCCTTATCTTGGGGCAGCATTGCAGCTGCAACAGCATTGGAACATTGGTTAGGATTGGGCTGAAAATGTGGATAAAGCTTAGCAACATTTAACCTGACTTTTCTGTAGACAAATCCACTTGCTGCATGTAACAATTTTATAGAAAGGGGGCCACCTTCCCAGGCACTTGCACTGTCTAATGTGGATATTGTTCCTTCCAATACCAGAGTACAACGTTCTGTATTGGATCAGTTCATTCACTATTGAGTATAATTAAAGTTACAGCTTCATTTATAAATTGTAGCAGGTGTACGAATAGAGAACAGACTGTAGAGCAGTGTAAACCTTTCAAACAACCTTTTCAGACAAATTTATCACATATCGTAGGCATGTCTCCAATCCATTCTTATAATTCAAGCAAGTGTTCACGTTATCGGTGACCTGGTTTCCTGTAATAAGGAGTCCCCGACATCACTGCCAGATATACAGAGGGGTTTTTTTTTCCTACTTAGCCATGTGCTTTGAGTGGCTCAGCCATTTTTAATTGCCTTCCCAGCCTTTCCTTTTCACTCTGTAACTGCATCCCCCTTACAGATTTAGTGGGGTGGGGGAGAGAGAGGGAACAAGCATCCATTCCTCTGGAGGAAACTGCCATTGCATGCCAATGCAGATACTGCTTCGCTTTGCTCGCATTGTTACAGAGCTAAGGAAAACATGTTATCCACCCAAGAAATGGAAGCACATGTGTAAGGACCCTCAATCTTTCTCACAAGCCAATGACTACATCAAGACTCTAATCTGCTTTTTGCCAGATGTAGCTTCTTCCTCACATCAGTGATGGGAGAATCCATAATGTCTTCCTTGGTCCATTCGGACAGCCATACTGAATGTCATAACATTTGCAAATACACAGGAACCTGTGATGAGAAGCAGCATTGGGTTTTGAACTTCCCAGAGGCTACATTTGAAATAAGCCATACCAGAAGGATCCTCACCCTAATGCAACAGGGCTCTATGAGTTGCAAATCTCATGCAAAAGGGGTGTGTGTGTGCATGTGATAAAGAATTCAAGGGGCCAATCCTCTCCAACTTTCCAGCACTGATGCAGCCACAATGCAGTCCAGAAGTAAGGGAATAAATGTTCCCTTACCTTGAGGGCTCCATGGTTGTCCTCCCACCAACACCTGGGTGGCACGGCGGCATCAGCGCAGGACAGTTGGCTAGGATTGGGGCCCAGATCCGTCACTTAATGATGAGGTAGTATCTTTTCCAAAGATTACTCTTGGGAGATTTCCACCCTTGGAAATCTCACAAATGGGTTAAAAAAATCACAGCCTCTCCAGTTCTTCCGACAACAAAATACAGTAGTAAATGCATTGGTTTTGCATAATTGGCTAAGGGCTTATTTATGAGACTGCTCCAGCACCACTTCTCTCTACTCCTCAGCATGGAACAAAGTTATTGATGCAGAAGCAGGCCACAGAATGAGCAAGCAGCATGTGCCCCTCCCCCAAAATGCTCTTTGCAATCTTTTTTTTTTTATCTGCACTACTGAGTGATTACAGTTGAACTTTCCTCTGACATTTAAGTAGCAACATTTGATTGACTCTGGACACTGTGGCAAGCTTCTCTCAGCATTTAAAACACTGATGTAAAGTTGCTATTGTTTGTGTGAAAAGTTCAGCAGTTAGTATCTCACGCTGCTGCACATTAAAGTGTTAGCATCCCGCCGGAGGAAAACAAGAGAGAGAGAGAGAGAGAGAACGTGTACGTACGTATGTACATACTGTGGCGTAAACATACAAAAGCCTATCATCATGGGCGCACTAGGAACAATATGCTCAAACTTTGATAAATATTTTAAACAACTAGAAATACCAGCAATAACACCTGCTGAGCTACAACGGGCTCCTATCATTGGGACTACTTTGATTCTTCGCCAATACCTGCTAGATTCCTAGGTCTCTGATTGAGACCTGACCCTTGCAGGCAATGCCAGCTAGTGATTTTGTGATTTAATTTTTGGGTTGTGACACCATATGTCATTAGCTGTGCATTTTACACACACACACACACACACACACACACACACACAGAGAGAGAGAGAGAGAGAGAGAGAGAGAGAGAGAGAGTCACCTGTTTAATATATATTTTTAAAGACACCTTGGCTTTAAAATGGTGATTCAGAAAAACACATGCCTGATTGAGCACATGTGCATTAATTGACACTGTTGTGGATGAAAATAAAGCCCCCTTCTTCCCCCACCCCCACTAAAATAATTCCCAAGATAAAGAGAATCCTCTGATCACATCCTTAATCACCAGTGCAAGATTCACAAAAGCACAATAGAGGTGTGCAGCCCACAAGATGACACCTTTTTTATTCTGACAGTTTTTGAAATACTAAAAGCAATAGGATTTAAGGTTCAAATGTAGGAGGAGACCACTATTCTGCTAGCATGCCAGGAAAGAGGCACAGCATTCACATTGGGAAGGATTTCATACTATTTAATACAGCATCATTGCTCTACCTGAGTATTTTGCTTGTGGGCTTAAACAAAAATGGAAGTGAAGGGAGCTCCATCAAGGAGCTAAATAGCTGAGATAGTTGGCATGGGGAGAGTCTGTCAAAGGCAGGTAGGTTGGGAACAGTGGGGTTGAGGATGATTTAGGACAGCCTTCCCAGAAGCAATGGGGAAAGAAACAGTTCACCTTTGAGAGCTTAAAGGGGTGGTCACCTTTTCCAGCATAGGTAGACTATTCTAACTTGCTAAGTATGAGACAGAAACAAGCAAGAAGGTAAATAAGGGAAACACTGAATGTTTCTATCTAGTGTATAAGTCACACGGTCATATCCAACTGAAGGCAGTCCTCGAAAGTGCATTTTATCAACTAAGCAATGCCTGAAGGGTCTGTAACACAAAGTCTGCAAGCTGTCTCACCCTGTGTGACCCGAAGCTGAGACATAGAGTGCTTTAATCCCTCCCCAACCTATGGTGGCAGCCACATATTTCATCCAAATTCTCTTCCTTTTTACTTCTCAACTGCTAAGTCTCATGTGTTCAAGCTACAACAAGGCAAATGGGAGTGAGCGACTGAAGTACATAGCAGGAAAAGTGTGCTGCTCTTCAAATTGGGGGCTGGGGTTATGCTGTAGGACACAGTGTTATTCAAACTGTGGGTCGGGACCCACTTGGTGGGTCACAAGTCAACATGATGTCAGGTAGGTGGCGGAAAGGTGGGAGCAGCCATCTTGGAAACTGCAGGCCTTACTCTTGTTATGTTCCTTTTCTGAGTGTTAGCAGTTTGAATTTTCAAGTGAGGGTTTTTATTTTATTTTTAGTTCAGTGCTTTTACATCATATGTTGTCCTCATCTTGCTTTCTGTCAGAGATATTTCATGGTTGCACAACTGCTGCAGTCCAAGAATGCCAATTTGCATTTCAGGAGTGTCATTTTACTATGTTACAATGACAGCACTTCCTGCTTGATGATGTCACTTCCTGCCATAACATCACTTCTAGGTTAATGACATCACTTCCGGTGCGTCCTGACATGAGTGCCATTCTAAAAAGTGGATCCCACTCTAAAAAGTTTGAATACCACTGCTATAGGACATCCCTGTTAGCTCAATTGGGTTCCTGGACTGCCTGTTGCCTATTCCAACTATAAACACTTCCAGAGCATTAAAAAATATATTGCAAAACTAGCTCAAATCAACATCCCAGTTAAATAGAGTATTTGGATTAAGGTATGCCTGTCTAATGTATGATCCACCCCAAACAAAAACGAAAACTGCAGTAACTCTTCCATCAAGTATTTCATTTGGGTGCCTTCTGGTATCTCCCCAAAGAAATTTACTTGGAGATTTCCGTTCAAATGCTGTTAATGAGAATTACCTGCAGGTAAATATATTTAGGCTTGGGGCCTTCACAGAATGGATTTAAACCATGCCCTTTCACATATATCTCCTGCAAGCCTTTAATGCAGGGGTAGCAAAACATCACAATAAGGAAATGACAGCCATGTCACCAATTATAAATACATTTTAATAGGTTATTTTGACAGAAGGAGGGGGAGGCAAAAAACAAAAAACCTGAAATGGTCTCAGACAGAGTGGGCCGGGGTCCCACAATGTTTGTGCCACAGTTCAATTGCTTTGCTCACAATTGCATCAGTGTTATCCTGCGGGATCTACAAGAGAGAAAAACAGATCCACTGAGAGCAATTTAAACATTAGGGCAGTGATTCTCAAGCTTTTTCAACTGGCCGCTCCTTTGACCTACTGGGGCCATTGGCTATAGTTCCCCATTAAGGTTACAGCCCCATACATTGTAAAGGGTGGCAGGTTTTCACAAGAATTTCGGAGCTCCCGAGAGAGAGACGGCTCACAGTTTGGGAACCACTGCATAGAAGCTTCAACACATACACACACGTTCGCTTCTGCTCATGATGGCTTTTCTATGCAAGGACCAATCCTTAATATGTAAAAGAGTTTGGTGTACAGAGTTGCTTCCTCCAGTTAAAATAAAACAATGCTTCTCTGCAAATTGTCTGCTTTCCATCAGATTGAACCTAGAGATCCAGACTGAGACATACATATTCAGCCCATTATTGTTTCCACGTTTCATGACAAAGATATCCTCTTTTTCCAGTTTCTCATGGGAAGAAGAGAAACATGGAGAATGGCCACAATTACAGATACAAAGAGATAACTTGTTTAATACAGCTCTGTCATCTGCAAATGTATTTGATCACCACTGAAGTAAACGTGAAGAAAGGCCGAACCATTCCCAAGAGGCACTTAGAGCTCACTGTGTTCACAAATGAGAAACAATGGGTGGAAGAGCATCTTGCCACAGCCCTGTGTCAGAAGCCCTCAGACAGTCAATTCAGGCAAACAGAAAGAGGGGCAAGGGACGTCCAAGGGGACCTGTCTGGGGCCACCACTTGGCTACAAATATCAAGGTTGGCTGTCATTTCCCTTGTCCTTGCAATGGAACCATGTCTGGCCTTCCCATGAGTTCAGGAAGCCTCACCAAATTGGTGCTGCTGCTAATCCCATGTGTAGGTTGCCACACCAGCTTCATAAGCTGGAGAAAGGCAGAGGAGGAGGGATCTGCTCCAAGTCAGGAATGAGAGAAAGGAAGCCATTTAACACAGGGTGATTTAGCCAACTCCCCTCCATATCCGAGGCCACTGAAGAAAGGGGAACAGCCACTTTCCTCAATTTCCCTTGTATCCCAGGGCTGCTAGGGGAAGGGAAGGTCTCACTGCCCCTGTTCTCAGCAGGGATCACTGGTGCAAAATCCATGCAAAAGACATATCAGTGGTTCACATTTTGCAAATGTACACCAATTTAATGTGAATGTAAGATAGAGAAGGTCCAATCCTATCCAATTTTCCAGTGCTGATTGGGGGGGGGGGGAATCACGGAGGCCACCTGGTAGTGCAGTGTGGTGGAACTGGAAAGGAGGATAGGATTGGGCCCAGACATGCAGAACTGACTACAGTTCAATTCAGACATCTTGCCTCCCCATGCTTAAGGATGCACAACTACCCTTTGGAGCAGTATTTGAATGTATAAGCCATAGTTATGACCATGACTACAAGCTCCTTCAGCACCGAAGAGAGTGAATTAAGGGACATCAGCATCCAAGAGCTGTGAGAAGGGAAGCAAAAACGGACAACCAGCTTCAAACTGTGGGTAGCCAGTTGTACATCTAGAACATTTGGTACATCTAAAACATAGGATTACAGTAAATTCTAAAGCTATGATTGACATGCCTGAATTCAACCACTGCATATTTAAAAAAAAAACAGGCAAACTTAACTGTTAACCTCAGAAAATGGCAAAAACCACTATTTCTTGCAAGCACCTCACTCTGAAACTCGAATGAATAAAACTCTACCCATGTGCCAGAGAATGGACAAAATACTCACATTTTCCAAAAACTGTGCAATCTTCTCTGCACTGTTCAGTGCCATCAGCTTCATTTTAAAGGTTAGTAAGATCTCAATGGCAACAAAGACTAGAATTTTGCAGGAGCCACTGATTACTTTGTCCCAAACCCTAGGAAAAGTCAGAAATAGAATTGCCTTGGGTTCATCATTTCTATTTAGTACTAAAACATTTTTCTTTCCTAACCTAAACGTTATCTCAAACTGTACACTAATCTTCTACAGTATCTGAATAACTGACAGGTTTTTAGTTATGTCAGAGGTTAGAGATGACTGATTTGTCAAAACATTGCTGCCCAACACCCCCATTTCCAGAGGAGGGTCTAGGTGCTTCATAGCCAGGGGTGTGTTTTGCGGGCGATATTTTTTCCAAAATTTCTCGATTAAAATAGCAAATTGCAGTGTTCGGTGTTTTAATTCTACATCCTCAATCCAAGTTCTCATTTTTATGAATTTTAAATGCTTTAAAAGTGTACTAAGTAGATGTATACAGGTGATATCGTGTCAGCAGATGCAGCCACAGTATTATTTCTAATTGGAAAAGTAGTCTATTTTGATTTCTGGAAAATATCTTAAACACCAAAATGCAGTGTTTTGTGTTTTTATTCGGATATTTTAACCACCAAAAGGCAGCTGTTAATGACCACAAAACAGTTTTCAACAACAACAACACACCCACACCCCTATTCATAGCCAACGAGAACTCTCCCTATAACTGCCCTTTGCAGTGCAAGGAAAAAAGAGGAAGTTGGATTAATTTGGGCTGTAGTCTAAAGTCAGCCATGTAGCTGTTTTCAAGGGTCCCTATGGGGAATTATGTCACTAAACAAGGTGGGGGAGAGACAGAGTAGGAATGGATATACTTGCTTTTGCAAGCTGGATTCAGGAAGACAACTAGCAAAACACTTTCTAAACCAAAGGCTGTAAGGAAGCTGCCCCGTGGCGGAACATGTTTTCAGATGTGTCAGGAGTCTGCTGTCTTCAAGGCTCAAGTATTGTTCCAGAATTTTTGGCTGCCGAGCAAACAAAAAGAAAAGTGGTTAAAATACTCAAAAAAGCCCCATCAGCCTATATTCATAAGTGTTAGGGAAAAAATGGCATCTTCAAAAATAAATTTAGCCTGATACATGCAGAAAAATGTCATGCTAGATACTGCTCTCAGAAGCTCAAGTTTAACGATAGGGTTGCTAAAATTTTCAGTATTAATTGGTTGCGCCGCCTCTTCCCACCCCAAATTATTTAAAGACCACTTTCTAATGATCCAGCATTTCTTCATTAGCAATGGAAGCAAAACCCTATGCGCCAGTCAGGAACAGATTTCAGTTCCTGCTCACCAGTCAATGCTTACGGGGGTGCTCTCCAGTCTCGCCTGCCTGTTTTTGCCTTTTTCTATTAATCAGCGTTAATACATATATTTTAAAAAGCCACTTACCAGCCTCTTTATTTTGATCATGCTGGGGGGTTTGGTGCAGTGCACCAGAAACGCAGCATGATCAAAAATATAGAAGCTAATAACTGGATTTCTTATATACACAATGAAAAATAATTCATGGCAACAGAGCAAAAACATACGCTCAAGGCTCAATCGTGTCCTCCGGTATCAGTACATTGATTAGAAATTTATTGACTATCCAGTGTCTCACTTGCTTGTGAGGGATGAATAGCCTTCCTCCTGCTCCCACACAGTACACAACTGGGTTGGTGCTGTTGCACTGATACTCTCAAAACCAGCTCTCAACATGTTCTCCTGCACCTCTCCCATCAAGGGCACAACTGTTTGCTCAGTTTTTGAGGCCATGGGGTTATTTGTAGAAGAGCTTGTCAGAACAGGAAGATAAGAGCAAAAGGCCCATCTGGATCAGGCCAAAGGCCCATCTAGTCCAGCTTCCTGTGTCTCACAGTGGCCCGTAACAGCACACAAGACCTGCTTCCTGTTGCCAATCACTTGCATCTGGCATTATGAGGTAGCCTGCTTCTAAAACCAAGAGGTTGCACGACCTATAACCTGCAATGGACTTTTCTTCTAGAAATTTGTCCAATCCCCTTGTAAAGGCATCTCGGCCAGACGCCATCACCACATCTTGTGGCAAGGAGTTCCACACACTAATTACATGCTGAATAAAGACCTCCTTTATACCTGAAAATCCCCCTACCCTGAACATGTAGGAAATAGATAAGTACACAAATAAAATATTCTTACCAGCTGTGGTAATGAATCCTTGTATTTGTTGTTTAACTGGTTCACAAAACTACTGAGAAGCCAATAGCAATCCACGTGATCGTCCACCATTTCCTCCATTGCTTTAGCAATAGCAAGGAATACTTCATCTTCAGGTTCCTAGAAAACAAAGCAGGGCTTGGAGTTACTGAGAGGGGGTCTGGGCATTCCTCACCCTTTCCCTTCAATATGACTCGACTGAAGAATACAGCAGGCAAGGTGAGACACAAAGCATTACTGAAAGAGTTTCATACTCGCTTATGCCATGTTACATTACAGAGCACATGATATTAGGTAGATGATAGACTATCATGTTGGGCCAGAAATCTAGCTGTTAGATCTTGAGTTTTCACATTACTATGCGCAGAACGCTCTACAAGGGGCAATTTCCACAACCTCCGAAATGGCAAAATTATCTCTCAGATCCACAAAAATTTGCAGAGACTGATGACTGTGCTTTTCTAGCTTATGTGTCACTGCTTAAGTAAAGAGGCCACTTTCATGAGTGAGGGCCACAGCAGAAAGGCAAACCAGCCCTTCAGAATCCCACCTTTCCTGCCCTCAGAGATAGCTAGTAAAAAAAAAACCCTCCAGAACAAGATGGGAAGCTCAGAAGTGAAAACTTTTCCAGATAAGAAACAAAAGTTGCACTTCTCCTTAGGGCAATCCCCTAAAAGGGAAAGTGACAGCATAACATCTGAAATGCAATCTTTCCTTACCTTGAGGAGAACAAGCAGGCTGGTCTCAACGTTTGTATTTTCTGGGAAACCTAATCCAATCCTTTGTTGTAGTGGCAACGTTTCTACTTGTGGCAACAGCAGCACACCAGTTGCACAGCTCTGACCTACTTGCTGCGAACTACAAACCTGGAAGTTCCAGGTTCAAATCCCCACTCAGCCAGGAAGCTTCCTGAGGGAACTTGGGTCAGTCTCTCTGCCAAAACTACTTCACAGGATAGGTTTTGTGAGGGAGGGAGGGAGGATGTACACCACCTTGAGCTCCTTGGAGGAAAGGTGATATTAAACATCCAAAAGCTAAATAAATAAACCATTTTGGTAAACATCTTGGATACTACAAGAATTATTATGCAGTAAGTTGGTTTCACAAGCACAACGGCACAAGGGCTGGCAGAAATCATTCTGCTTCTATCCCCTTCCCACCTCAAAACATGTCCTCTGCCCTGTACCTATGGGTAGGCCAGGTGTCACCTTTCTAGATGACTCGATGGTTCATGCTGCCACTTCTCAATTTCCTTCATAATTTAGCACAGTTTCAGATGGAAAAGAGCAGGCTTTGTCTGCCAAAAGTCTTTCAGGGAGTAAAATACAGAACAACTGACCAATGGGTAAGATGAACTTCGAGGTAGTTTTCCTGACTCCAATTGATGAATCCGGAGAAAAACTTCAACCTGGGGAGTAGAATCCTTGATGAAGCGAATGACTTGGAGAGCATGATAGACGTCCTTATACTGCTCCTTTCGGTATTTCATCACAAATGAATGAGACTCGTGGTGAGGAGGCAGAATTCCTTTACAAGAGAGAACAGGGCTTCAGTATATCCAGTATTCGGGCAAAAATTGTTATCAGTCTACTAGTGTTGTGGTTTTTTTTTCTTAAATGGGCTAAATATCAAGCTGAGCTATTACCCAGCACTCCTATTTGTTCTGAGGTATCTGGCTCATGTCCTTGGTCAAGAGTCAAAACTAGAAAACACATGGACCCCAAACCAGACTTATGTGCAGATTTGTCCAAGGTTGGTGCTAGGAATGCCAGATTCAAAAGGACACCTTTTTTCCTACAACTTATTTCCCTCCCCCCCCCCAACATACACACACACTCCCATTGCTTGGATAAGCCTTCTGAAAATTTCCTAAAGTGATAGCACTTGGCCAAAAGCTCAAAGATTCATAGAAATATACTTAGAATTTCCTCTTTTGGGTGTGCATATTAGTGCAATTACATGCCACTGATATGCAAGTGCACCAATATGGTAGACAGCAACATATGGACCAACATACATAGAAAGAGTTTATCAAACCAGATAGTAATAGTAGTAGAATACCAAAGGGTAGTAACATGACTACAGAACTTCTACAACAAACAAAATAGACTTTTGGTATAAAGACAGCCAAAAATTCCTCGTTGTCTGACCTGAACTTTGGATATTTTGAACTTATGGAGCCAGATCATTAGTTCATCTAACTTACTGGTGTCTCTCCTACCCGACAATGGCTCTCCAAGATCTCAGGCAGAAGTCTTTCCCAGGTTGGTGCCTGACATTCTTTAAACTAGAGAGGACAGAGGCTGAACTTAGGTCCTCCTCCTTAAAAAGCATGTGCTCTATGACCCCCCCTTTCAAAAGCTGAAATCTGGAACACAATGTAGTTCATGAAAATGACCGGCATTCTAGCACAGAGCAATGCACAAGGATGGAACACGGGCAACTGAAAATTTCCCCCTCAAGTGCTAGGTCATAACTATCCTGGGCTGCTTGTTATCTGGATACCCAGAAAAGAAAGAAGCCAAGGCTTCTATCAAGGTCCTACATGTCGTCACTGTTAACACATATAACCAAGAATCTGGTCTTCATGCATTGCCATACCTAAAAGGACCTTCCACACCAGGGTCCGATACATGGATGGGAGAGGAAATCTTTGACTAAACGTGCAAAGCTTCTCGATATCTGTGAAGAAAATACATGTTTTAAGCTTAAAGAGTATTATGAGCATCTCTGTTCTCCAGCACTGACCTGGGGCTCCGATAATCAGGACACATATTTTAGGGCAGCATTATTCAAACTGTGGGTCAGGTCCCACTTGTTGGGTCGCGACCTGATGTCAGGTGGGTTGTGGAAAGCTGGGAGCAGCCATCTTGGAAACTGCAGACCTAACTTTCGTTATATTCCTTTTGTGAATGTTAACAGTTTGAATTTTCAACTGAGGGTTTTTTTTAAATTTTGTTTTCAGTTCAATGCTTTTCCATCATATGTTGTCCTAATCTTGCTTTCTGTCAGAGATGTTTCATGGTTGTACAATTGCTGCAGTTCAGGAATGCCAATTTGCATTTCAGGAGTGTCATTTTATTATGTTACAATGACAGCACTTCCTGCTTGATGATGGCAACTCCAGCTATGATATCACTTCCAGGTTAATGATATCATTTCCGGTGGGTCCCAACACGAGTGTCATTCTAAAAAGTGGGTTGTGGTCTAAAATGTTTGAGAACAACTGTACTACAGAGTTGCTGTGATGTTAAATGGGGGGGAGAACTTTGTACATTGACTTGAGCTCTTTGGGGAAAGGGCAGGACAGGAATGTTACTGATAATAAAAATAATACTCCGACATCTCAACAGTTAAGCTCAAGGGGATTTATTCCCTGATGCAGATACTCTAGGATAAGAGAGCTCTCATCTAGGAGTTTTGTCTGCATAGACTTAGTACCAGCTTATATTCTGAATCAGTCCATCGTTTGTGATGAAACCTTCCCTACTTCCCAAATATATAACATGTGAATACAGTGTCTACCTTCTACAGAAGATAAAGATCTGCTTTATCTACTACAGAGGATTAAAAAATGTCAGGATAAAGGACAAACACAAAAAAGGTAAATGAATCAATTTTCAAATTCAATTATTTTAATTGCAAGAAATGGTGGCTCAGAATTCCTTAAGAACCAAACCCTCTCCCCTTCTTATGGAAATACTGAAACACATACCCAACCGATCATCTTTCAGAAGGATTTCCAATGACTTCTTTTCTTCAACACCACGAAATCCCACTTTTTCATAGTAGACTGATCGGAAATTTCTCTGAGGATCCTCAGCCATGTTTCATTCTGAAAATGAGATTTAAGGAACAATCATCGTTATTGACAAAAAACATACTATGACTATCAGCATACATAATCAATTACAGACACTTCAGAAGATTTGAACTTGCAGACATTGTCCAGCTTAACCCTATCCAACTTTCCAGCATGGCTGCAGCTACAAGACAACCTTTGCAACACATTTTATTTATTTAGAAGATTTTTAACCCTGCCTTTTTCCTTAGTAAAGGGGACTCAAGGCAGCTTACAAAGTAAATAAAAACAATATTAAAACACTTGCTTAAAAACATAAAAAGCAACAAAACAGCATAGAAACCAGGAGCACCATCATTAAAACCACTTCATTAAGATGCCAGTCAACCATTCCAAATATGCCCGTACCTTGAGGTGCCTCCATTACTGCCCCCCACCACCGCAGACTGCTCTGCTCACCATAGTGGCACGGCTGCATCAGCCCTGGAAAGTGAGTTAGGATTGGGCTATTTCTATTCCCTCCACCTAAAGAAGGGATAACTGTTAGGGTTTACCTCTAGCTCGCTATTCCTCTACGCAGTGGCGGCTCATGCCCCCCCCCCCACCTGAATCTTCCCCCCAATTTTGCTGCCCCTGCATGTGCCCACACTTACACCTGTGGGAAGGGTAGGCAGGCATGCCAGCAAGCAGGCAGCTGATGGCTAAGGAGAGGAAGAGAAGCACCTCCACCCAGTGGTGTCATTCAAATGATTTAGGAACAGGAACTCACTTTTGAGTTCAAATTCAAATGTTGAAAAAAAACAACAACAAAAAAGCCACGGAGCCCCGTTAGGATCCGGAACGCCCGTTCTGGTCCGTTCCCCCTGAATGACATCACTGCCTCCACCCCAGTTTCCTTTACTTACCAGAGGTCCATATCCATATATGCTTCTCCGCACTGCTTGTTTGCTACAAAGTGGAGCAGAACATGCTGAGACATGTTCAAACAGGAGTTGAGCAGAGGAAAGGCTGCATATGGAGGTCTGGTAAGTATAGTAGATGGTGAGCAGGCACCCCCTGTGACTACAGACAGAGGCACCCCATCCCCTTTCCTTGCTGGAGCTTGGTGCACAGCCTCCCTCCACCTTCTGCGCAGCTTCCCAGCACAAGCGGCTCTTGCTCACTTCAAACAGAAGCAGCAGAGGAGGGAGGGAGGGAGGATGTGCACTTCGCTCCAGTAAAGGGACAGAAGAGGTGGGCTCCAGATCACTTCTTCCTGCCTACTTGGTGCTTCATATGCATGGATGGGTGGGAAATCTGGAGTTTTGGATGCTTCTTTTCTTTTCTCTCCAGCAGCTCCAGAGGGGGCTGCCACTGCTGGAAGAGGATCAGAGCCCCCAGCAGAGGGACAATCTGTTCACCGGTCCTCTAAGAGCACCACGCCACATGACTGTTTCTGGTAGCTTCACGGCAAGGCTGGTCCTGAGTCTACCTCTCCATGCAGCGGCTAGAAAGAATAACAGCTGGAATGCCTTGTGAACAGAGAGTGCGTTTTTAAGACATTTGCAAAAAACTGTCTGCAGAGCCACTGGCCAATGAGCCTAAACATAACAAATGCATTTCAATTAATTACCTGCTACGTGAGTGCACTGATCATGATTGTGAAGTTGCTATAACAACTGGAAAACGCGTTCTCAAAAGCTGAAACTGGACTTTTCACAGACCATGATAGAAAAATGTATGGAAGCCTATGAAACAGTCACTATAAATTCCTTTTCAGTGCAAATCTTCTCTCCTCTGAGGCTAAACTGCATTTTATTTTCATATATTGTATGCAAAGGAAGAAATTGTACTGCCCCACTCTTTTTCCTATTAGGGAAAAATTAGATTTTTGGGACATGAACAACCTTTAGCCTTATTGCTTCCTCAAGCCTAACTCCACATCTGCTAGGTAGGAAGAGGGATGCTTATTTCAAAAAGGACTTTCTCAGTATTTGAACTGCAGAAGAGTGTAGATCAGTGGCTCTCAAACATTTTAGCACCGGGACCCACTTTTTAGAATGACAATCTGTCTGGGACCCACCAGAAGTTATATCATCAATCAATCAAAAAGTATTTATATACCTCTTTTCAACATGAAGTTCCCAAAGCGGTTTACAGGCAAATAATAAGGAAGTTAAATGGCTCCCTGTCCCAAAAGGGCTCACAATCTAAAAAATGCAGAACACCACCAGCAACAGCGCTAGAAAAAACACTGTGCAGGGGTGAAGAGGGACAGTTACTCTCCCCTGCTAAATATAAGAGGAACACCACTTGGAAAAGTGCCTCTTGCCCAGTTAGCAGGGTGTCATGGCCAGAAGTGCCGTCATTGTGACGCCAGAGCCTGCTGCTTTCCTGAGAATGCAGCAATAAGTTGGGGTTTTCTCAGCCATTTTCCAATAGCAAAGCGAATCAGAAAGGAAAAAAAAAACTATTTACAACCTTGACACAAGCAAAACAACTACACAGCCCTCCCCCTTTCCAATATCTCATCTTCCCATTTTTTCAGCGTGGCTGCTCTACGTAGCTGCTTCGCAACCCACCTGAAATTGGCTTGCAGCCCACTGGCGCATCCTGACCTACAGTTTGGGAACCCCTGGTGTTGATTATTTTAGCAAAAACACCACAGAGTCTTGCTGCATCTTAAAAAGACTAGCAATGCTAGTGGCATAAGATTTCATAAAAGCTTGTTTTTTCAGATGCATAAAGTTCAGTATTCAGATTTGTTTAAACAAGCAGTTAAAATAATGTTAAACAGATGTTTAAATACACACATTCAGTAAGTTTGAGGGGGGGAAAGATATTAAAATATCGATATAAAATGGTTACTTTTACACACTGTGTAAGGCTAGCTAATATGTTAAAACAGTTCCACTCGTAAAAGATTTTTAGAATAAAAGACATATTAGCTGATCTCCATCCACAAAGGAGTTTTCAGCTTGTATCAACCCCATTTAATTATGCTCAAACATCACTAATAAAAATAGGTAAATGAGACCTCAGCACCATTTAAATCTCTTACTACAGGGTCAAGAATGGTAGGAAACCAGTAAAGAAAGAGCAGGCGGCAACTTGTTAACCACCAATTAGGAGAGTAGTGAATGAGAAGCAGAGTGGAGTCATGGCAGGTGACTGAAGAGATATCTGGGCATTTTGAAAGGGTGGCTGTCCAAGGCTAAAGGGGCAGAGGAAGGAATACTCCGGGCACAGGGCCGGAAAAATCAGCATGACAGAACAATTGATGGGGAGGGCCTAGCAAATGGAAGAGGAAGACCTATGAAGGAACATCTTCCCCAAGGAGGAACATCTGGCAAGGCAGCAAAGAGGATAAGGGAGATGCGCTGGGCGAGAAAGTGACACCAAGAATGGCACATAAGCTCGAGGGCGGGATGGCTGGAACACAGCCGGGTGAAGAGGTCATAAGAAGAGCCCTGCTGGATCAGGCCAAAGGCCCATCTAGTTCAGCTTCCTGTATCTCACAGTAGCCCGCCAGATGCCTCAGGGAGCACACAAGACAAGAAGATGCCTGCATCTGGTTGCCACTCTGCTGCATCTGGCATTCAGAGGTAGCCTACATTTAAAGTACAGAGGCTGTGCTACCCATCACGGTCTGTAGCCTGCCTGCGATGGACTTTTTCTCCAGAAATCTGTCCAGTGGTCAAAACCTGACTACGAGGAAGGGAAACGGAAATGAGAGTTGAGCGGGCGAGGAGACGCAGGAGCACCACGACTAGCAGTGATGCAGGGGCACAGCCACGAGGGGGGGGGGATAATGGCTCGTCATAGGGACTGGCGCGGGGCGGGAGGGGGGAAGGAGACGTCAGAGGGTCAGAGAAGAGGCGGAGCGAGGCAGGGAGGAGGGAAGAACCCAGAGCGGAAAGGCTGCGGTCCGGGCAGCCACGGGGCTCCCCGCCCGCCAGCGCACCTGCCTGTTCAGAACGGCGCGGCTGCAGCCAGAGCTCGGAGTGGGCCAAAGATTCGGAGCAAAGCAAGCTCCTCCCGCTTCGGGCCGCGCAGACGCTGGTCCGCCCCGGCAGGCAGACGCCATGGCTGCCTGGCAGGCCCTAGAGCCCCATCCGCCTTGCAGCCCGAGCCCGCCTCTCGGCACTTGCCTGTCCTGTAGAGGCCGTTCGTTCCGATGGGGCCGGCTCCGCGCAAACGCGCTCCAGGAGCGCAGCACGATCGGGGCCGTTCGCTCCTCTGAAGGGAACCTGGCTGTGTTCGATGGGACTTGCGCCTCGGTAAAAGGAGCAAATACGTGGATCGTAGCACAATTAACCGTGGGGGAAAGCCCACGTCCTGCAGCTGATAGAGGAGACTGTAGTCCAAGTCCCCGGAATCTTCTCGTACTGTATTGCAAGCAAGTGGTTAGTCTTAAAGGGCCACGAGAGGCTCTTCCTTGTTTTTCCTGCAACAGACTTGGTGCGGCAGGAAGCAAAAAGGCTGTTCGAGCTACCCACAAGGGAGCTGCTCAGTGAGCAGTTCTCACCATGTTTAGTCCCACCCACATCAGTTTGTCACAAGTGGTTATGATATGCGCTCCTCATAAGAGGTGGCACTTTGGGAGTTAAAATGAAGGTCCACCCTTTTTAAACACTGATTTTTGATCCCGGGATTACACGCAACACTGATGGCCACTGCAGATAAGAAGGACCCTGCCGATCCCTGGAGAAGGGGAAGATATAATACGCGTCTCTACAATCCCTATTCTAAAAGCTACTTTTCAGTGTTTAATTCAGTAGGGAGTCTATTAGAACTGCTGGAAGTGACCCCCTCCCTTCACCCTGGCTCACTGAACTAATCAATTTCATATCCCATTTTTCAGGAGCCTGAGCTTGGAGAGGGGGTGGCTTTTGTTGTAGCAAGCTTCAACGTAGCAGTTCTAATTGGCTACCTGACTGACTTGAATTTTATTTTAACTGCTTTTATGTATTGTGGTTTTTAGTACAGGTTGATTATCTCTTATCCGGATTGCTTGGGATGGTTGCCGGATTTCAGATTTTTCTGGATTTCAGGATTGCATAAATATAACAATAAATGCTTCTCTTGCCCTTTTCACTGTTACCCATTTGGCTGTCTGCTGGCCAATTTGACATTTTTCAAAAATGTCTGTATAGACACACCACAGAGCAGAGAATAGAACTTACAGCCTATACGTGGGAATGAGCACAAGACTTTTCTACAGAAAGTTTTTTTTTTTTTACGTGTTGGACAAAGGTGTCAGGATCTGGAATAGTCTGGATTTTGGATGTCCGGATAAGGAATCATGTACCTGTATCAGCAAGGAGTCCCAGAACCAAACCCCAATAGATACCAAGATCCCACCTGTCTGTATAAGCTAGGGATGTTAGCATGTTTACTGAGTAATCTCACTCATTTCAATGGAACATTCTTTAAACAGTGTGGTTAGGGATGAACCTGTAGAATAACCACATGTGTTATTTATAGATGTTCAAAGTTAAGCTACTAAACCCATATTAAATGCTCAAATAAGAGGCTCTTTTTTCTTCTTTCTGACAATTAAAAAGGGTTATTGGCTTTTCAAAACAAAAAGCTCTGACACATTCGTCATTATTCATAGGGAAACAAGGAAATCGTGTATCATGTATTCTGTTGGATGGCAGCCATGTTTAATGGTGGACATGTATTTCTTTTGCAGCATATGTTGTTTTTGCTCAGTTTTATGGCTGCCATTTTATACAGCGACAGTAGGTGGCAGACACTGATCAGTTTTTCTTCTTGGTTAAATACCATTCTTTCCAAATGGCTTGTCAGCAGGTGGCAGTTCTCTCTCAATGCATGTAGACTAGTCAGAAAGAAATTGAAAGGGAAGGTAAAAAGAGTCCAGTCTCTCCAGGCTGCGTGGAGGCTGTTTAAAATAACAGTAGTAGAGGCCCAGCGGAAGTGTACACCGCAAAGAAAGAAGGGCTCGACAAGGTCCAGGAAGGTGCCTGCATGGCTGATGAACAAAGTTAGAGAAGCTGTAAAGAGCAAGGAAGCTTCTTTCTGTAAATGGAAGTCTTGCCCCAGTGAGGAGAATAAAAAACAACATAAACTCTGGCAAAAGACAAGTAAGAAGGTGATACGGGAGGCCGAAAGCGTTTGAGGAACGCATGGCTAGCAACATAAAGGGGAATAATAAAAGCTTCTTCAAATATATTAGAAGCAGAAAACCTGCCAGAGAGGCGGTTGGGCCGCTGGATGGTGAGGGAGGGAAAAAGGAGGTAAAAGGGGACTTAGAGATCGCAGAGAAATTAAATGAATTCTTTGCGTCTGTCTTCACAGCAGAAGAACCTGGGCAGATACCGCAGCCCGAACAGCCCTTCCTAACTAAGGAATTAAATCAAATAATAGTTAATAAAGAAGATGTTTTAGGTCAAATTGATAAATTACATATAAATACGTCACCAGGCCCAGATGGTATATACCCAAAAGTTATTAAGGAACTAAAGAACAAAGTTGCTGACCTCTTAACTACAGTATGCAACTTGTCCCTTCAAACAGCCACGGTGCCAGAGGATTGGAGGATAGCCAATGTCACACCAATCTTTTAAAAAGGGAGAAGGGGGGAACCCAGAAACTACAGGCCGGTCAGCCTAACGTCTGTTCCGGGTAAGATGGGGAAAGCCTCATCAAAGATAAAATCTAAAAACACGTAGAGGAACAAGTATTGCGGAAGGAAAGTCAGCATGGCTTCTGTAAGGGTAAGTCTTGCCTCATGAACCTTTTGGAATTCTTTGAAAAGATCAACAGGCACGTGGATGTGGGTGAATCTGTGGATATCATATATCTGGATTTTCAGAAGGCGTTTGACACAGTCCCCCACCAAAGACTGCTGAAGAAACTTCACAGTCAGGGAATAAGAGGGCAGGTCTTCTTATGGATTCAGAATTGGTTGAGGGCCAGGAAACAGAGAGTGGGGATTAATGGGCAATTTTCACAGTGGAGAGAGGTGAAAAGCGGAGTGCCCCAGGGATCTGTCTTGGGGCCGGTGCTTTTCAACTTGTTCATAAATGACCTGGAGACAGGGATAAGCAGCGAGGTGGCCAAGTTTGCGGGTGGTGAAGACCAGAAGGGATTGTGAAGAGCTCCAGAAGGATCTCTCCAATTTGGGGGAATGGGCAGCAAAATGGCAGATGCGTTTCAACATAGACAAGTATAAAGTGATGCACATTGGGGCAAAAAAACCAAAACTTCACCTATAGGCTTATGGGTTCTGAGCTGTCTGTGACAGCTCAAGAGAGAGATCTTGGGGTGCTGGTGGACAATTCAATGAAGGTATCAACCCAGTGTGCAGCAGCAATTAAGAAAGCCAATTCCATGCTTGGGGTCATTAAAAAAGGGGTTAGGAATAAAACAGCCAATATTATCATGCCATTGTACAAATCGATGGTAAGGCCACACCTGGAATATTGTGTACAGTTCTGGTCACCGCACCTCAAAAAGGACCTAGTGGAGCTGGAAAAGGTGCAGAAGAGAGCGACAAAAATGATTACGGGGCTGGGGCACCTCCCTTATGAAGAAAGACTGCAGCATTTGGGGCTTTTCAGCCTAGGAAAAAGGCACCTGAGGGGGGACATGATTGAGACATACAAAATTATGCATGGAAGGGATAGAGTCGATGGAGGGATGTTCTTTTCCCTCTCTCCAAACACCAGAACCAGGGGGCATCCGCTAAAACTGAGGGTTGGGATTGTTAGAACATAAAAGGAAGTACTTTTAACCCAGCGGGTAGTTAATCTGTGGAACTCTTTGCCACAGGAGGTGGTGATGGCATCTGGTCTTGATGCCTTTAAGAGGGGTTTGGACAGATTTCTGGATGAAAAGTCCATCGTGGGCTATAGGCTATGATGGATTGTACAACTTCCTTACATTAGTAGTAGGCTACTTCAGAGTACCGGGTGCAAGGGAGTGGCAACAGGATGCAAGCATCTTGTTGTCTCATGCCTCCCTGGGGCACCTGGTGGGGCTGCTGTGAGATACAGGAAGCTGGACTAGATGGGCCTTTGGCCTGATCCAGCAGGGCTCTTCTTATGTTCTTATGTGGGCTCTTGCTATAAAGATGTCCCAAGATTTATTTATGTCCCAAGATTCATAGGGTAGGATCCAAACAGAATGGAATGAGGAGGAGATGGGGCGGAGTGTGGGCAGATGGGGCCTGGTCAGGGTCGGGTTCAGCAATAGGCACAGGCCAAATCCCAACCCCCTTTCCAGCCTGATCCTCCTGCATGGATCAGGTGGTTGGGACCAGTGGCGGCCTCCATCACAGCATCCTATGCATCCTATGCTCTGTGTCAGGCCACGCAGCCCAACATGGAGGTTCTCAAGTCTGTGCCAAATAGCTGGCACAGATTTGAGGAGGCCCATTGCATGGCCAGCGTCCTTACCCAGGGGGACAAACATTCCCTTCCCCCAAGGACCCTCCTACGGCTGCCGCAGCACCCATAGGATGCTGTGGTAGCTGTTTTGGCACTGCTGCTCCTAAGGGGGACTGGGCAGCTTAGAATTGGGCGCAATCCTAACCTAACGGAGTTAGGCCAGCACAAGGGACTTTTGCTGCCCCAGGAGTGTTGCAAAAGCACCATAAAAGTGCATTTGGACCACCCTGACTCCCAGGGAAGACAGCACACTGCAGGTTAGGATTGCGCCCTAAGTCATTTATTTCATGTATTTCAATAAATCACAATCCAGACTAACCACATTTACTTCATCATGTACATTTCCTTTAGGATAACTATCAATTTCTGGGCCAATGTTCTGCTAATTAGCTCCTAATTAGGTAATTGGGCCTAATTGCACACATTCCCTCTAGAAGCTGTTACCAAGATGAAACTGCCCCTTCCTGTGCAGAAGGCGGGTGTTTGTATTGTCCCACAGTTTAACCTCATGGATTTGTTTGTTTGATTGTTTGAACTTTGCCAGGGATGTTTCATATTAAAATTACTTTTTGCATTTCCGGCACCTACACTTCAAATACAAAACATCTTTTAACTGGAATATCACAAAACGGAGTGATGCCATACAAGCACACAAATCACATGTGAAAAATGTGAATATGTGAAGAACAGTTGTGCGGTGGGACCATTCAATTTTCTTCATACTTTTCATATGTTGATGAATAAATTTTCTGTCAAATGATTTTTTGTTTCATGCTACTTCTCTTCTAAAGCTAAAATTCAAACAACAATGGCTACATTTGCTCCCAAGCTCTTTAAATCTGCAGTCCTAAGCATTACTGGGAATGAGCTAAAATCCATAAGCCCTACTAATTGAATTGTGTTTTGTATTGTGTTATTGTTATGTTCTTAATTATGACACGGACTAAGGCCATATCTACATGTTGGGTTAATTGACTTCTCTTGCATCCCACTCCTGTGCATGTCTGTGCAGCAGCAAGTCCCACTGAGTTCAAGGAGACCTACTTCCAAGCAAGTGTGCACAGAACTTCTGCCTTAGTGTAGTCATTTGCTCTCCTTACTTGCAACCTTGGTCAGCAGCTAGATCTCAAAGGACCATTCTGACAGTGGAGTAAGAGGCTGAAGACCAAGGACCTACTTTTCGTTCCCAGTCAGTAGCATAGTTAGGGGGCAGTACCCAGGGCCCAAGTGACACCCCTTCATTGCCACATCACCCCTTGTGCATGCTTAAGTCACCCCCTTCCCCTGTGCATGCAAAGACCTGGTCCCGGAAACCGCTTCTTTGGAGCCATCAGGGAGCCAGGGTGGGCAGAGGGGCCCATTTCATGGCACTTCAATGCGCCAAAAGATAGGAGCTGTCACAGCAGAGATTCCGCCACAAGGGGGATAATGGACTTCCTCTGCCCCAGTTAACTACGCTGCTGCCCAGTGCCTTGCTAACCATACATAGATTCCTTTTGTCACCATTCATAGATTCCACCATTCATAGATTCCTTTTGCTCTGGGCTCACATTTACAGGGTGGGTAGACAGTAACAGTCCTTTTATTTGTGTGCCCATAACATTACATAGATAATGTTATGTATGTAACATATACGTTACATATATGTTACATATATATGTATGCAATGTTTAGGACAAGATGTACTGTATATAATGATGCGTTGGCAGGTTTTGGTTTCAGTCATCCCTTATCCACTCAATCTGAGGCTTTCAAACTGGGGCGTTGCAGTGCCCCAGTCTGAAAACACTGGTCCCTGCTCCCTTAAGGGACGGGATGTTTAAAGTGGTGCCAGTGCTTCTGCAATCACGCTGGTGCCGGGGGGGGAAATACGTGTTTTGTGCAACACACCAGGGGTCGCGCTGGCTCTCCGGTGGTGGTGGTGGTGGTACAGGAAGGCTCTCTGTGGGCCTCCCCATACCTCTGAAATGCTTCTGGTTGCTATCATGACCCACTTCCAGTTTGCAGATGAAATTACGTTGGGTTGTTTCTCAGTCATTTTCCAATAGCAAAGTGAATCAGAAAGGGAAAAGCCTATTTATAACCTCGACACAAGCAAAACAACTACACAAACCGCCCCCTTTCCAGCCTCCCATCTTCTCAATATGGCTGCAGCAGTGAGAGCCCCTGCTCTGGGAACCGAGTCACTCACCATGTGGCCCGTTGTCTGATGAGCACAGAGGTGCACAGATAGAGATCAGTATTGGGAGTATGCCAGACCCCTGGACGTTGGAAGCTACTTCGGTAGCTATGGAGGGGAGATGGATGGCTCAGCAATATGAAGGGCTATTCCATTGGACTTGACCAAGAAGGGCATCAGCTATATAACTGGGAGATGAGCACATTTTGGGGGGGGGCATTAACTGGAATGGAGCAGGACTCTGCCCTTGAACACCTATCCTGCATGGCAAGACTCTGAATTTTAAGCAATGTTGTAAGTAGATTATTGCTTTCTGCAGCCTTAAAGTGTATGCAGTCTCACTCACTGTTTGGGGCTCTCCTCCAAGAGCCTCATACGCAGGGTAGAGGGATTTTCTCTTATTTACTAATCTGGAATAGCTTTAATAAATCTTTTAAGTAAACTGCTGGAGTGTGTGTAGACTGGCTGACCAGAGGGATGTGGCTTCCCGGGGAACCATTGAAAGGTTTGACAGCCCGATGAGTCTCCTCCTTTGCCTGTGGCTGGAGCCTTTGGGGTGAAGAGGCGCAGGCAGGAAGGAAGGAGGAGGGGCTACACGCTTGGCGGGTTGTTGGACAATACTGCAAGGAGGTGGGGATTGGGCATCGGGCAACCCAATCCAAAACTGTCCCAGTGTCCATAAGAACAGCTGCGCCAAAATGGCCACTACTGTATCCTGTGGAGCCGGGACAGCCCCCGGAGTCTCCTCAGGGCAAGGGAACATTTGTTGCCTTCCCCCGGGTAAGACGTCTCTGGTGACAATGGGTCTCCTCAGATCTGCGCTTGGTATTTAGGGGGTGAAGGCGGCCCACTCTGCTGTCCTATGTTTCCCCCTTCCTTGCACTCAAATATGGGCACAGATCGAGTAGATGCATTGGGGCTGCCATAGGTCAACATGGGGTAGGAGAACGTTTGTTCCCTTACTCCAAAGAGACCTGTGGCTACTTCCCTGGGATACAGCAGAAGCCATTTTGCTTCCCATAGGATACAGTAGAAGCCATTTTGGCGCTGCTGTAGCCCTGGGTGCTAGGGAAGTTTAGGATTGGGCGTCTAACAGCAGCTTGATACGAAGACTTAAGAAGTGATGGTGAAAGGAACACCAGCAGGCCAGGTTTTGTTTTCCTGATTTGTTGTCAGCACTACCAGCATCTCTTTTAACCCTATTCAGGGAGGAAAAAAAAAATGGATCTCCCCCTTTCCCCAGCCTCTCACACTTTGATACACCTTAATCCAGCTAGTCTGAAGTTTTCTTGGCCGTTTTTATTGCCCTGTAATTTATTGTAATTATAGTCTAACAGTCCAGCTGCATCTCTAGCACTTCTTTTTCATTATGTGTCCCCCGGGCTGTACTGAGAGTTAATGAGCTCTTACTTCAGATATAAAAGGAGGCCTTGAATTAACGCAGCTAGAGGTTAAATATGAATATTGGAGCTTGGCTACTGCAGCAACTCTGGAAACAGGAGAAGCAAAACAAGTATACAGTGCCCATTTTTCCCCACAGTCTCTTACACCATACATTTTCTTAACCCCCCTGGTGAATGTGGATGGGCTTGAAAAACAGAGAGAGGAGGAAGGTAACAGAGGCTGAGAGACGTCTTATGGGGCTGTGGACACTGGGCCCAGTTCTCAGCATCGATGGCCGCATGGCATGTACTGCAGCCCCTTGAGAGGCAATCAAGGACATTGGTAGTTTCGCAATCAAACGGATGGAAGAAAGGGCTGAAAAGCCACATTCTGCAGAAAGAAAACACACTCGAGGAAGAACTGACAACTGGAATGCTCCTCCCTTTAGGTCTTTATTCATTTAAGTTCTTTGTGTTTCATCAGTTCAAACAGGTCAGAATAGCAGGAAACCACGTTTGCAGCAGCACATTTTGCTCATGGCTGACTATAACTAACTCGGTTCTCCTAGCAATGTAAAAAGAAAAAAATCACACACATGAATGCCACCCTTCCAGGGAGCCGAAGCAGAAAGACAGATCTTGCTGCCAAGTGGGAATGGCAGCAGGGAGCTTCCCCTCCAAGTAGCTGGGCCACAAAAATGCGATTGACAATCACAGCTTTGCCTTTTTCTCTCCCGCTTTTAAAAGTATCCCCAAACCATATGACCATAACTTCAATGCCATTTACTTTGCCTATCTACAGTATAGATATATAAAATATAGACTTTATTTTTTTTTATCACACACTCCTTTTGTTTGATAAATAACTTTTTTAAAATAGCGACTATACATGAAAAATGCCCATGCACTGACATTTTTAGCATCCTGTTTCTTATATATGTTTGTAAAACACAATAAATATATATATTTATATATATATTTAATACAGCAGTAAATGTACACTTGGGTTTTTTAAGGTTAAAAAAGATCAACACACAAAACAGAAAAACAAGGCATCATTCAAGAACCAGATGATGTAGGGTGCTGCAGTCACCCATGGGTAGAAGATGGTATGCTACTTTTCCACATAAGTGGGTTTTCAGGAGAGGGTACCAGTTTTTTTCCTTTTTTTTTTTTTTTAGGTTACAATCCAAACCTGGAATTAGGCCAGCACAAGGCCCTTGTGCTGGCCCAGGAGTGTTTCAAACACACCATAATGCACATTTGGACCACTCTCAGAGTCAGGAAGAATGGTGCACGTCTGTGTGCTGACCTCCCTGACCCTGAAAGGGTGCAAACAAGCTTTATGGTGCATCTGCAATACTGCTGGGCCAGCAGATCCCTTGTGCTGGCCTAACTTGGAGTTAAGCCAGCACATTTAAGCTAGCAAGGTTTGGCTGGCACAAAGTATGTGCCAGTATGACACCGTAAAGTATGTTTGGACCACTCTCGGAATCAGAGAGGCCAGCACACAGACATGTGCCATCCTACCTGACTCTGAGAGTGGTCCAAATGTGCTTTACAGTGTCCCTTGTTCCAGCCAAACTTCGCTGGCCTAACTGTGCTGGCCTAACTCCAGGTTAGAAGTACACTCTTAATGTCTTCACTGCATCACCTTGCCTGAGGAAAATGGGAGGAGGCCTGACTTGATCAGACCTGCCCTCGGTGGGATGAAATGGAAGGATAACATTAGGAGACTTGACAGGTAATGTTTAAAAAAAAATGGAACCATCTCAGTGATACAGTAAACATATCAAGTATTCTTCAAGTGCTTCTCGAGAGAGGGTGGCTGACACTGCAGCAACCTCAAGTGGAGAATCTTTGATTGTACTGTCAAATCGTCAGGGCAAATTACAATTCGAAGGGTGCAATCCTAACCTGGAGTTAGGCTGGCACAGTTAGGCTAGCAAAGTTTGGCTGGCGGCACAAGGGACACTATAAAGCGTGTTGGACTTGAAGAATGGCGCACTGCGTGCTGGCCTCTCTGATTCAGAGAATGGTCCAAACTTACTTTACGGTGTCCCTTGTGCCAGTCAAACTTTGCTGGCCTAACTGTGCCAGCCTAACTCCAGGTTAGGATTGCACCTTCAAGCAGTGCTTTGTTTCTTATCTTGAACTTGCTCTCCCCCTTCTTAATCATGTTTTCCCCTTCTTAACGGATCCGTGCTTTCCAGTCCCACCCATCTGTCTGGCAAGTATACAGAGTTCTTGCACACAGCTTTGTACATCCTGCTGCTGCAAACTGATTAAAGTTCCTGTTTGCAGAAGTGTTCTCTTCCTCTCAGTGCTGCCCCTCTTTTCCTAGCTCCCTCCTACTCACCCACCCTGTGATAGCTGCTTTGTTCAGATAGGTAGGCAAGTCCTAAGAGTCTGGGATAGGAGCAGGAAGAGGCAGCAGCCTTTAGACCCACTCTAGACATTGCTTCAAAAGGGATAGCTCAGTTATCAGATGCAAGGAAATACTGAGATAACACATTAATTAGCTGTGCACAGATCACAAAGTAGGCTGGATGCCTTTAAAACTGATAGCTACCAAGAGGAAAGAGAAGCTGATCCCATTTTACCATAGAGCTCTACTATGGAGTCTGTTTCTATGCAATCATCAGTGATATACTTGCTATAATTTGTTGAAAAATAACATCAGTGGAGCCCAATCATTATCCACCCTCCGAAGCCTGAAACAGGCCAGCCTGGACCAGCAGTGGCGTCTCTACAGGGAGGGCAGAGCTCTAAATTTTGCAAGGAGCCTTACCCTGTCATGTAAATCCCTCCTCTCCCTTGCTGTTGTAGCCAGTAAGCAACCCAAGATGTTGCTTTTCCCTGTGAGGATTGGCTAAAACGGTGCAGGAGTGATTTCCACTGCAAGGTAAGGCTTCTTGCAAAACTTAGAGCTCTGCCCTCCCTGTAGAGACGCCACTGTGGACCAGCTATAGAGTTGGCATGAATCTGAGAAGCCCCACCCATCCTGGGGCTTTACCTGGGGTAAGGAGATGAAGGTTCCCTAACCTCGAGACCCCAGCAGCCATCATTCCTGTGCTGGATATGGAGGAGGCTACACCAGCTTTACAGCATTTAGTTAGGATTGGGCTGGACCTTTTTTATTCCCCATCTAACCCTGTAGCCACAGAGAACTCAGTTCAGCTCTTGAAATTAATGCAAGTTTCCCTCTCTCTCTGTGGAGGATGCTGGATCAGGAGGCATCAGTACAGTGTAAGCTAATCTGTGCTGAAAATCCATGGTGCACCCCTATTTTTTCACCAATTTTGGACCTTCCTATCGCCTAGGAAGTTCCTGGACAGAATTCAGCATCCTGAAGGGGCTACTGAGTCAGCCCAAGGTAACAAGTGGTTTTTTTTTATTTTCAGCTTGCTTTGTAACATCTGTGCTGCCCTTTGCCTAACCCATTCTACTTAAGCTGCACTTTATCATTCTGTGGTATATTAAGTACCCTATTTTTGCCTTTTACTTCACCCCCCCCATTTTAAAATCATTGTTCCTTACCAAAGAGTTATATTACTTTTGTAATTACTATTTTCCCACATTTCCCAGTAGTAATGTATGGCTGTGAGGGCTGGACCATAAGGAAGACAAAGCGCCAAAAAATAGATGCTTTCGAATTATGGTGTTGGAGAAGACTCTTGAGAGTCCCCTGGACTGCAAGGAGATCCAATCGGTCAATCCTCCAGGAAGTCAAGCCTGATTGCTCCCTGGAAGGACAAATCCTGAAGCTGAAGCTCAAGTACTTTGGCCACCTCATGAGAAGAGAGGACTCTTTAGAAAAGACCCTCATGCTGGGAAAGATCGAAGGCAAAAGGAGAAGGGGGCGGCAGAGGATGAGATGGTTAGATAGTGTCACTGAAGCGATGAACATGAAATTGGGCCAACTCCGGAAGCTAGTGGAGGACAGGGAGGCCTGGCGTGCTGTGGTCCATGGGGTCGCGAAGAGTCGGACACGACTTAGCAACTGAACAACAACAATTACTATTTTATCCTTCCTGGTCACTCGGAAAGGAATGGGTTGTTTTGCTTACCAGACCACTAACTTTGCTATTGTTCAGCCTTTAAGGGAAACCCCAGGGATTCTGGGGCTCTTCATTCTTCTGGGAGGGAGGTTTCCTCAAGGCAGTCTCCTGTCTGGTTTTTTCCTGGCCTTGACTAGCAGCCATCTTCCATTCCAGTTTAGTTTCAGGACAAGATGGTCTAGGCCAGTTGCTAGGCCCTGCACCCTGTGTCTGTAATGTCTGGTTACCATATGGTCCCTAATAAACCTATATTTAGCTCTCTGTATTTCTGACATAACCTACATCTTGTAAATGTCCTAAGCAGGTCAGTGATCATTAACACAAGACAAAGATACAAGGTTTAAAGGCATGTCTATGCTAGAAATTAAAACCAATTTAATTCACATTTTTGTCTTCCCAAGGATGTATGGGAATTGGAGTTTTGTGAAGAGCCTCGGAATCTAATAATTGTTGGCAACACTCACAAAATTTCAGCTCCCGGAACAACTGGCAGGTGAAAACATGACACATTCCAGTTAACACAACGCTTGCTATGTGACAAAACTAAACAGTCTGCAATGGGCTCAAAGGCGGAGTGGAACAAGAAAAAACTCAGCTGCTTCCTCCTTTTACAGTTCTCAAAAAGATAGGTGACTTCTCTGGGTTGTGACCCTGCAGAACTTTTTAAAGGGCAAACCCGTAACAGGAACCTCTTTAATTTTAGCAAACGCACACAGCTTTTGCTCCAAGCCTACTATTTAATAACTGGATAGGCATCAAATCTAGTGGTATGAATCTGAAATCCTCAGCCATCAGATGTATATTAAATTTTCAGTTCTAGATGAAAAAAGGCTCCTTTCTGCAGCCTTCTTTCAACACAAAAGACAGCAATCCTTTCTTTAAATTCTCACTATATTTATTAACTGGTTGGATTTCTCACTTATGAAGATGCATGAAAACAATCTCACTGGGTTCAGAAGCATAACCGAAAGTCCCAACTATTGTCATCAGGGAAGAGAGAGCAAGTCTGCAAGTCTGTCACAAAGTGGCCATAAAAGTCTCCTTTCAGGGGATGGTCACAGAGATCAAACAATGTCAAGTGAAGAGTGTCCATCTCAGCTACCTCCCCCCCCCCCAAAAAAAAGTTTACCATATCTCTACTCTTTAGCCAAATCATACTTTATTCTGCATAACTTTACCCCATGCTATCTTTAGCATGATTTGTTGGATCTTGTGCCAATCTGGAGCTTAGAAAGAACTCGCTGAATCAGAAAAAGCAAAGAATCCTATGACAATGTTAAACACTAACGCATTTGTTGAAGCATAAGATTATGTCGACTAGACCCACTTAGATGGACTATTTCACGTAGCTGGCAGAGTGGATTCAGTCCACAAAAGCTTACGTGATAGTAAACCTTTTCGCACTTGGTACTACAGAATACTTTGTTGTTTTTGCCACAACAGGCTTAGGTGACTGCCCCACTGGAATAAACAAGAGTGCATAAGAAAACAGAGAAGCATTGCTTGTAGACCATCTTTGCACGTTCCTACTCTCTCCACATATTTTTGTACTTTAGTACTGAAACTCTGCATGAATTTGTAGAATCCTACATGAAACATTCTGCTGTCATGGAGCAATCTGTATTTAAAAACAAAAACAAAAAAATAAACATTCTATTCAATTTAGGTTACCCGGAATGAAGAAAATTCCAAACACAACATAGAGGCTCCATATGAACTCCATAGGAAAACCAAGCTGCCAAATGTTTTAAGTCATATGACTCAATCATGCCAAGTGTCCTTATTTTGTCTATTAACTGATGCAGAGGTTATTGAATGTAGCAGTAATAGATTAGCATGCTTTTATCAGCGGGGCCGCTAAGAAGGCCATTCATGTCAGAAGGCAGCCATTTTGCTTGCCACAAAAGACCTTCTGACTTTTCAGCATCTTCACAGCCTGATGGTTGGTATGGAATGTCCAAAGGGACTTTCCTGAACTATTTTCACAGTAACTGCAATTGAATCGGCTATGCACTTGCAGGTTGTAAATAGACTCCATTCTACCTTCCTAGAATGCTATTTTGTAAACAGGTTATGCAGTGTTCTCTCTCAACAAGCTCTTGAACAACTCTGACTTTGATCGGTCACAAAGCTTTCAAATGCATCTAATACTTCAGCACCAACTAGGCAACATGATTTAAACTGTTAGGAAAGAACGGCACTGATTCACCACTTAAAGAAAAAAAATGTGACAAAAAAGCTAGCAGTACAAAGACATTCTGCTCCTGCGCATCGCTTCACTGATCAAGTAGGCAGGGCTTAATTCTGGTTCTTCAGTCATAATTGCAATGTTCTGCCATTCACCCAGTTGGTTTGACTTTTTAATGGTGTCCACCACACACAGAGCATACAGGCAGTCATCAAAAGTGGCAGCCATGGTGAGTGGCCGTCCATCCCAGGTTCTTCTGTCGTCCTGATCCTCAAAGGCCTGCCGGACAGCCTGCACCATCTTGATGGTTCCCCGGAGGTACGGAGATGGCATATCACTGAAGGCCTTCTCTGGTATCAAGGAATTGCTCACTGGTGTGGAATCCTTTAGAAGGAGCTCCTTCTGCGCTGAGCTATTGCTCTGTCCATACAAATCGGTGCCTACTACAATCAGCCGCCCATTGGAACCTACCACAATAATATCTTGTTTAAACTCGCCAGGGACATTGAAGTTGAGGGTCACGGTGCAGCACACGCCACCTTCTAGGACCATCTGGAATGTACAAAAGTCATCACTTGTGATTTGGCGTATTCCTTTGATATGGTCTGTCTGTTTCACAAAGGTCTTCAGCAGTCCGTGTACTTTCACAGCCTTCTGGCTGGTGAGGAAGGTCAAGAGGTCAATGATGTAGGTTCCAACAGAGTGCAAACCCCCACCTCCCATCAAGTCATCGCAGCTCCAGTTATATTTCTTTCCCAGCAGGCTCCCACTGTGAACTTGTACCTCGCACACAAGCAACTCCCCAACGTAGCCCTCTTGGATCAGCTGTTTCATCTTCACAAAGGCAGGCAGGAAACGGAGTACGTTACCCATTATGCTCATAAGCTTTGGGTAATAGTGGGCAGCAGACATCATCCTGAAGGCATCGAGTGGAGTGGCTGTTCGGTCACAGATGACATTCTTCCCAATCCCTGCCAGACATGAAAAAGAAAGAGGAAATTATATAGGTGAAGACATCTCATAGCAATCAGTATTGATCTGATAATGTAGAAATGGTGCCAAAGGGAGAATTGTACAGGTAGAGCCTTTTTATCTGCGATGGTACCATTCCCAGAACCCTCGTGGATTAAAAAAATCCTTGGGTAATTAAACCCGCGGATTTAGCCCACACCCACATCCTGAACCTGACTGGAGCTATGCTCTGGTCGGTTCAGGAGGGCTTTCTGAGGCTCACCGAGACCGCGCAGGTCCTCCCTTGGCTTTGGTGGGCCTCAGAACGATGGTTACAGCCAAAAAAAGTTACTTCCAGTTTTCACAAAAAATGTGCTATTTTTAATGCCTTATAAGACATTATGAGGCCTGAGAAAGCCTTCTGATGGGAGAAGGCTTGAACACTAAAACCACTGAGTTTTCAAGCCTTTCAATGGAAGAGATATCTCTGCTCCACAGAACAAACCTCCCCAGTCTTAAATATTTTGCTCTATCAACCATCGGCATATTTATCCTCAATTGAGCTTCTTCCTCAAATGTACAGATGGCCTGTGAAGTGGTACCTCTGAGGCTTTGCCTTTCAAATCGACCGTCTCCCATTGCTTCACCTTGATTCATGTAAAATACGGTTTGTTTGACTTCACAGAATGAATTCATGTCGCTGACCTACATTCCTTTAATAGGTAATGTTCCAGCTATACCTTTGGTTACAGAACTGTGATTCTGAGACTCACATTTTGTGAGCCAAAATGTGATTTATTTAACAAGTCTTTTCCAACTGAATAAATCCTCTCTGTAAGATTCAAACATTCAAAGATTCCTCTCTGTAGGCAAACAGCTAAAAATGCAAGAAAAAAGTGCACGCACGTGTACGTGCACCCACCCACCCACCCACCCACCCACACACAAAGGCGGATCTACAGGGAGGGCAAAGCTCTAAGTGTTGCAAGAAGCCTTACCCTGTCATGTAAATCCCTCCTCTCCCTTGCTGCTGTAGCCAGTAAGCAACGCCAGGATGTTGCTTTTCCCTGTGAGGATTGGCTAAAACGGTGCGGGAGAGGAGTGATTTCCACTGTAAGGTAAGGTTTCTTGCAAAACTTAGAGCTTTGCCCTCCCTTAGATCTGCCTCTGCACACACACACACACACACTCATTCTTCCCTAAGCCTAAAGACAAGTATCAAGATATTCATATAGCAGGATTACCAGATACAAACTGGGACAGAGTGCCTATACCTTTAACCATTGTATAGAAGAGGGAATTTTAGCAGCTGCAGCTCTACATGGGTTTAAAAAGGTATACGCACTCTGTCCCAGTTTGTATCTGGTAATCCTGCACACAGCTGATGCCTAAAAGACTCAGCAGCTATGGATTTCCTCTTAAAATCTCCTTCCACAACCTATGCCATTCTTCCTTCCACAAAAGCCCCAACACTACCGCTCACTTTCAACCAGTCCTTGCCACCATTAACTCTCAATCTCATACCCTATAATCACCATTTCTCTCTTGTCCATTCCTCCTTCAGTCTAACCCACAGTTCTTAGAGACACATCAGTTATAAAGCTGCCACAGCAGCTTACTTGTTCATCAGAGCTGTCCCTTCAGATCCAGAGGTCCTGCTCTCTCATTGCAGATACAGTATGTAAGAGTTGACTGCATTCCATAATTAGAGAAAGAAGGGATTTCTTACTGGGAATTCCAATTCTGGAAGAGGAAGGGAGACATTCCATACGTGTGGGATGCCCCTCCCCCTACAGACATGGGTCAGTCTCAAAACGACACTTCCTCCTCCTTCCCAGACTGGTCCAAAAGCAGGAACATCCCCATCCTTGAAAAAACACCAGCTCGCTGTACACTCACTTCCAGGCCAGTGCAGCGGAGCCGGCTCTAGGCAAAAGCAGTAGAACGACGTACGGAACACTCACGTCCACACCAGAATAGTGAAGAACAACAGATTAGAACAAGAACAGGAGAAAAGAACAAGTCGGTAAGCACAAGAACCTTGCTACCACCCTGTCTCCCACGGACAGACCCTCCTTGCCACATCAAAGAACCCCACCGAGCCTGGGTCAAGTGGTGGGTGGAAAGTCCCCCTTCCTCTTCCAGAACTGGAATTCTTGGTAAGAAATTCCTTCTTTCTCTGGCAGAGGAAGGGTGCCATTCCATACATGTGGGATCTAACAGAGCTGATCAGATGGGTGGGCCAGGCGAGGTGCCCACTCCATGCCCCACCAACTGTTCGAGCACCCGTCTTCCCAGGGAAGCGTCCGCTGAGGCTGCTATGTCTACCCTGTAGTACTTCACAAAGGTATGCACGCAAGACCAGGTAGCAGCTCTGCAGATCTCTACAAGAGAAGACCAGCCCTCAAAGCCAGCAGACGTCGCTGCACTCCTTAGGGAATGGGCTGTGATCCTCTCTGATGGCTTCTCCCCTCTTGACTGGTAGATCAATTCAATGCAAGATCTCAGCCATCTGGCTAAAGAACTAGCCGATGCCTTGCAACCCAATTTTTGCCACTGGAAGATGACAAACAGCAACTCAGACTTCCTAAATAAAACCCTTTCGTCCTGTCCATATAAAATCTGAGGGCCCTCCGCACGTCCAGGATATACCACAACTTCTCCCTGGGATGGACGGGTTGGGGACAGAAGGACGGTAGCACCAACTCTTGCCATCTATGGAAGGTAGAATTCACTTTCGGGCTAAAGGTTGGATCCATGCGTAGCACCACTTTATCCTTGTGGAACACGCACAGTTTGGGATTGATAGCTAGGGCTCCCAGCTCCGAAACCCTGCGTGTGGAAGTGATAGTTACCAGAAAAAGGACCTTGAAGGTCAACTCCCTCAGTGTGGATGTGGCCAAGGGTTCGAACGGTTTACCTGTCAGGGCCTTTAGGACCTTATTTAGGTCCCAGCTAGGAAACCTGTGTATGGGGAGAGGATTTAGCAGGGACACCCTCCTCAGGAAGAGCTTTACATGGGGGTGTGAGAAAAAACTTCCTCCTGAGCCAGCCCCAAGGACACTATTTATTGCTGCCACTTGTCTCTTAGGAGTATTTGTAGACAGCACCTGTTCCAACCATCCTGTAAGAATGCTAAGACGTGTTTCACCTTTGATCTAGTAGCCACTATCCGCCTAGCAGAAGCACATCTGTGAAAGGTCTACCAGGTGGCACCATACAATTGCCTAGTTGAAGACTTGCGTGAGGCCAGCAAGGTAGACATCACCTGGTCAGAGTATCTCTGCTTGGACAGCTCGCACTGCTCAATCTCCAAGCTGTCAAATGGAATAACTGTGGTTGCGGGTGCCAGGTGAGTCCCTGCAGGAGCAGATCTGTTCTGATTGGGAGCACCAAAGGATCCTAGGTCGACAGCCGCAGCAGCTCTGGAAACCACAGCCTGCGTGGCCAACGAGGAACAATTAGTACAACTTCCGCCTCCAGACGTCTGATCCTGTGTAGAACCCGCGGAAGCAGTGTGACGGGGGGAGGCATACAGAAGCCCTACTGGCCATGGACTCAGAAATGCGTCTACCGCCTCTGTGCCATCCCGTTGCTCTCTTAAGAAGTATCTGCGCAGCTGCATGTTTTCCGCGGTGGCAAAAAGGTCCACTATTGGTTTTCTGAACCGTTGCATTACCTGGCGGAAGACTTGTGGGTGCAACTGCCATTCTGACTCCTGTAGTAGCCTCCATCTGAGCCAGTCCACTGTCGTATTGGCCAACCCCGCCAGGTGTTCTGCCCGGAGGGACTGGAGGTTGGGCTCCACCCAACAAAAGAGGAGGGCTGCTTCCGCACTCAGCCTGCTGGACCTGGTGCCCCCTGCTTGTTGACAAATGCTTTGGCTGCCACATTGTCCGTCCGGATTAACCCGTGATTCCCATTGATCTGTGCCTCGAACTCCTGCAGTGCCAAACGGATCGCCCTGAGTTCCAAAACATTGATATGCATCTGAGTCTCTTCTGGCAACCACAGTCCCTGGGCGAGGGCTGCTTCCATGTGTGCCCCCCAACGCAGGAGACTGGCGTTATTATTTTCCAGGTGGGTTCTCCCATCAGGGATCCTCCTGCAAGACATTCCTGGAATTGCCACCAGGCCAGATCCTTTTTCACCTTTGTCAGCAGGGTCACCCGTGCATGCTGACGACTCTCGATCACATGCTGTAGAGGACAAAGGAACCCCTGCAGCGACCTGGAGTGGAAATGTGCCCACTGGATTACATCCTGGCAGGAGACTAACATTCCCAACAGCCTCGCCAGGTTCTGCACCTCCTGCTCACCGCCCTGCAGAGTGTTGCAGAGCAGGTTCTAAAGCTTTTGCTGACGTTCCTAGGACAGGGAATACACAAACTGCTTGGTGTTCAGGCTCAGACCTAGGTGATCCAATCTCTGCGCCGGGTGCAGAAGTTCTTCTCGAAGTTCACTACAAAACCGTGATGGTGGAGACAGAGAACAATATGCTGGATATCCTCCATGGCTCGATTCTGGGATGTGGACCGGATCAGCAGATCGTCCAAATAGGGGTAAATGAAAACCCTTTGGAGCCGCAGACCACTATCTGTGCCACACCAGCTCTGTGCCACTATGACCACTAGAATTTTTGCAAACACCCTTGGTGCCACTGTGAGTCCAAATGGAAGGGCCTGATACTGGAAGTGACAGGACCCATAACAGAAGCGCAGGTAACATCTGTGCTTGGGGTGAATAGGAACATGCAGGTAAGCTTCCGATAAATCTGTCAATGCTAGGAAATCCCCCTGCTCTAGCGCTCTGATGATGGATCGCCAGGTCTGATGATGGATTGCTCTGATGATGGATCGCCAGGTCTTGAACTTGTGATGTGCTAGGAACCAGTTCAGCCACTTCAGGTCTAATATTGCTCGGACATCCCTGTTCTTCTTGGGGACCAGAAAGAATATTTAATATACTCTCTTGCCCCTGCACCTTGGGGAAACCGGTTCTATGGCTTTTATGTCCAGCAGATGTTGTATCACCGCTAGCATCTTGCTGTGCTTCAGAGTATCTCTGGAAATTGGGGCCTTCCAGAGCGTCTCACTCTGAATTCCAGTCTGTATCCCTTTGAGATTGTCTCCAGGACCCATGAGTCTGAGGTGATGTTGCTCCAAAGACTCGTGAACTCCAGTAGAAGGCCCCCTATTGGTCCCGCCCGGACCTGGGACCTGGCATCAGGTTGAGCGCAGTCCTTTTCCCCTGATCGAGGAGCTGCTTGTGGGGAAATCCGCCCCCCCCCCCCCGCTGGAAACTCTGGGTTTAGGGAAAAACTTCCCCTTGTTCCACTTGGATCTTCACAACAAGTTGCCATCTTTGGAGCAAAAACTGGATCGTTGTCCTTGAAAGGAAGGAAAGGGCCTGGCTTTGGGGGTCTCCTTTTTGGAAGTGGGGAGCACCTTCCTCTTGTCTCGATTCTCGATGAGCAGAGGGTCCAAGACTTGACCAAAAAATTCGCTCCGGTGAAAGGGACTGTCACCAACCTGGACTGTGAGCTTTGATCCACTTCCCAGTGTCTCAGCCATACGTTCCATCTTGCCACCACATTGGAGGCTAGGGACGTAGCATTGAATTGGAACGCATCTAGCGATGAATCAGCTGTGAAGGCTGCTGCCAGGGAGATCTTTTTAAAAGTATTCTGCGTTGCTCAGGAAAACTTTTCACCTGAGGCCTCCAGCTCTTCCACCAGGCCAACATGGTTCTGGCCATCACTGAGTTGGCTGCTGACACCCGGAGTGCAAGGGTTGAAGTGTCAAATTCTTTCTTGAGTGCTGCCTCCACTCTGCGATCACAGGGATCCTTTGGACCCCCCTCCCCTTCCGACAGGATAATGGCTGAAGAGGAGAGCACTGCCACAGGTTGATCCTCACTGGGGACCTTGAGGAGCTCCATCTCGTCATGCGGCATGGTGTAGAGCTTACTGATCTTTCTCGGAACACGCCTAGGGCTGGTGGGAGACTTCCACTCTGACTCCAGAACTTGTTTGAATGGTATGGGGAGTGGCACCAACACTGGGTTGCTGGTCCCTCTAGCGGGAAGAAACTTGGAGGTCTTCTTGGAGGTTTTAGTGTCCTTAGAGTCTGTCTCAGGGTCTGGCGCCAAATCTAAAGTCTGGATGGCCTTATTGAGAAGCCTGGGGAAAATGTCGATGGGAAAAAAAAAAACTGACCTCCCCATCATCCTCTAGGAAAGACTCATCCTCCCCCCATAGACAGTTCCCCCTTCTCCCCGGAGTCCTCTGAGGGGTCAGGGGTCTCAGATTGCCAGGGATCTGAGGGACACGGGTCCCTATTTTGCCTAGTTCTGGCTCTGACTCTTCCCTTTTTTGAAACTCTCTTCCCCTTACCCTTGGAACATTTAGGAGGGAGAGGAGCACCTGAGTCGCTGCTGTCTGATAGGGAACCACCTGAAGGTGAGGGGGTCCATTTGCATGCCCTCTTGCCTTTCTTGGGGACAGCTGAGGCTGTGGCCGAAGCTGGAGATTGACTAGTTGAGGCTGGACTGGTAGTCTTCATTTCCGCTACCACCTGCCTGACTATCTCCGCCATCTGGTGCGCCTGAAGGACGACCACCCCTCCTCTCCCCCTACAACTGGAGTGCCAGAAGGGGGAGGCAGGTCGTCCTCTTGGGAGCTCATGGCAACCACCGCGCGTCCTCTGCATGTGGACAGGGGAGAGGCTGCAGCTTGGGGGGGGGCTACCGGCCCACGCCTTCCACACTCACCCGCTGCTGTGTGAAGGAGGCAGGAGAAGTGCGCACCAAGCTGGCTAGGCCTCTGGAGCGCGGCGGCTAAGCCTCATGAGGCCGCTGAAAACTGCTGTGTTGCTCCGGATCGCTTCTGACAGGGGTGCGAAGATTGAGCCTCCCATCGTGAACGCCGCCACTCCTGGCTGAGAGCCTGCAGGGACGGAGGGAGTAGCGCTGCGTCGATGTGAGGCTTGCTCTATCAGCTCTCCCTGTCAGGCAGGAGGCGCAGAAAGGGGTTTTGCGCCTCTCGCGCACTGCCTTGCAGGCACTAGGCCGGCTGGCCTGGTCGCGTCTGCGGCTCCCGCACACCCCACGGTGGCAGAGGCTGCAGAGCAAGCTCCCTCCTGCCTACCAGGGCCCCTGCCTAACTAACCACAGCAGGTGGAGAGAAGCAGCAAGGTGCAGGCAGAGCCTGCAAAGGTAGGAGGAAGAAGAAGAGAAAATGAATCGTCAAAGGAAAAAGCGCTAGGCTATGGCCCAGAGCAAAAAAGACCTGACTGTTCTTCCTGAGAGGCAGGGCCGGTCTGGGAAGCGGACGCCACGGAGGAGGAAGTGTTGTTCTGAGCCCGACCCATACCTGCAGGGGAAGGGGCGTCCTACACATATGGAATGGCGCCCTTCCTCTGCCAGAGAAATGCTCTTTGCACATTCTCAATACACCCTGCTATTTCATCCTGATTGCTGTCACTACTACTACTACTACTACTACTACTACTACTACTACTACTAATAATAATAATAATAATAATAATAATAATAATAATAATAATAATTTGTTGTTGTTCTTGTTGTTGTTCTTGTTGTTGTTGTGGACCACGACCACGACCACGAGCATAGAGCTGAGTCCAGGCATTCAGAGCCGCTTCTATGGCTTAGATTTAGATCAGCATATTCCAACATCCAACAACTTCTGTGTCCCAGCCTGTAGCTAAAAGCAAGCTTGGAAAGGGCCTTTTGAGTACCTCTACAGCAGGAATCCCCAAACTATGGTCTGTGGGACAAAACTGGCCCACAACAGCAGTTTATCCAGCCTGTGGCTGGCACCTTGCTCAGCACCACGGAGAAGGGAACAGCAAAGCTGGATCAACTGTCAACGATTATAAAGGGGAGGAGCTGGGATAAAAGCATCTCCCAGACAAGCAGGCTGTAATGCGATGGTAAATGAGAACCAGAATTTTTATTGTGAAAGAACATTGGATTAGTGTTCTCAGCAATCGCTAAACACATTCACGTGATGTTCTTGTATTGCATCAGTGTGCTTTTTGAGAAAGTTCAGGCAATTGCATCTTCTCATAGGCCCCTTGTGAGGAAAGTGCTGGCATAGAAAGGGGCAGAACATTTCAATTTTACAGTAGCAAGCCAGAATTTGGCCATTAACAGCAATGTTATACATCAATACCCAAACACGACGGCAAACCCTGCATCTAGTGCATACTTGCAGTTTCGGTCTTTTGTAAACACTCTTCACAGCCATCTGTTCAACACTGCAGCTTTGTCATGGCTCAGTTACGTGACGATCTGCCAAGTGCCTCGCTTGCTTTGCTAGCAGCAGAACTACAGTTGGGCCATTCTGATTTCATAAACATTTGGGATTATGTAATTTGGGGACAATGATTGCTTTATTTTTGCAGGAAGAAACAGCGGTGAGTTCCTCTTTTTACCTAACTGAACAAGCCATTGTTGGGAGCTGGAGTGCATGGATATTTTCTTATACATGTGAAGGGTTAGCCCAACATCACAATCAGCCCAACCATCACAAGGGGCACCAATGAACAACAATATGATCCAAGCTGGACATCCCAGGACTACTGTGATACCCCCAATGGTCATACCCCTTGAACAGAATAACAAAACCACTGAAATGGCAAAATATCTCTGGCCAGTCCTGCCCCATGGCACTAAAAAGAACCTTTGAGACCCTCCTGCACCCTGGATTTTCAGTAATGTTATGAGATATGTTCCAAAAGTATACAGGGTATATGTATTACAACATATTATACATATGTGCAGGTAGGAAACTAGGTTTTTTTATGTCTTAGATTTCCCTAAAGTTTAGAATTCTGGGAAATTTCATTTAGTGACAGTGAGAATTCCGTGTTAGTAAATACATAGTGTATGACAAAGATGATTAAAGATGACAAGAGCACAGTAGACCATCACGAAAAAGATTCCCAATAGATATATTGATACAATGCCCTTGTCTAAATCCGTAGTATTTGTTATGCTATTGTTTTGTTATAATTTTTTTAAATGCAGCTGCAAATGCAAATCAGAAGGAAGGAAATTAAATGCATGCCTAAAGAACCTATGCAGGCGCTAGTAGCACGTCTCTGGCATTGATACACTGAAAAAAATTGTCAGTGGGAATCCAGTTAGGTTAGGCTGTCACTGGGCATAATTCACATCTTTGTTCCCCAATGCTCAGGATTTGCAATCCAAACTGTCAGGAGATGAGACGTTCTTCATTTGTGGCTTCAAGTTGTTGTTTTTCCCTTATCCACCAGGCATCTTTGTAAGGCAAGAACCAGCAAAACATAGACAGCTGGTCCTAATGTTTTGCTGACTCTGGGGACGCCAATGCCAACTAATTGCTTTCTCTCCTGCCTCCATCTCCGACAGGAATCAAATGCCTCCCTTCACTAATGGAAAGCAAACATTGGCAGTATGGGTTCATTACATTATTAAAAGTTGTGCCCACGACACAAATAACTCTTGAAAGCACAACAAGCACTCTACAAATATAGAATGATGAACAACATATGCTCCATTTTAGGGGCCTAGAACACCACGGACTAAATACCGATGGAGGTCCACCAATATCAAGCAATTCAAGACTGGAAACAAGCCAGATATCAGGTCCAGATGAAACTACCATTGTTATAAATGCTGCTGATCTGGCACAACGTTTTGCAACAACATGACCAGGTCATCTTCCAGTAACTGGCATTCTTGTTTTTACACAAGCAAAAGGCCTAAGCCTCTTTCATGTCCCAATTTGTGTCCATTATTTCATTATTAGGTACAAATTAATTATTATTTATTATTCCCATTTCAAAGAATGGCTAAAGACTGAGAGGCAAATGAGGTTTCCCCAAAGCTACTGACCAAGTTCATGCCTCAGTGTAATATAAACCTTGCAACCCAATCCTAACTGTTGATTTGCAAGCAGGCCCCACTCATTTAAATGGGATTCATGTCCAAATAATATATTTAGGATTGAGGTCTAAGAGTTAGGACTCTTAGATTCCCCACCAAGCCAGAATGGGCTGTGCATTACACAGACAGGGCTGTAGGACAGAAACAAAGCAACGACATTTGTCTACAATTTACTCCAGCTTTCCTTTCATTATAGTCCACAAAGCATATTTTTGTTGCAAATAAGAGGCCAAGTTTTTGGTTTATGGACACAGAGAAGAACTTGTTTTCTGCTCAAACACACAAAAGGCTGGCTCCAAAGGAGACAGCTAATTTCTTACTGAACAATTGGGAAGATGCCTACTTCCACATTTTCCTTTTGCAATGTCAGAAGTATAAGGACACTTTTAAAAAATTTAAAAAATTAAATAAAAGCTATAAATCAGACATTTCACCGATTTATTTTTTATTTCTAAATATGAGAAATATTTAGACTAATATTTCTAGTATTTCACTAGAGCCCAAGTCTATGCATGTCTATTCAGAAGTAAATCCAATTATAGCCAATGAATCTTAGATAAGAGTGGATAGGATTACATCCTAAATGGGCACTGGGTGGCATGTCTGGAGTCCAGACAACAATATTTGGATTTCCAAGTAATATAAGAGTCATTTTGAGAATGCAGTAATTTTTTTAAATCCATAGTCTATATCACAATCAAGGAGGGAGATTTCCAGAAAGTTTGTGATGATCCTTGAACAATCGGCAGGATTTCATGGCATAAGTCTGTCCTTTTCCTTAGAGATTTGTCTTCGCAGCACTACCTGACACCTTCTAATGCCTTTCATGGACTACGCTTTAGTGATATGCTTCACACGATGTGACGTGCCCAGAATCCAAATTCCTCTCATGTCAGTATACCCAGTGGCAGTGATAATAAAGACATCAGCAGGAGTGGGGTGTAGCTAGTGAAAGGCTGGCTTTGGGCTGTTCCACAAAGCATTTGCTCTGATTGGAACGAAGAAGGGAAGAAGAAAACATCATTGGTGTGTGTCATCAGATGTAGACTTGTGAACTAGAGCAAATGCGAACACAGCCAATGTTCTCATTGGCTCATGCACCAATACAAGACCCTTCTAAGTTTAGTCACATCTTCTACTTTGTAGCCCTTTCACTAGCCCTTCAAGTCAATGAATGATTTTCAGTACCATATTCATATCTCTGAAGTCCTTTTGGGCCATGGTAGTTCCATGCTATAACTCTGAAATGTAATAAGAACATAAGAAGAGCCCTGCTGGATCAGGCCAAAGGCACATCTAGTCCAGCTTCCTGTATCTCACAGCGGCCCACCAGGTGCCCCAGGGAGGCATGAGACACAAGAAGCTTGCATCTTGTTGCCACTCCCTTGCACCTGGTACTCTGAAGTAGCCTACCACTAATGTAAGGAGGTTGCACAATCCATCATGGCCTATAGCCCACGATGGGCTTTTCTTCCAGAAATCCATCCAAACCCCTCTTAAAGGCATCTAGACCAGATGCCATCACCACCTCCTGTGGCAAAGAGTTCCACAGACTAACCACCCGCTGGGTAAAAAAGTACTTCCTTTTATCTGTTTTAACTCTCCCAAACCTCAGTTTTAGCGGATGCCTCCTGGTTCTGGTGTTTTGAGAGAGGGAAAAGAACATCCCTCCATTGACTCTATCCCTTCCGTGCATAATTTTGTATGTCTCAATCATGTCCCCCCTCAGGTGCCTTTTTTCTAGGCTGAAGAGCCCCAAACGCTGCAGTCTTTCTTCATAAGGGAGGTGCCCCAACCCTGAAATCATTTTCGTTGCTCTCTTCTGCACCTTTTCCAGCTCCACTAGGTCCTTTTTGAGGTGCGGTGACCAGAACTGCACACAATATTCCAGGTGTGGCCTTACCATCAATTTGTACAATGGCATGATAATATTGGCTGTTTTATTCTCAACCCCTTTGTTAATTACCCCAAGCATGGAATTGGCCTTCTTAATTGCTGCTGCACACTGGGTCAATACCTTCATTGAATTGTCCACCAGCACCCCAAGATCTCTCTCTTGAGCTGTCACAGACAGCTCAGTACCCATTAGCCTATAGGTGAAGTTTTGGTTTTTTGCCCCAATGTGCATCACTTTACACTTGTCTATGTTGAACCGCATCTGCCATTTGGCTGCCCATTCCCCCAACATGGAGAGATCCTTCTGGAGCTCTTCACAATCCCTTCTGGTCTTCACCACCCAGAAATGTTTTGTGTCATCCACAAACATGGTCACCTCGCTGTTTGTCCCTGTCTCCAGGTCATTTATGAATAAGTTGAAAAGCACCGGCCCCAAGACAGATCCCTGGTGCACTCTGCTTTTCATCTCTCTCCACTGTAAAAATTGCCCATTAATCCCCACTCTCTGTTTCCTGGCCCTCAACCAATTCTGGATCCATAAGAGGACCTGCCCTCTTATTCCCTGACTGTGAAGTTTCTTCAGCAGTCTTTGGTGGGGGACCGTGTCAAACGCCTTCTGAAAATCCAGATATGATATCCACAGGTTCACCCACATCCACGTGCCTGTTGACCTTTTCAAAGAATTCCAAAAGGTTCATGAGGCAAGACTTACCCTTTCAGAAGCCATGCTAACTTTCCTTCAGCAGTACTTGTTCCTCTACGTGTTTTAGGATTTTATCTACATGTTTTAGGATTTTATCTACGTGTTTTAGGATTACCGGGTGCAAGGGAGTGGCGACAGGATGCAAGCATCTTGTTGTCTCATGCCTCCCTGGGGCACCTGGTGCGCCGCTGTGAGATACAGGAAGCTGGACTAGATGGGCCTTTGGTCTGATCCAGCAGGCCTCTTCTTATGTTCTTATCTTTGATGAGGCTTTCCACCATCTTACCCGGAACAGACATTAGGCTGACTGGCCTGTAGTTTCCAGGGTCCCCCCTTCTCCCTTTTTTAAAGATTGGTGTGACATTGGCTATCCTCCAATCCTCTGGCACCGTGGCCGTTTGAAGGGACAAGTTGCATACTCTAGTTAAGAGCTCAGCAACTTCGTTCTTTAGTTCCTTAATAACTCTTGGGTGTATACCATCTGGGCCTGGTGACTTATTTATATGTAATTTATCAATTTGATCTAAAACATCTTCTTTATTAACCATTATCTGATTTAATTCCTTAGTTAGAAGGGGCTGTTCGGGCTGCGGTATCTGCCCAAGTTCTGCTGTGAAGACGGATGCAAAGAATTCATTTAACTTCTTTGCGATCTCCAAGTCCCCTTTTATCTCCTCTTTCCCTCCCTCACCATCCAGCGGGCTGACCACCTCTCTGGTAGGTTTCCTGCTTCTAACAAACTTGAAGAAGCTTTTATTATTCCCTTTTATGTTGCTAGCCATGCGTTCCTCAAACGCTTTCTTGGCCTCCCGTATCACCTTCTTACTTGTCTTTTGCCAGAGTTCATGTTGTTTTTTATTCTCCTCACTGGGGCAAGACTTCCATTTACGGAAAGAAGCTTTTTACAGAAAGAAACTTTCTTTGTGATGGGTTTCTTTGTAATGGGTTTCTTTGGAAGTTTGGGAACAAAGGCATAGCAGTAGTAGGCATAAATATTTCAAAAGTGAGACACTCCTTTGAAACCACCTTGAAATCTTTTTAGATGGAGAGGAAGCCTAGAAATGTTAACAACATAAATAAGTTAAAACATAAATAAGGGATTGTCCCAGAACAAGGAATGACTCTGAAGCAAAGGGGCTCCAGCAACTATACCTGATGCAAAGGAAATTTGTGGATATATAGATCTGTCAATTATATTAAGACAGTTGATTTCTATGTTTGGAGAAGCCATTCAAAATGATCATGACCTATCAGATGAATCACTGCTGGAAGGGAATGTGGCTGCCTGTGAAATTTTCTGTATCCTTTCAGTTGGATTCTATCATCATAATGAAATTGAGAATGACAGAAAATTGAAATGGAGGAGGCAGAAGCATGGCAAGTGTTATCCTTTCAAAACATGCTTCAATGTCATTGTTTAATCTTTTAAAGGGAATGGAAACTCTATACAGGAGGGAGCCCATATTGACAAAATGCCAGGCAAAATGAGTTCTGTAGCTGGGAAACAAAATTTGACTCAGGTTAAGAATTGATTAAATTACAGTCATTTTGTCTTGCAAAGAAAGAGAACCAAGTGTCGGCTATGAGGACTTGCAAGCCCTTTGCTGTCTAACGGCTCAATCCGGAGCCTGTTACTGCTGGTAGTACGTGTGTACCGCTGGCTAAAAGTGTTGCGAATATGCTGTGAAGCATGTCCACAACATCTTACCACTTGTGCTGGGGAGGCACTCAGTAAGCGCCTGGCCCCTGGCTGCCACGGATGCAGCGGTAGCCATTTTGGTACCACTGTTCCTATGGGAGCCGGACAGTTCAGGATTGGGCTGCCCAGCTGTAGTCTGTATTCTATCAAATATTATGGCCAAATAAACCAAAAATGAAAGCAACACACTTACATAACAAAAGTTGAATTTCCTTACCTCAAAACTGACCAATGAGACTGATAGTTTTGAGAGCAAATGAGAAGGTATTATGACACAGCAGGACACCAATAATGTGTAAGTATGACTCAGCTCTCATCTCCATATATCTAAGCTAATACCAGAACTCCTATTCAGTTGTGTGAGTGTCATCAAGTTGGCCATCTTTTTTTTTTTTGGTTGATTACTGATTTGTTCGGTGACCTGAACTGTTCTGTTGTACCATAAATGAAGTTAATTTGGGTGACCCATGAATTACCACACCGGGTGACACCAACTCTTGTGATGTCACTGATGAAAATTTTTGGTGTTGTTGATCACAGGCTTAGATTACTTTAAAAATGGATTCTAAACATTCATGGTGGACTATATTCTATCAGTGGTTATTAACCATGATAGCTACACACTGAACCTCCAGATGCAGGGGTAGTATGTCACTAAGGGTGCAATCCTAAGCAGTGCCAGACTGGTGAGGCCGACGGGCCAGTGCCATATCCAGTGCTGCTTAGGAGAGGCTGGAGCTCCCCCCCCCCCCACGGCAAGGGAGCCTCCCCTACATGCTCCTCAAATCTGCACCCCCTAAAGAGTGGGCACAGTTTCAAGGAGACCACGTGGCCCTGATTCGGGGCTGCGCGGCCTCACTGATGGGCTTAGGATTTGGCCATATGACCACCTCCCAAACCCGCCCAAGTCCCGCCCCGCCTCCCTCCCTCCTATCAATCCCCATGCCGCTTCAGCGCAGAGCCTCCCTCACGCCGACTGGCTTCAGTCAGCACAAGAAAGGCTCAGCGCGGGCGCAGCAGGACCGGTGCTGCCTACAGCGCCAGTCCTGCTGCTCTAGCGCCGATGCAGGAGTGCCGATCGGCGCTCCTGTGTCAACACTAGGGCCATCACACTGACGCTATGATGTAGCGTCGGCACAATGGGCAGTGCAGGATTGCGCTGTAAGTACTATGTGCAGGGGAGGAATAGCAGGGGAGTGAACTGATGTTCTTCTATTGCTTGTGGGGAAATATTCACTGCATTTATTTTCTGGCTATTATTGATATTCATTTCATGTCATGACTATTACTATCTCTCAGCCTCTCCAACTTAACAGGGTTACTGTGAAGACAAAAGAAGGAGAGGAACATAGTACTCCACCCTGAGCTCCTTGGAGGAAGGGTTGTATAAAATGCGAAATACATACATACATACATACATACATACATACATACATACATACATACATACATACATACATACATACATACATACA
>JAJKFI010000019.1:13127554-13146722 GCA_029204185.1 Lerista edwardsae | reverse complement strand
ACATACATACATACATACATACATACATACATACATACATACATACAAACTTTTGTTGTATAGAGGGGCGGGTGTCAAAAATTTATGGGCCTTTGGTGTCAAATGATGTAGCTATGCCCCTGATCATGAATATCAGAAGTTGCTGCTTCTGAATCATTCTGAATCTATAACCCTCTGTTACATGGCCTTGGAATACCTGATCGTTGGGGTTTTTTTCTGTTTCTTGGGTTACTATCAGATCACTGTTTACTATCAGAAATTCTTACTACTTTTGCACTTCCACACTGGAGAGAGGCTCAATCCATACATTCTCAGTTCACACATTACCACAGCAAAAACACTTTGGGACATGGATAGGGTTGTAAATTCATTTGTAATGTTACAGTGCTGGACACCCAGATAACTGAGTACTTCCCAGAGTGATTAACCACTTCTCTGCAGTTGCCACACCAGAATGGTAACATATGACTTGGAGCATAATTACCATGGTCTTCTGTATTATTATGTATCCTAATACAGGCTTGTCAAGAACTTCTGGTTAATCGGGAGTTTCTTCTTTTCAACTCACCTCAGGCTCTGAATTAACTCACGTGAAGCAGACAGGGATTGAAAAAAGCCAAGTAGTTCTTCACCCTGGTTAAATACCATAATTCTGTATAAAAATCTAACAGCCCAATCTTAATTAAAATCCTGCACAGTGATGCAGAGACTCTGCTTCATCCCGTGGGGGAATTTTGGCTGCTGGAGGTCTCCTCATGGGAAGGAGCCACAATAAGTCAATTCGGATGTGCGCCAGCACTGCTAATCCTGCCTCCCGCCCAGGTCCAATCCACCCATCTCCATCTCTTCCCTGTTCCACTTTCACTGCCCCCCACCCTCCACCTGACCCTGTGTCAGACTTACCTGGTCCAGCAGGCCTCACAACAACTGCTGGCACACATGGGAAAATTTTGGTCTTCCTGCCAGTGTGCCAGGTACTAACGCTGTCTCAAAATGCTTTAGGGCGCTTTTGCTACAGCGTGAATGTATCTGCAGCTGCTAGCTCTGAATTTTGGGATATGGATGGGGGGCACAGCAACACAGGATGGTAGATGGGTCAAAGAACGTTATGGTTTTGGAAGGCTTTATATATTTATAACATGCTTCAAGCTAGGGATGGGCAGAGCCAAAAATTTTTTACAGTGGTCATATTAAAAGTTCAGCCAAATTTCACAGCTAATATACTGTATACATTCATGTGTAAGTCTAAAAATTTATGCCTGAAAATTGAACCTGAAAACATGGGTCTTATACATGGGTCTTACACATGGGTCAATACAGTTAATAAAGCTTTTAACAGCAGCTTTGATAGGGGCTGGGCTAGAAGCAGAAAGCTGGGGGTTAGAAAAAAATGAGCAATTTTACTTACCAGTAATTGTTCTTAGGCACCAACAGACAGCAAGCAAAAAAACCAGTAGCCATTTTCCTTCTTCTCCAAACAGGCAAAGAGGTGAAGGTGCTTTTGGGAATTGAGGTCATTATGAAGGCTGCTGCTATGGAGGTGCTGTGCTGTATTCCTCACAAAACCTACAACTCCAATAAGCACCTTCATCTCTCTCCCTTCTTGTTTGGAGAATAGCTCTTTCTCTGTGCTACCTCAGAAGAATGTGAAATAGCTCCTTTTTGGTTGGCTTTCTGTTGCTGCCTCAGAACAATTACTGGTAAGTCATTCTCAAAGAATTTCATACCCGCCCCCCTAAGTTTCACTCTTTACTTACGCATGAGTCATAGCAAATTCTATTATTTTTGGCTTAGAACTTGCCCTCGACTTATCCATGAGATTGACTTAATACTTGAGTATATATGGTAGTCCAAATCCACAAATAAGGATCATCCTGGGTGCCCCATTGTCTCAAGCACTGGTGCTTGCACAGAAGGGGGGTGTCTGGCTATGTGGGTTCGATGCTCTGTCCTGACATTGCCACCATTCTTGAAGGACAGCACTGACTGAGGACATCATTAACGATTGCCAAGAAATATTATGATGACAGTCACAGATGGAGGAGGCCCATAACTCCAATAGCAAGAATAAACACATTCAAATAGCAAGAATAAACACTCAAGTACCCCAATACAAATCAAAAGTCAGAAAAAATGGCCCAACAGTCAAAAGCATCAAAAGCTTCTTGAATCAGTAAGGTAATTATTACTTTCAAAGCATAACAGTAAGCTGTAAGAAGTTCCAAGCAAAGGTGCTTGGATGACCTTAGTCTGTGTAGCCACAATTTCCCTAGTAACAGAGATGTGTCTCTCCCCTGGGCTCCAGCTGGTTAATCCAATGATGCAAGAAACTGGAGTGAGCTCTCACTTTTTGAATGGAGAGGTGCATGCTATTAGGCAAAAAACCAAAACATGAGACTCCTGCAATCCTGCACCACTTTCAGAGCAAAATCACTTGGAAGGCAGCTCTGGTTAGATCAAAAGCAAGCAAACATGTGTAAGGTGCATGTTTGCAATTGGCAGGCACCATTCCTACAGGTTGTCTCTAATTTCTAGCTCAGCCAGGTTCCTTCCACTTGGGAAGTGGCATCTTGCAGGTCAAATATGATACAATGAGTGTGAAGGAGGAGGCTGCAGAAGACACCAACAGGAGTTAGACATAGCCTGTGAGCCTCTAGTTGGTCGTCCCTGCTTCGCAGTGTTAGTGGAACAGTGAATTTGCCATGCCTGTTCTTCAGTTAATTTCACTCATATGAACAGAATATGGAGCCAATTTGGTCATGTCGAAGTGCGTCACTGTAAAAATATACCGGATTATTAAGTAAGCTGTAATATAGTTGCAAACAATGGTGACCTACTTAAACAAGAAAACACTGATTTTTCCTATGCTGGACCTCCAAAGCATTTCCCATTTCTCAATCACTTTCACGTGTCTTGTTTGGAAAACTGAATACAAGGAGCCCTACAACACAATTTTATGGTAATTGCATATATTATTACAGCCCTGCAGAGATATTACACAAGCTAGAGATATTTTTTTTTTTACATTGACATTTGCTTGCCAACTTCTGCTATAAAATTACAACACAGAGAACTCTTCTACAATGAACATACTATATTGTTGTACATGAGCCTCTTAAGACTCCATTTGCATTTTTTTTCTTATAAGGCTATAGATCTTTAGCATGAACTATGGCAAAAAAATCCTGTAAGGAGATCTGATCATTCCAGTGTACAAATCTAGTGCACTACACCAATCTGGCTCCTTGTTTTTTGACATTTTTTCATAATTTTTGAAATTCCTTGTATGACTTCTAATAATTTGACATCTTTCATATTTTTCCCTTTAAGAAAAGATGCCACCAGGCAATTCAATGCAACTTAGAGCACAATCCTCACCTGAGCTGGAATAGGCAGGCCAATGGGCTTGCACTGTATACAGCACAGGTGAGGCGTTGACTTGGGTGCAACATGGAATAAGGGGATTTTAGTCCCCTTAACCTGTGTTGCGGATAGAGCTACTCAGTTCTGCGTCTGCAATTTTGCAAACACAAATCCAAGCAGCCTGTGTAAGGCCCATGTATGACTGGGGCCAGGGACAAGGATCTGGTCTATGTCAGCCAGGCCTGTCAGCCACACCCATCCTGAACCCAATTCGCCTGCTGGTCCACCCACAAACACCCCCTCCCCACCCACCCTGGAACACTGCCCCCTCCCACTGCCTTCTCCAACACCCTGTGCCAGCCTGCCCAGGCCAGAACAAACTCACCCCATCCCAACGCAGTTCCAGCACAACTAGGCCAGTGCACGCCCTAGTGCCCGCTACTAGTCTTCTCCTGAGTAGCCAAGAACATGCTTTACTCCAGAGCTGGCACAAGCAACTTGTGCAGAATTGGCGGGGGGGAGAGGGTAGGATTTCGCTGTTAATTGAACATCTTCACACAGTCTGTGGAAGTAGTAACTTCAGTAATTGTCCCTTGAGGAAAGATGTGCCTAGTTTTGACAGGCAAAAAGTACTATTCTTAGGGGTACGTGCAAAGCAGTGTTGTCTAAGATGGTGGTATCTCTTTCTACTGGCAGAAGGCGACTGAAGCCCTCTAAAACCCACTATCTTCAGAAACTCCACAGTGAATCTCAGGGATCAAGATGTGGCATCCCACAGTTCCAAGAAAGAGCGAGAGCCCATGGAGGAACTGATTCCTCCTCCAAGATGTTTTTAACACCTGTTTACCATATAATATATTTTTTTACTTCACATTACAAGTGGTTGAAGAAGAATTGACTTCTGCGGGGAGGGAGTTGCTTGTAAATCTGAACCCAAAGACACAGCAAGAACAGAAGATACTTGTGGGTAGGACTCAGGAAAACATACTTGAAAAAGGATCCAAATAGATTGTGGGCACAATCCTATCTTGAAGTTAGGCTGGAGTTAGGCCAACAAAGTTTAGCTGGCACAAGGGCCACCATAAAGCATGTTTGGACCACTCTCTTAGGCAGGGAGGATGGCACATGTCTGTGTGCTGGCCTCTCTGACTCCAAGAGTGGTCCAAACATGCTTTATGGTGTCCCCTGTGCCAGCCAAACTTTGCTGGCCTAACTATGCCAGCCTAACTCCAGGTTAGGACTGTGCCCTCTGTCACTTCACCAACGATAGGCAGCACCTGAGAATTTCCTCCTTCACTTCATACATCATTCCTATGAATAGACTGGAACTGCCATCCACTCAAAGCATGTCCCTGTTATTTATTCACTGGAATTCCTAATTTACATTTCCGCAAGCAACCGCTAGCTACTGTTCTCAGAACTTCACACAGATAGACTCACAAGTGTAGCTCTTTGGAGTACTATAATTTACATCCCAACAGGAAGCATATGTCCTTTCAGACATTAATGACTGGGCTTCTTTGTTTATACGCAAGGACTTCCCCTGAAAGCTGCAAGGCAAAAGAAAAGAGCTCTTTAGCAGTTCTGCTCCTCCTGCATTACATTCACTACTACTTTAAAAGCGCAATCTTAACCTGGAGTTAGGCCAGCAGAAGTCACTTGTGCTGGCCCAGGACTGTTGCAAACACACTGTAAAGTATGTTTGGACCACTCTCGGAGGATGTCAGATGTCCATGTGCCAGCCTCCCTGACTCCGAGAGTGGTGCAAATGCATGTTTGCAACACTCCTGGGCAGGTACAAGTGACTACTGCCAGCCTAACTCCAGGTTAGGACTATGTCCTACTGTACTACATTTTGCACTGTCTGCAGCTGTTGTGAATTTCACTTTGGGTACTTCTCTTGTTTGCTTAGGACATATTGTTGGAGCTGGGATTTTAGGTGGTTACAGGCCGTTTTCTCTGCCTTGTTTTATGGGCTGCTGTTGCAGTCTCTCATCTTCTTACAAATGATGACAGTGCAAAAATTCAAAATGAATTTCACATTGCCCAATCATCATACGGTGTATTTTTTAAACTGATCCCCAGGTAACTCCATCCAGCATTAAGCTGCACACATTACAATTTTGTTCTGGACAAAAATTGTGTGTGCATACAACACATACCTATAATTTTACATGTAGTTGCCCAAGGCACATTTTAATCATAGATCTATTACATTTCTAGCCTGCCTTCAGTAGCATAGCTATCTATGGGGTCGGGATGGGGCACCCCAGGTGCCACCCTCCGTGGTGGGGTGTCACCATTAGACCCCAAATCTTGAGAATCGCAGTTTTAAGGAATAATACCATCACGTTATATACTGTTCAACGCAGAATTTCACGAGGAATTCAATTTAAAAAACCAGAGTGTAATATCTTAATTCTATTAAACATTATGGCCAAACAAAGAAAGAAAATACAACTGTCTTATGTAACACATAATGTTACATAAGACAGCTATATTTTCATTTTTTTTATGATGGCCACATTGAACCTCCAGATGCAGGAGCAGTCTATCACTGAGTACTATGTGCAGAGGAGCCACAGCAGGGGAGAACACTGATGTTCATCCATAGCTTGTGGAGAAATAATCATTGCATTTATTTTCTAGCCATTTCATGTCATAACTATTACTATCTCTCAGCCTCTCCTACCTCACAGGGTTGTTGTGAGGACAACAGAAGGGGAGAAACCATGCACACCACCCTGAGCTCTTTGGAGGGAGGATGTGTAAAATGTGAAAAACATAAATATAAATAAACAATTTTGTTGTATGGGGGTGTCACAAATTTATGGTCAAAAAACCTAGCTACGCCACTGTCTGCCTTCAACCACTGTCTGCCTTCACGCCACTGTCTGCCTTCAACCAAGGTCCTTAATGTGGCTTTAAAAATAGTGCATTTGTGGAAGCAAGAAAATTCTGGATACAGATCCATACACAGATTGGGCCTGTTGGATGATTGTGTAGGGAAGAACTTTGAAATGTTATTTTCATATATGTCAACAGGAGGAAGAATACGCTTGCCTTCTCCGCCCTGTAAAGCACTCACGGCTAGCCACTGCTGCTAGAGCACTGGCTTGCGTCCTGCTTGGTGCTGAGGCCCCGTTCTGACTGGTGCTGGCCCCGCACTGGTGCCCCCTCCTCCCACACTGCCACAAACATGCTTTACACCACTATGCAATACTTTTAGTCAGTGGTACACGCATACAGCTGGCAATAAAGGCTTCTGGATTGGGCCCTAAAAAGGATGATGAAGTAGAATTCTGCATTCCGTGTGAGATAGCAGGAGGGCAGAAAAGCATCGTAACAAAATTCACACTTGTGAAGCATGTGGCGGACTCTCTTCGGATTAGAAGAACCTCAAAGATGCTACTGAAATACAAATGTCAAAACAGATAAGCAACTGATCTATCTGGGCTGGTTGCAAGCACATAACATCAAGGCCCTTACCTTTACACACCCAGAAAGAAGAACAGCTACAACAACCTATGGGAACTTGAGCTATAGGCTTCCACTTCTGGTTAATTGCTAGTATACTAAAGTCTTCAGAAAGCAGAAATATATCAAAGGAAACAAGAAGGAAAAGCAGAGACCTTCATAATTCTAGATATTTTTATGCTAACCACAGCTTCCTTCTCTGAGCAACATCATGGGAGCAAAGCTGCTCTGTGCCAAAGAATAATGTTCTGTGATCACTGGTATAAGCAAGTCCTGCACAAGGTCAATTAGCTTAATAAGACAGAAGAAAGAACCACCAAAAACCCACAAAAACATCTTTGGATTTCAATGAGAACTGCAGACCGTGAACCTCAAGCCTCAAGTTTTTCTAAGTCCATCATCACTTATTGTGCAATCTAGGGCTGAGGCCTAGTCACACAAAGGGAAATTCCCCCCCTCAAAAAAAAAAAAAAAAAAAAAAAACAACCCCTGGATAATAGCATGTAATGAGACAGCAGGAAGTCCTGCTAACCACAGACAGGGTCACTCAATTCAAAGTGCCATTGATTTTCACAGTAGTCACTGTAGCGGAACATTCCCTTACAGCTCACACAAAGGATACTTAAGCGTACTGTTCAACTCTGGTGTTTAAAAAGGAGAAACCAAAAAGATTAGTCATATGTTTCTGTCTGGTGCGCAAATTCTCCCACTGGTCATAAAAGGTAGCAGGCAGATCTGTATTTTATCGGCCAAAATAAGCCAGGCTTCGAAGTGGGTAGAATCCATACCTATAGTACAGCTATATGGAATATGCTGTCCTGTGCACAAAAGGTTATCCAATAATCTCACAAGGCTGTGTGGACACTAAATTGACTGGGCTGGTTATTCTTCTTCCTTTCCCCCAATGAGAAGATGGCCTGTACCAGTGGTTCTCAAACGTTTTAGCACCCGAATCCACCTTTTAGTCTGTTCAGGACCCACCAGAAATGATGTCATGGCTGGAAGTGCCGTCATTGTGCCACCAGAGCCTGCTGCTTTCCTGAGCAATAAATTGGATTATTTCTCAGCCATTTTCCAATAGCAAAGTGAATCAGAAAGAAAAAGCCTATTTACAATCTTGACACAAGCAAAACAACCACACAGCCCCTTTCCAGTGTTTCATCTTCCCATATTTTCAATATGGCTGCTTTAGGTGCTTTGCAACCTACCTGATATTGGCTCGCGACACACTGATGGGTTTCAATCCCATTGACCTATACTATCTGGATGAGGGAGGACAAATTAGCTCAATTGTTGGTGGAGGATCTCACTTATCAAGAGCTATTTAAAGTAAAATAATAGAATTACATGAAGTAAAAAGGGAAGAATTGTATAAAACAAGAGGAATTGACACTATAGCCTTTGAGCACAAGGTAGCAAAATTTAACCACAGCCAAGTTCTGTTGAATGCAATGGAACAGGACATCATTGCAACTAAGGATCCAATCCTATCCAACTTTCCAATGCCAATGCAGCACCAAGGAACAAACAATCCCTCACCTTGAGGAGGCCTCTGTGACCGCCCCCCAGAACATGCCCTAACCCAGCACACGCCCCATTGGCACAGCTGCATCAGAGCTGGGAAGTTGGATTAGATTGGGCCTTAAATTATGTTCCACTAATGTCAATGTGACATGGGTGCAACCAGTGATGCAATTAAAATGAATTAACAACCGGTTCTATGATGTCATAGCCGGAGTAAAAAAAAAACCCGAAGCCAGCCAAGGTAAGCGAGTGGGCGGGGCCTGGCCATTTAACAACCGGTTCTATAGAACCTGGGTGAACCCCCTGTATTTCACCCCTGTTTGGATTATGCCTTTTGCCCATGCTTTTCTAAATAAGAGGCTGATTTGCATGCAGAAACTGTCTCAGCCAAGCATCGCTTATGAACACACAGTTCACACATCTTTTCAATGCTCCACAAAGTGAACTTCAAACTGTCTACAAGAAGAACGAAGATCTATGCCACTCCTAGGGAAGCTGCTATTTTCAATAATTAACCTTTGTCGATTATAAATTACTTGCATATCCCCCCCAACCTTCAAACAGCCCACAGACACTGATAGCTTCTTTTAGTGACCTCATTTCTAAAATATGAAACACTGAAACAGAGCCAGGAACGTAGTGCTGCCAAATGGAGATCTTCATTGCTCAGAGTGGACCCAATTCTTCTCTCCTTGCACATAGAAATATTCTGGTTTCTGCTAATTTGCTTTTCCGGAACAAAACCTGGCAATGGAACTCCAATCAGAGACACTCGTCGGGATGAGGAAACAAAAGGTGCCGACTGTTTATGAGGCTGATTGGCCCACAGGGGCCCCGGAGCTGGTCCATCAGCCTAAGCACCTTGTCACTGTGAGTAGGGAGCACAGCCTTGCCTTGGCTGGCCTGTCTTCTTTCAGACTCAGCTCCCTTAGGAAATAGCTTCCTCTGATCCTTTGCTCTGCTCTGGCCCTGACCTTCCCTATTTGGACCATGAGACTAACTGTATTAGTCAGCACCTGAGACTAACTGTATTATAGAGGCCCTATATACAATGTCTACTTTGGCCTAAGGAACAGCTATTAAAGGCACATGGATACTCTTTCAGGGTGCAGTCCAAACCAACGTTCGAGCACAGGGGTAAGGGCAATGCAGCTCCAAGGTAATGGAACAAATATTCCGACTACTCCACTGCAGGATGCAGCACATGCCCCATTGGCACAGCTATGTCAGTGCTGGAAAGTTGGTTAGGATTGCGCCCTGATTCACATTGCCTGGGGCTGATGATTTAGTCTGTGTTTGCGTTTAAAACATACTCTCACTCCCTAGGCTTGAACGGAATCAAGCTCTCTTCTCACCTTCCTCTCTGTCCCTCCCTTCCTGCTCCAAGTCAGGGAGTGGAAGGAGGAGGAGTGGAGGCAAGTCGACAGACAGGGATGGGAGCTCTGCATCTGCTGCTTGAGGCAACTACTTTAGTTGAGCTCATGGATGGGCTGACCCTGCCAGAATAGGTCATTGTATAACTTATACAAGATTTAGGGTGCAATCCTAAACAACTTTCCAGCATTGACATAGCTGTGCCAATGGGGCATGTGCTGCATCCTACAGTTGGGGGTGAGTCTCAGTTAGGCCTCCTTTGCTGGCCTAACTTTGCCGGCCTAACTCCAGGTTAGTCTCTGACCTGTTAGAAGGGCAAGAAGGGGTTAGGAGGATTGACACTGAATCCCATGTGGCTTCCTGCTGTTATCTGTGGCACCACTCCTCTGTTTGATCTGCTCACTAGTTGGTCATGACAGTGTTTTCTGCATGGAACAGAGCTTTTTCCTCTGGTAAATCTGAAGGGATGGAGATACCATAAACACTGCTGCAATTCATCAAGTTTTTATTGTTGAATTGCAACTCCTAACCTGATGCTGTTTTAACAACATTATATTTTTTAAAGTTTCTAGTCCTCATTTTTTAAGAGAGGATAATAGATCTGTACCAGAGAGCTTTGGCAGCACTCATTCAGATATATGTGTCTTAGGGACTGTACTGAGGCTATAAAATTGATGCTTGCACAATGTGCAAGGACCACTGTCCTGCTGGAAATGTGATTGGGCTTATTGCATCTCATAGTGCTCCAAATGCATTCTCCATCTTCAGTGATTCCTCAGGAAAAATGAATAGTAGCAGACTTCACTGTTCAGCAGCTGTGCCGCTCTACTTAAAGCTGCAGTTCCTTTGTTTGCTACAGTAGCAGCTGACCTCGCCTTACTGGCCAATGCAAATTGCTTTTTAAGTAAAATTTAACATAGGAAAGAAGGAAGCTTCAGGCACTTCAGCATTAAACCCAACAATTAATTCAGGAAATCAAGAAATCATTTAATTTTTTTTTTAGTTTATTAAATCATCACCAACATCAATGAAAACTTGCAATGGACTGTAAACATTAGGTTAAAAGTAGATGTTACTTTGGCATGTCCAGCTACATTTGGCTTCCTCTCTATTCTTTATAGGGACGTGGTGGCGCAGCGGGTTAAACCGCTGCTGCTGGGCTTTCCAACCGGAAGGTTGGGAGTTCAAGACTGCACAACGGAGTGAGCTCCCGTTGCTTGTCCCAGCTCCTGCCAACCTAGCAGTTCGAAAGCACCTAAATGCAAGTAGATAAATAGGGACCACTTAGATGGGAAGGTAACGGTGTTTCGTGCGCTACGGCGTATAGTCATGCTGGCCACATGACCACGGAAGTTTGTCCTCGGACAAACGCTGGCTCTACACTACAGGCTTTGAAACGGAGATGAGCACCGCCCCCTACAGTCGGTCACAACTAGACCATTCAGTTGTGGGGAAACCTTTACCTATTCTTTACCCAGACCTAAAATCAACAGGCAGCACAATCCCTTGCATGTCTATTTATAAGTCTCACTGCATTCAATAGGGCTTACTCCCAGGAGGGTTTATATAGGATTGCCACCTAAGGAAGTTATAACCTGTCTATTGTCATTTATTTCTTTATTTTTCACATTCTTATACCAGCTTTCCTCCAAGGAGCTTAGGGTGGTATACATGGTTCCTTCTTTTCTTTTTGCCCTCACAACTACTCTGTGAGATAAGTGAGGCTGATTGTGACATAACAGGCCCAAGGTCACCCAGGAAGCTTCATGGCTGAGTGGGGATTTGAACCTGGATCTTCCTGGTCTAAGTTCAATTTCTGAACCACTACACCATCTTGGCTCTCTTGCTGTAAAGCTGAAACACAACAATTAACAGAAGGTTACCAAAGAAAATAATGTGGCAGACAATATGTTTTATGTGGCCTGATTAGGTTAGGGGAACTCAAGATAGGGTGCCTTTTTTGGCAGCAAATCCACATTCATTACATCTCACCCTAGCCCTACATTTTCAAAAAAGCCTCCTACAATCTAGTTTAATTTATACATGAAAGATACCCAAGTTCAGAAGCAGATCTATGAGGCTCTCACTTTCACCATCAGTGGTACCTCTTAAAATCAATCAATCAAAAGTATTTATATACCGCTTTTCAACACAAGGTTCACAAAGCGGTTTACAGGCAAATAATACAGTTAAATGGCTCCCTGTCCCAAAAGGGCTCACAATCTAAAAATTGCAGAACACCAGCAGCAGCCGCCACTAGAAAAGACACTGTGCTGGGGTGAAGAGGGACAATTACTCTCCCCCTACTAAATATAAGAGGAACACCACTTGAAAAAGTTCCTCTTGCCCAGTTAGCAGGGATTAAATGGCCAGATAAGAAGTATAATCAGTGCAGAAGAACATTTAATGCTGAGTGAAATTTGTTTTTACTGGAGCGAACAGGCTGTTTCACAGCAGGACAGTGATTCTCCCAGAGGCACTTTCCGTTATCTATCAATCAGTAGGCTGTTTCAGCACAAGGAAGAGCTTTCTTTGAGGGCTGCAAAACTGAGGGAAGTCCAACACTAAAGCAGATGGAAAAAGAAGCATTTCACACCTTTCTGAGCACCAGCTGTTTGCACACAAAGAATGCAAGAAGTGTGCCATTTTGAGCCAGCAATTATTTGACTTCCTATTAAAATGTATAATAACAGCCCATGTTCTGCCCTTGAATATTTGCAGATAAGCAGTGAGAGGCTTAAAGCTGAAGAAACCATATTTTAATGCAATATTTATTGCAATTTCTTTCCTGTACTTTCCCCTCTGAACACGTCTCACAAACATAACAACAAATTGATGCACTATGTTCAGTCTTTCTCTCTCTCTCTCTCTCTCTCTCTCTCTGTGTGTGTGTGTGTGTGTGTGTGTGTGTGTGTAAGTAAGTAAGTAAGTAAGTAAGTAAGTAAGTAAAGAGGAACATACAATATTATCTTGACTCCTGTGGGACTTGAATGTTATCAGCCCTGCAGAGATGTTCTGAAAGTAACATGAGTCAATTATAAGTAGCAAGAGTCCAAAATTCGGCATTTAGGATATGTATAATTTTTTGTCATCAGTAGTGTGGTACTGCAAATTCAAAAATAGTAAAAGAAATGCGTTTGAACATTCGAGTCTCTTACGATCACTCTTACAGGCAGGGACTGCATTTGCTGATGTTCATCCCTGGTTTCTTCTATTCCTGCCCTATATCTGTTAGCCTAGACTGCCCCTTCCCTTCTCTTTCAGACAAGGTCTCCTACACTAAGTTTAGACAGTATAGTCCTTGGGACAGGGATCAGTCTTTTTTGTTACAGTACTATATGGAACACTAACAGAGCAATCCTATACATGTCTGCTCAGAAGTAATCCCCCCTGAATTCAATGGAACTTCCAGGTAAGTCTGTACAAGATTGCAGCCTAACATTGTGATCCAACGCACGCCTACTCAGAAATAAGTTCCACTGAATTTGAAAGGGCTTACTCCCAAATAAGTATGTTTAGGATTGCAACCTGCGTTTAGCAATTAGCATTATTTAAGTAAAAAGCAACAGCAGCCCCATGACTTTCAAGAAAGTGCACAGCTGGGGACCACTTAACACATTACTTCATTAAAAGCCTTAAAACTCATAGGCAAGCAGCTGAATCCTGACCTGGAATGACTAGACTGATTGTGGCCTACACTTTCATGGACTTTCATTCGATTCATGATCTCCTTAGTCAGCAAATCTGACTCTCTGCACCTATGCATATGCACATGCATATGCATGCATGTAACTACAGGTAGGTATAGAGAAACAGCTGTAAACATTGAGGCACTGCAGCCCTGTACAGCTGTTTGGTAAAGCATAAATGCTGGTCGCAAGTTCGGCAACCTCAGGAACATGCCCACAAGCCTCTTCCCCACACTGATATGATTCTTTTCCATCCCCCAAAAGTACAGCAGGGTGCCCTATCACACAAAAGATCTGAACCTAGATATGGTGTGTGTCTGTCACTGCAAACACTGCAATAACAGGGAGGGGCTTAGAATCATGTTGCGCAGGGTTTTTGAGCACAGATTTATTGACGCTGTACCTGAGTACTGTCTCCATGCTTTCCCTAACATCTTCACAAGACTACAGTCTGTGATGTTTCTATCTAATGCTCAGATGTGTCCTAGATATGCCCAATTACGGTACACAACAGCAACACTCAATACTAACATGTTATTCATTATGTGGTGCATGTCGCTGTGCTTATTTTGTATACATCTGATCAATACAAAAAGTGTCACAGGCTGAACTTTCTATATTTCAAGGCCTTTTGGCTCCAAGGTTTACATCCACCCACCCACCCACCTGGTACAGAGATAGATAATTTGCCTTTGCTTATTTTTCACATGGCTTATTTTATGGTTTCTAGTTGCATGTTTTTTATATATCCTGGTAACATCTTACAGGGGTGGAAGGGTTGGTTGACCTTTTTAAAATAAATGAATAGGTCCACAAAAGCTTGCACCACACTAATCCTGTTAGTCTTTAAAAGGTACCTAATTTTTATTTTATTTTATTTTTTGCATTTGCTGTAATGGACAAATTTGTCTACTCCTCTGGAAATATTAGCAGAAGAGCATCTACCTTATGTAGCATTATCAATTTATATTAATATGCATGCAATGAGTAGAAGACAGGAGCTGTGGGAGGGGTGGTAATATAAAATCTAACCATCTAATCACTAGATAGTGGTACTCATGTCAAAAGATCAGCTGACCCCTACTGAAATTGTTTGTTTCCTTCTTACATGCAAAACAGTACATGAACACACACCCCATGTACAAACACCAATCATGGATTGACCAAGGGCCCAGTCTGGAGCCATGATCCAGGCAAAACTAAATGAGTGAGTTAAGTACATGTCAAAACAGCTCTTTCTAAATGGGATTTTCAAATGCTTAACTTTGGCTGGCCTGTTTCAATAGGACTGGTAGAAGCTGTGTGACAGATAATACCATAAATTCATTATACTTTGGCACACACTTCAAAAGCACTGCCTGCCCATGATCACAGTTTTCCAAAATGTACTGGCTCAGTGCAGAGAGCTGTACCACAGTTCAATGAGCGTAAAGCAAAACAAAGCAAATAGCACAGAAAATGTTCTGGGGACAGCAGCAAGAGGACAATGTGTCTCCCTCGCTCATCAAGGTTTGCAAAAGTGTATTCCAACAAAACAAAGAGTTTCCTTCAGAGCCACCCTTAATGGCAAATACATGGAGGAGGGGGGTTTGTGTACCATAGATAAAGAAGATTTAGGAATTCAGAATTCAATTTTTTTCCTGTAAGAAGGAAAACAAAATAGTTGATTGTGGGAAATACATGTTAACTGCCAACATTTTCAGTTCAAAAAGAACTGAAAAAAAGAGAATGACACTGTAAAAACGAAGCAACTATAAATATACTGCGCACCACTGGAATGAATCACCTGAACAATGATGAAAACTAAAGCCAAATTAATCAAGGTATAACATTTTTCTGTATCCCCAAGGGCTTGAAAGAGACATTATCCAAGACACTTTGTAGGAGTCCCTATATCCGGAAAAAAAAATTTGGCACCTGTCATCTCATCGTTCTGTTTAATGAGAAACTGAGAACACACATCTCTGCAGTGATTCATTAGCATTCTGAAGAGGTTAGAGCTAAAAATTCACACAGTGCAGTTTTGTTAATCACATGTTTCACTTGCGAAAGGGAAGGGTGGAGCTGGGCGAATATAAAAATGAACTTCAAAAGGAGGGCACTGCTCTGACTTTACTGATTACTCCTGGAACAGGGCTGGTCCAAGTCATTTTGCTACCCAAAGCAGGACGTCTGGAAGGTATACTCTAACATCCTGTCACATGCAAAAGGTAGCTGGAGGATACCTCTGCAATCCTGGACTGAATCACTGGCACTCCCTCAAACTCTATGATTTGTAATAAAATTCTCTTTTAAGAATAGCCTACCATGAAAGCTGAATTTAATGCAAACAGATAATCTCTGAAAAATGGACTCATGACCTCCTTGTGAATTTAGAAAATGCTATTATATAACTGGAGGGAGGGAAAAATCTTTTTTTTTCAGAAACTATTTTATGTTTTGATTCTGAGCATCAGGTCACCCCTAGGTTTAGGTTTTCATCCACTCATCCATTTGGGTGACTTTTGCTCCTCTTTGGATTGGCCTCTTTGGATTGGCCTGGATTGACCTGGAGCCTCCAGGATTCAGTATAAATCTCCAAGTGATTATAGAAAGCAATCCTGGAGATTTTAACAGGCTTCAGATTACATTGGCGAAAACAATCTCCAAGAATAGATTCAAGTTGTCCTAGTTTATTTATTTATTTACTATATTTCTATCCCACCTTTCTCCCACACTAAAAGGGGACCCACGTTTTGGTTGTTTAAACCAGTGGTTCCCAAACAGCCCAGGGAGCTGTAGAATCCTTGTGAAAAACTCACCCTGTACAATGTATGGGATTGTAGCCCTAATGGAAAGCCATGGTCAATGGCCCTATAGGTCAAGAGGGCCACCAGTCAAAGAAGTTTGGGAACCACTGGTTTAAACCATCTTTACATTTGCCACACACTGGCAATTTGCCATCTAAACATTTCCTTGGTGATTTAAACCACTGATTCAGGTGACCCTGATTTAAATCAATCTACTCTGAGCATTCCTGCCTCAAGCAACCAGATTTGCCTGCTCAGTTTCTGTTGTCACGCAGCTATTAAAGGCACAAGAGCCTTGCCAGGTAACACACTGGCAATCTTAATAATGCATTACACACACACACACACCCCAAATCTTGCCTGCCTAATCCTTTGGATTACTAATGTAACACCAGTGAGGTGGGAAAACAGAATGGGATAGAAATGTAACAAGTGTCAACTCGTGCAGACAAATGCATTATTCTCCATCTCAAGCCAAGAGAGCAAGCTAAGAGGCAGTTGCCCAAAATTAGGTCATGTCTTGCTGTCTGCCAAGTCTACTGTTTCTCCAAAGTAAATGCATATTATCCTTAACAGCCAATTTTTCTTCCTGAAATCAATGGTTCAAAAGCTATGAGGGGAAAGTCTCTCTCTCTCTCTCTCTCTCTCTCTCTCTCTCTCTCCTTGAAGGAAGGAATGGAGAGATGGTGGTTAAAAGGGGAGACCAACCCTGAGAGCCAAGAAAGGGCCCAGTCCTTGGCATCCCAGGCCAACACTCAGGGCTTGCAGCAGGCTGACCTGCCACCATGGAAACCTGCTAAGAGGGCTGGCCCTGTCCAATCCAACAACCTGGTGTCCATAGCTGAGCAAGTCCTTCCTGCCCAGGAACCTCTAAGCCCTGACTAGAAGAAGCTCCTGGTATGCCACTTACCAAGCCCCCCTCACCAACAGGGAAGGAAACTAGGGGAGCACAGCAGAAGACGAAACCACGTGTGAAAAGGCTTTGTTTCAAGTGGCTGTAATAAACCCCAATCCCTGCAACCAACTCCCTGGCTGTCTCTCTCTCTCTCTACCTCTACAGGGCTTCCCTATGTCATACCCCTCACCTCCCTGGCATTAATCTGTTCCTATGGACACAGATACCCTATCCTGTCACAAGGTATCAAGTCTCCACTTAGGTTAGGAGTCTTTTAACAGCGCAATCCTAACCTGAGTTGGAACAGGCAGCCCAGTTGGCCTGTGCTGTATCCCACATAGTTTAGAAGGCAGCTGGAGGTCACCTCAGGATAAGGGGATATTTTCCCAGGGTAAGGTGAGGGAAGCCCTCGAGAGGTGGTAAAGCCCCAGCCACCCCTTTGGGTCTACTTGTATCTGTGCCAGCGAAACTGCTGGCACAAATCTGAGCAGTTCATACAGAGCTCACCGGGTCAGGGACAGAGGTAGGATCCACCCTAAGTGCCGGATCCTGGCTCCATCCACATCCCTGTTCTGGTCCGCCCGTGGCCCGCCGTCCCCGATTCCCCCCACCCATTCCTCCGCCTTCCCCAAGCCCCTGTGCCAGCCTCCAGATGCCATCTTTACTGGGTCCTGGGTCTGAGAGTGGCACAAACACACTTTATGGCACATTTGCAATCCTTATGGGGCCAGCACAAGGGACCAATGCCAGCGTACAGGTAGGTTTGGATTGCACTCTAAAGGTCATAACCAGCATGCAAAATTGCACCTAAAACCAAACAGATAGCCAATGCAACTCCTACAGAATTGGGATAATGTGATCATAACAGGCAGTACTAGTGAAAGAGCGTGGCAGCCACCCTTTGCACCACGGAAGTTTCCAAATGCTTTTCAAGGCAGCCCCACACAAAGTGCAATACAACTAAGTGGTCCAACTAAGCGAACAGATGAAGCAAATAGATACTGTGCCTATGAAATAGATACACTTAGCATTGCCAAATCAGTCTGTTAAATTCGGCAGTGCATATCTGCATTCCCCATAGACAGCATTTGATGTCACCTTGTACCAAGCACATTTTCCGCACATGCCGCCTAACATTCTATAATGCCAACGGCTTGCTAATCAGACAGCTGTATGCAAGTGCCATGCCTGTCTCTCGGGGCTCCTTGATGTGAGTAACTGCACAGGCTCTCTCAAACCAGAGCCCGAAGGACATGTGTATGTGACGAATATCTGAATGAGGTTTTGACACTGCCATTCTGAAGAAAGAACAAATGCTCTCTTTTAAAAGTGCATGCTAATGTTCAACCAGCTCCATCCGACAAGGAGCTTATTTCCTTGGCCCCTAGATGCCGATTGAAATATCACTCACATGAGAGATAAGAGCGAGTGCCAGGCATAAAAGCAAAAGAATGGACCATTCAATAAAGAACTTTCAGTCACGGTTATTGTCTGGCTTCCAAGCAAGGCTTCAATCGACGGACATAGCTCACCCCAGCTGCATCCTGTAGGCTTGCTATGAACACAGTACAATGAGAAAATCAAGCCAAGCACACCTTTATCATTCTGAAAGAGAATGTTCTAATTCATGTCACAATGTGCCCTTATTCTTTTTATATTTAAAAAGACCCATAAATGCACGCATAATACATAACTCTGCCTGATAAAAATAACCAAGGGGAATGTGTGGATTGGTCTGAATAGGCTCTCAAATCCATAATCTTGTTGAGAAAAAAGATACAAGCAGTAACCACGATTTTTAATTCTACTTCCTGCAAATTCAGGTGAAGAAACAGCTCCCCTTCTATGCTATGCACCTTCCCATCTCGCTCATCTCCAAATATTTCCAGGAGTTGCTCTCCTTATATAACAGTTTGGTGGCACCTTAAAAGCCAACTGATTTATTATAGCATTACCTTTGGACTGGAGCTTACAGCATTGGACATATGAAGCATTACTCTCAGCAGATCTCTCTCTCTCTCTCTCTCTCTCTCTCTCTCTCTCTCTCTCTCTCTCTC
>JAJKFI010000019.1:13108523-13127544 GCA_029204185.1 Lerista edwardsae | reverse complement strand
CTCTCTCTCTCTCTCTCTCTCTCTCTCTCTCTCTCTCTCTCTCTCTCAGGCAAAAGGCCATGAAATGCAAGAAATGAAAGAGTGGGCATAGCTAAAGAAGTGCAAGGGGATGCAACTGTACTGGGCAACAGGGTTTTGGGGAAAACAAGCTGAGCTTGACACTAGTGGCCAAAACTGTGAAAACCTTGGTAATTACAAGTCGTTGGAAAAGTAATTTAATGCAGAATTCAATGAAACACAGGTAATCTCTTTATCAAACGTTATGGCCAAAAAAACCCAGAAAACGTCCTATTGTTTGACCCCTTGTCTTCCTATCCTATGTATTTGACTGTCCTTTCCTATATCTTTATAGTTAAAAATTAATAAAATCACCTTCAAAAAAACAAAAACAAACCAGAAAACGGAAATACAACTGTCATGTAAAAATTTGTAGGAATAATACTGTCATGTCATATATAATTCAATTTGGAATTTCATGCAGAATTCCATGAAACAAACTGGAGTGTAATATCTTCAGTCTATCAAAAGGTATGGCCAAAAAACCTGAGAAAATGAAAATACAACTGTGACATCGCTTCCAGTTGTGATGTCACTTCCGGGCAACATTTTGCCCTCTGCACCAGGCTACACTTTCATTAGCTTTGCCCTGAGTGGAAGCCCTCCTCCCATGAGTGGCTGCATGAGGGGTTCCTCCACAATGCTTGTGCTAGTCCAACTCCTTACTCTATGATCATCTGCAGAGACAAACCCTAAATGCAGAGAAAGTGGGGGAGGGTGACAAGAACAGGGGTGACAACCCCTGCTAACTGGGCAAGAGGCACTTTTTCAAGTGGTGTCCTCTTATATTTAGCAGGAGGAGAGCAATTGTCCCTTTTCACCCCAGCACAGTGTCTTTCTCATGGCTGTTGCTGGTGGTGTTCTCCATTCTTTTAGATTGTGAGCCCTTTTGGGACAGGGAGCCATTTAACTTTCATGTTATTATTTGCCTGTAAACCACTTTGTGAACTTATGTTGAAAAGCGGTATATAAACACTAGTGATTGATTGATTGAAGAACAACATGTGTGTCATCAGTAGCTAGTACTCATGTTCAGGAGGATCCCACCCCATTCTTTCACCTTCCTTGTGAGAACAAATGACTGAACAGGGCTATATATAATTTGGCGCTTCTATGCCAAATTCAAATTTATTTACAAGTGTACACTGTTCACAACAACAGTAATTGGCGACAAGATATTCTTCCCTCTCTCAAAACACCAGAACCAGGGGGCATCCACTAAAGCTGAGGGTTGGGAGAGTTAAAACAGATAAAAGGAAGTACTTTTTTACCCACCGGGTAGTTAATCTGTGGAACTCCTTGCCACAGGAGGTGGTGATGGCATCTGGTCTTGATGCCTTTAAGAGGGGATTGGACAGATTTCTGGAGGAAAGATCCATCGTGGGCTATAGGCAATGATGGATTGTGCAACCTCCTTACAAAGGTGGTGGGCTACTGGTACCGGGTGCAAGGGAGTGGCAACAGGATGCAAGCATCTTGTTGTTTCATGCCTCCCTGGGGCACCTGGTGGGCCGCTGTGAGATACAGGAAGCTGGACTAGATGGGCCTTTGGCCTGATCCAGCAGGGCTCTTCTTATGTTCTTATGTTCTTATGTTCCTAGCTTTGCTATGATAATTTAACACTTGTTGTGACAGAGAAAGTACAGTTTTAGGTGGGAGCTATAGGTGACAATATGCAGTCTTCTGTGGCTATGTATTGGAAGCTGTAAATACAACACCACTGTATTAAAGCATAGCTACCAGTTCAAAGCTGTGTAAATGCTCCAAGAGATAAGGTAATCATAGGAGACTTAGGGCCCAATCTTCTCCAAATTTCCAGGACCAATGCAGCCGCAATGCAGCCCAAAGGTAAGGAGCAAACATTCCCTTACTTTCAGGAAGCCTCCGTGAATGCTCCTTATCATAGGATGAAGCCCCATTGGCATGGCTGCATCAGCGCTGGAAAGTTGGATAGGGTTGGGTCCTTAGGCAGGAGATTAAGTTCAATGATAAAGAAGGGGATGATAAAATCTACTGCATGATATAGGGTTGACCAATGATATCTTATGTTGGCAATGGATAAGGGGGTACTTCAAATTCACAATTCAAAAGCATTCAGCAAATACTGTACACAAGATTAATACTTTTAGCTCTCACACCACTTCTACTGAATAACATTATTCCCTCTGTATGGCAAGTAAACTTCAGCACATGTTTGAGTGTTCAGGTTACCAGCCACGCCCTTCATTTTACTTTCTGAATTGAGAAACCATACTACTTACTGACACTGCAGAAAAAATACAAACTGTTTTATCAGAGGCGTTTCTACAGGGAGGGAAAAGCTCTAAGTTTTGCAAGGAGCCTTACCCTGTCATGTAAATCCCTCCTCTCCCTTGCTGCTGTAGCCAGTAAGCAACGCCAAGATGTTGCTGTTCCCTGTGAGGATTGGCTAAAACGGTGCAGGAGAGGAGTGATTTCCATTGCGAGGTAAGGCTTCTTGCAAAACTTAAGAGCTTTGCCCTCCCTGTAGAAATGCCACTGTGTTTTATTCATGAATGTGTATCAGAGTTGTCACTACTAGAACCAAGCAGGCATCTCTTGTCATCATATCCTTATTCCCCCTGGAGAATAATTCAATCTGTACATAGCCATTATTAAGGGAAAAAATAATTATATTGTTTCAATAACACTTTGATGTGCAATAAATACATGACTTCAGATTCAAGAGTTGTGTATTTCTGTAACTGTTTATTATCTGAAATAGCATGGAAACATAAAGAGGTAATTAGGGAAGGAAAGGGTGATAACACATAATTTAAAACTATCCAGGACAGTCTAGCTTGGCAATGAGCCCAGAAGCATTGACCTTTATGAATATTGGGCCTGTTAGCCAACGCAATGGTTGTAGAAGGTCTCCGAATACAGCACCTGCTTCTTGAAAATCTTATTGAATCCAAAATATTTATGCTTGAGAGGCCAGGGAAAAGAAAAGGCTGATTATAGAAAATCCAGATTATGAATGAAAATATAGATAACTATGAAACATGGTTATGAAAGAAAAACACAGTTATGAATGAAAATATGTTGGTCAAGTTGAAGAGGGCAATATTTACAGGTAGCAGGAGAGTCCAACTGGTCCAGAAGATAGAACAACTGGATTCATGTCCCTGCTCAGTCATGAATTAACATGGTGTTGTCAGAGCGCAATTGTCGGAGTGCAAGTCAGAGCGCAATCTTAAGCTGGGGCAGTGGCCATTGCGCCAGTCGAGGGTGTCATGAACATGCCATAAAGCATGTTTGTGGCACCTGGAGAGTAGGCTGTGCCAGAGGGGAGGCCTGCACTGCCCACTGATGCTGTATTCAAAGCCCCCAGCCGCTGGCACAGACAGGTAAGGTGCTGAGTGGAGCAGAGGTGTGAGGAGGGTGGCAGTGAAGCAGAGAGAGGGCATTTCAGGAACTGGGGTGGTCAGGCTTAGGAGAAGGTTGGGATCGGCAGAGACCTCCTCCACTGTATTCTAACCCCCTTTCCAGGCCAGGCAGCACTACACAGGGCCACTTGGACTTCCTCCAGCTAAATGGCTGGTGGAGATCCAAGTAGCACCATAGGATAGGCTGTAAGGGGAAAAATATCCATGCAGCCTGGCTGCACCAGCACAGCTTAGGATTGGGCTGTCAGTATCATTTTATGCTGTGCTCATCTATAAAACAGCATTATACTAAAAACGGCACATCATCAGAGGCGTTTCTACAGGGAGGGCAAAGCTCTAAGTGTTGCAAGGAGCCTTACCCTGTCACGTAAATCCCTCCTCTCCCTTGCTGCTGTAGCCAGTAAGCAACGCCAAGATGCTGCTGTTCCCTGTGAGGATTGGCTAAAACGGTGCAGGAGAGGAGTGATTTCCACTGCAAGGTAAGGCTTCTCGCAAGACTTAGAGCTCTGCCCTCCCTGTAGAAACGCCACTGCACATCATGCAAGGTTGCTGCGATGCCAAAGAAGACAACGGCTATAGCACAATGTGCAGAAGAACATGCCAGATGAACAGTTATCAAGCAAATCTGATCTCTTTTTCTTTGTGTTATACATTTTTGCAAGAAGCGTCTGAATTAAGGGGTAGGAATTAAAGGCACCGACCTGTTGGCTAACTGGATAACCAACCTGGCCTACAGACAAAATGTTCTTTTTGAGACATGAATGTGCAGGTCAGACAGATCCTTCTCCTTTAGACAGGCTCTTAATCAGCTCTGAAGAACACTGCAGAGCAGGGTGCTTGTTCCTAAATGAAAGGGTGTGTGTCCTCGCTCTTGCCTCTGCTATCATGAGGCACTTCCACAATGAAATGAAAAGGTTTTTTGCTTCATCGTTATTGACCACGGTCAAAAACAGGCAGTCAAGTGTAGCAATATTTAACCAGATCCCCATCTTCCTCTACCACCGACTCCTAATGTAGCGCCAAATGTTCTGAAACTACATAAAATAACCCTAAGCCCCTCCCTGAGAACCACATCTCTGGCAAAGCCTTTCATGACCTGCCTTAACATCCTGTATCTATGACAATATTTGCACTAACCCATGTATCATGTGCCTTACCCCATTCCTCAAGAAGGCGACAATGCAGTTGAACAAGAATTCCAGCTAAAAAGTCTTTGCCGCAGAAGAAGAAAGCTTTGTGACACATTTTTACAGGATAGTTCTATCTACTATGAATGCTGAACAGAAGAAAGGGAATCACATTGTTTGCTATCCTGCCCTTCACCCAAAGAGCTCAGGAAGGCTTACTAACATCCCTGCTACCCACCACTCCCATTTTATCCCCATAATTACCCATTGGGATAGGTTAATGCAAAAATCATGACTAGCTCAAGGTCACCCAGTGACTTTTATGGCTGAGGACACAATCCTATCCTAGAGTTAGGCCAGGAAAGTTTGGCCAGCACAAGAGACACTATAAAGTATGTTTGGACCACTCTTGGAGTCAGAGAGGCCAGCACAAAGACGTGCACCATACTCCCTGACTCCAAGAGTGGTCCAAATGCAATTTACGGTGGCCCTTGTGCTGGCCAATGCTGAATATTCTTACCTATTATGCCACACTGACTCTGAAATTAATGTGCTGTATTCTTCTCAGCCAACCTCAAGGATTCAGCGTGGGTCCCAATATATCCCAATATCGTTTATCTTCACAACAATCCTAGACAGTACACTGGACTGTCAGCTAGTAATGTCACCATTTATCTCAGCAATGCCATTTTCAAAGAAATTGAATTGTGCTATTTTGCTGTCTGAAGCAGGGAACCAAATGGCATTCTTCTCTCCCTTCCCTCTAAAAACCTTTCCTTTCCCCTCTTCCCCCCACCAATTTCTCTCTAATACAAAAGGAAGAGGATGAGGAAAAGCAAGATGGTGTCATTTTGCAGGCCACCCATAGGAAGGGTGTTGGGTAGGGGTTTTCGCGCCCCCCCCCCAAACTACCACCAGAAGGAGACACCCTCCCCCTGCTATATAGTAAGGTTGACCCTGCTGCTGTGTGCCCATTCTGACTGGTGTGGGGATATATAATACTGTATATTAATGCATAGCTGAAAGATGATGGAACTATAATTCAGAACACTGATCATCTGAAACATACTATGCAGGGAAGCATATAAAAAGACTGAATTACTTGGTCTCACCTTTTCTGCTTTGTTAGAAATCTTTTTCTAGCTCTGGAAAGTATGAATACTTTCACCACTTCCCACAGAACGATTTGCATAAACACCACTCAGTGACAATTGAGTAGTTTCCCATAATTAATTCAGCAACCTGTAAAAGACATTAGACTCCATATCATCCCACTATGCAGCTTTCCTGAGATGAATCACTTTCTTCTGAGCCTCCCCTCCTTGTTATCAAGCTGGTAAAGAGCACAGAGGAAATGATAACTTTACCCAGCTTGTGTCTCAAATTCGGGGTTATTTTTCACTCTATGTTAAAAAAGCAAAACACTGCACATGTACCTTTCCAATGTCCTGCAGTCACTTTGACTGTTCTTAGCAGGTGGCTTCTCTGCTCAGCACTAGCAAACAGAGACATGTAACAAAATGTGGACCCGAACCATGCCTTGGATCAATTCAATGCTTAGTCAGCACAGAAGCTGCACTCTAAATCCAATGCTGGTATTTGCCCGAGAGCACAATCAATCACTAGTATCAATCACTAGTATTTATATACCGCTTTTCAACACAAAGTTCACAAAGCGGTTTACAGGCAAATAATAACATTAAAGTTAAATGGCTCCCTGTCCCAAAAGGGCTCACAATCTAAAGGAATGGAGAACACCACCAGCAACAGCCACGAGAAAGACACTGTGCTGGGGTGAAGAGGGTCACCTAACCTGGAGTTAGGCCAGCACAGTTTGGCCAGCACAAGGGCCACTTTAAAGTGCATTTGGACCAATCTCAGGGTCTGGGAGGATGGCGCACGTCTATGTGCTGGCCTCTGACTCCAAGAGTGGTCCAAACGTGCTTTACAATGTCCCTTGTGCCAGCCAAACTTTGCTAGCCTAACTGTGACACCAAACTCCAGGTTAGGACTGCGCCCCTAATCAATTTAGTATCTCAAGCTCAAGACCATCTCAAGACCATCTCTTAGATCATTCAAACCTGTCTCTTCGATCATTAACAGAGCCCTACTATATCTCCTGCCCCACTAAGGCTATACAGCTGGCATAGGTTTGACTTGACCCATGGCAGCTGCTGGGGGTAGCCCCAGGGCAAGGGAACAAATGTTTCCTTATCCCAAAGATGCCTCTAGAGACCAAAACTCCCTCGCGTGATACGGCGGAGGCTGCATTAGTGCCACTGCATTGCTGCATGGGGAGGTAGTTAGGATTGGGCTGTTAGGGCACCCTTCAGTCCAAGATTGCCACAACCTGCCTCCAGCTTGCCATAAAGAGAGCTGCTCTGATCCCCTTCCTGCTCCCCCAAAATCGAGAAGTGTGCTTCTGGGTTTGTTTAACAGGACCATGTGATAAAGGAGCAAGGGAAGGCAGTGATGGATCACACTGTCACCGCATGCCGGTTCTGCATTGCAGGACATGCAGGGAACTCCTGCATTTCTTGTTTTGTTAAAAAGACCTGTGCATGGAAGGAAAGTAGGAAGTAGGAAGGAAAGTAGGAAGTGAGGCAGTAGGAAACTGGAAGGCTGCCTTCTATGCGGTTTTGAGGGGACATGCAGAGGCGGGGATGACAGGGGGCTTCGTATTGGGCAGCAGATCACCGTGGACTGTCCCTGGATTAGACACATTGAGGAAGGACAAGTCTGTCAATGGCTACTAATCATGATGACTATTTGCTACCTTCAGGATCAGAGGCAGTATGCCTCTGAGTACCAGCTGGCGGGAGGCAGCAGCAGGAGAGAAGCCTGTCTTTAGTTCTGCTTGTGGGCAAATGATGTGCTGAACAGCCCTGATTCTTCCTGCGGCATTAAAAGCAAGTGCACAAGTCTCCTGACTCTGGGTCCATCATGGCTAATAGCAAGCTGATTTAAGACCATATTTCCGACATCCATTAAAATGGTTAAGGTCTTACAGTCATGATCTCAGGGAGAAATTTGTTGGCACACTCTAGACTGAGCAAAAGCCCCCTTACTTTGACATAACTGCACCGACCAGTCACTCTTGTTTTTTTCTGTTCACACTGTTATCCTTTTTGTCCAAGAGAAACTGGGATTTCCATGTACTGTATTTATAGGGATTCCCACTGCTGTCACATTTCTCTCCTGCTCCAGCAGTTGTGATTCTTCCCTCCCAAGTGGGCGACAATACAACAAATAATCATTTTCAAACTTCCCAGCAAACTACAGAAGGGAGGTGAGAGGAAGGAAAAGAAGACTGCTCTGAAAAAGACTACATGGTGTGTTTCTGACATTTGAGATGTTGGATCACAGAACACGCACCTCCCCATATTACTAAATAAACCTACATCAACTGAATGAGTAGCTAGTGACAACTGGTGCCAGAGGAAACTGGGTGGGAGGGAACATGACCCAATCTTGCCCTTGACCTTGCAGACGAACATGCGCACAGCTTACGATTCAAACTTACACATCATCACCTCCTACCCATGAACCAGCTCATATGAAGCACACGTGATCCTGAGGCATCATCCACTTCCCATGTACTAACACCATCTGCAGTGCTCCGACCCACAACCTCCGACTCACAAGCTGCCCTTTGTGAGCTCCTAAAATAAATAGGCATTCGTAGCCGGAAATGGCTAATGGGTGGGAGGAAAAGGAAAGACTGTGGTTAAAGTGCAAATGTGGGGAAGTCAGATGATCTGGACTCATTTCTCTAGACAGCATCACCACCACTGTTCCCTGTGACGCTGAGCAAGACACTCTGCTCCACTCCTAGGAGGTGTTACAATACCCAGTCCTTTAACTGCATCAAGTCCGCACGGTATGGCAGGGGAGGCTAAATTTTAAAGCCCCTTAGAAGGATTTCTGAGGATCGGAAAGCAGTGGAGTCTCTAGGGGGGGCAAAACTCTAAGTTTTGCAAGGAGCCTTACCCTGTCATGTAAGGGTAATGACATGACATTACCTTCCTCGCCCTTGCCGCTGTAGCCAATAAGGAAGATGTTGCTTTTCCCCGTGAGGATTGGCTAAAACAGCGCAAGAAAGGAGCGATTTCCACTGCAAGGCTCCTTGCAAAACATAGAGGTCCGCCCCCCCTGTAGGGACGCCACCATGGGGAAGACCACGTGTGGCCATCTCAGCCTTCAGAAAGCTTTCTAAGGCCTTCGGAGGGCCTTTAAAGGTCACTTCCAGTTGCACCAAAAACCAGCCTCAGGGCGGGCAGCATAGCTGGGGGAGCAGTGCATGGGGGGGGAATCTACTGGGTGGGGCAGTGGCCAGGAGTTCCATTGGCTAAACCCTCTGCTCATCTTTCCAACCATGGAAGGATATTCCTTTGAAAGGACAGGAAAGGCCCAGGGGGGGGAAGGGTATCAGGTCCGGCCCAAGCCTCCCTGTTGCCTGAGACCACCGCCCCACGTGCACTACTGCCACTGCTTCCCGCCTCACCATCCCTGCTCCTGCCATTTGAAAAGGGTGGCAAGGTGACGCTTGGGAGGAGTGGCAGCTGGGAAGGTAATAGGGAAGGGGGGTGAGCATGTATGAAAAGAGTCTATGGTGGCCACCACACTGTACTTCTTCCTGCCTCATCCTGCTGCTGTTTTTGAATGACAGGAGTAGGGGTGGCATGGCCAGCTACGGCAGAAAGTGGCAGCAAAGATGCATGGGGGAGAGGCAGAGGATGAAGTGCCACCTGCAAAGAATGGGAAACCCCAGCTGGGGTGCTTTCCACTGCCCACTCCTGGGGCCCACCACAGCCAAACGGAGAGGTGGCCCTGATAGGGTAAGGAATATTATGGGACGTACAGATATAAAGCCTGAGCCCATTGAGAAGTTCTCCCCCCCCCCGCAAGGCTAGGCTGACACAACATTAATAAGGACCATATGTAGGGAAGTAGTGCATCTTTATTCTCCTCCCTACAGTGATGCATGTAACTGACACAGCATGACTAGAGCTGAGCTAGCCTGGCTGCTCCCTTGGTCAGTCCATTCATCAAAACAGGGGCTACTTAAGTTGTCAACAATAATCATCTTTAATATAACAACTTTGATTGTACAAAGTGCATCACACTCTTTCTTCCATCACTCATGAGGAAAAAAAAAACCCCAACCCTGTAGAATCAGGTCATTTTACAGGGGCAAAAACGAGGCTGAGAGAGGGTGCATACGGATGCGCCTAAAACCAGGAATGGGGCCCGGGTGGAAGTGCACTCACAGCATTTTGATCAGACATACCAGCTGCTCCCCAGGATCCAGCTCAAGGGAAACTGGTTCTGCAAGTTTGCAGCGTAAGGAGTTGTAAGCGGGGCTGATAGACTGGCAGCCGTGATGTCACCATGAAATTGCAGCACCCTGCACATAGCAACATTTTAAAACCATATTGGATTCCCCCCCTTCTAAAACAAAGGCAGTGCATTGATTTTAAAAGCATTTGCATACAAGTGGTGCTTTAAACAACTGAAGGTGGACAGTCCATCTAAAGCATGGGAAATGGAGGAAACTGAAGACCCAGGAAGCATCAGAAGTAAGGCATATCTGTCACTTGCATTGCCAACACAAAGAAGAACCAGGCTTATTCCAATGGATAAAAGCAACACACCTCCTGTTTTGAGCTATATCTATGGGCATCCTAAAATGCCCAAGCAGTTATGTAGATTGTCTTTGGACAAGGTGGAATTTGAATCTAGTTCTAACAAATCCACATTTTAGAGATTTCTGCTGAGAGCTGTCTGTGCCGCCTTGCTTGTTATGAAACTTGGGACTTGTTATTTCCAAATTCAGAGGGTTCTACTGTATAAGATAAAAACCCTACGTTCCATGACCACCACTTAAAAAGAAAGGCACTTATCTTGGTACACAGGTTTTAGCAGCAACATGCCATTGATTAATAATGCAGCTGTTTCTGTCGCCTGTCTGGTAACAGACCATCAGTATCAAAAACCTCACTGAGGTATCAGAGGAGTGTTTTCTAGTTTTCCAGTAAGTTATTTTCCACCCTACCACAAGCAACTTGTAAATTGCCTTGCTTTTATGGCTTGAGGAAGCGAAAGGGGAAAGGGAGCTTCCAAGTATTGTGAAAACACACCATTTTCTTCACCTCACTTCTCTTACAGAGTCATTTGGTTTTACGGCCATATTAAATGCAGCATGTCTGAGCGTGTCATTTAGACAGCTTTATACATTTTAAGGGCTTCAGCATTGCTGGAAAGATTTTTATTTATGATTCTCTTAGGCAAAGTGTGTGTGCATTAGAACAGTGGTAGGGCAATTTCAGGCTTGCATGATGTACTTTGTGTTTTACTCGAATCCCCAAGAGCTCCCAACAGTGTTGGTGCCAAGTATTCACGGGCCCTCAGAAACAAACCCTGCAGGCACATTCACCAGCACCCTCCCCCCAGGAGAGTTCTCCTTCACTCCACTGCTGCAACAACAGCACAAAGGAGACCTCCATCCATCAGTTGCCATTTTTTCCCCTCCCACTAGCAAGTTAATGCGGAAGGACTGCTTTGGCTCTTCCCGAAATCAGCTAGTAAGTTATGCGCTTCCCTTCCAAGCTCAAGCAGTCCTTCTTCCTTTAGTGGGACTCCATTTTCAAATTCTGGATTCCCTCCATTAACACAACATTAGGAGGAAGGGCATCCAGAATGTAACAATGGGGCCACCTCCAAAGGAGGAAGGACCAAAATAGCTGCTGGGGCTTTCTCGGGTAAGCCAGGTGTGCCAGATGAGGGAAAAATCAGTAGTTCCTGCAGATCTCTGTGTCAGGACAAAGGAGAAGTCTCCTCTATCTGCTAGCTAGAGAGTTCAGGCCATTGGTATCTCTGAGTACAGGGGCTTCAGGGGTCAGCTGGGTGAGCTTCAGAGACATCTAGGTCCTCGACCAGTGCCCAAATCTATCAACCAGATCCTGCTGCAAAGAGTGGCAGAGGAGGGCAGAGATACAGTTGGAACTAGGTTCATAGATCTTCGTCCAAAGGAACCACTCCTAACCACTACCACCGCAATCGTCCCCATCTCAACAGCCTAATGGGGGAAAGAGGAGCTTTTTTGTTGCTTCAATTTTTAAACAATTGTGAGTCAGATACCTGGATGATCTACAGGAAACTCCCCAGAGATCTATCGGTAGATTCCAAAGTACCTTTTGCTCAACCGGACTAATGGCGTTCCTAATGGCAAACCTAATGGCAAACCTAATGGCGTTCATTATATAAAAACAGGCAGCCTTTTAGTTCATGATAGTCAGCAACAGCCAGGTCATGCAGTGCTTCCCTGCACCGGTGGGTACTGGCCTCTGATTGGCACATTTGCAACAACGTACACGCCCATCTCACCGATGGAGGCTGTAAGGATTAGGCCATAAAGCTGCAATGCTATGCATCCTTACCTGGGAGAATGTCAATGGACTCAATGGGGCTTATTTCTAACTAAACATGTAAGTCACCTTATAGGTCCCAGTATCCAATAACAGTCTGCTTGGGTGAAACAGTACCAGCTACCATAGATAAGAATCTGAACACAGCAACGCAGTACATTTCAATGAAGGTACGTTCATCCATTCATCACTATAACTGCAGTCCTGCTCTATTAAACTAAATGGAACTTTATTAGGAACATGTCCACCCTCTTTCCCAGTGCTTCCTCAGCTGAATTAGCTTGAGAAGTCAGTCACAAATTGCACTAGAGATTTTAAAGTTCTGAGCTCTGAAACAAAGAAATGACTCTGGGCGTTTTGTTTGGGTGGGGGGCTCTTAACATTTAACACATATCATCATTTTCAAGCTCATGTTTATCCAAGGGGGCAGACATTTTCAGTAAAGTAGCTAGACGGCGGGTTGCAGCAATATGTTTTGCACAACGCCTCAACACGGTCCTTCCCCCTTCCCTTTGGGGAGGCAGCCCCTCCCCCCCTTCGGAGCCATTCCTGGCAGCTAGAGCAAAATGGAGGAGTCTCTGTGACCCACCCTCTAGTTACGCTACTGGGTGGCAGTAGGGGAATCAGTAAAAATGCTGAGATTCTTTAATTTATTCATAAGGCCAGACAAGCCTCCATATATCTACTCAGAAGTAAAGCTCATTTTCTTCACTGGGACTTACCCTCCGGGTAAGTGTGTATGGGCTTGCAGTCAGTACTGTACTTCAAATCAAATAGCCTAAAATCCACCTGATTAAAACCTACCAAAATCTATAGCTGAAAATCTAATGAGCCACAAGAAAATTTAATGATCCACTTTCTATGTGAGCCCTGTTCCATGGAATACACTTCCTGCTCATAAAAATTACATAACACCTTTTGCCTTTATTTTTAATTGAGGTTTCAGCAAGCAAGCAATTCCAGCAGAATCCTCCAGTGGCAACTGCTCCAATCCAGCAATTACAGAACTGTGGTTTAATAGGTTCCCGAGGCCATAGACCTCAAGGGGGGGGGGAGAAAGATCGGCCACGCGCATTACTAGCACTCCTATTATCGCTGCGACTACTTAACATTTCACATTGCATCAGCAGCATGCAAGGCAGTGAACTCCAGCAAGAAAACTAGCCTACATTCTTGCCAAGAGACAGAAAGAAAATAGAGGTCATTAAATCAATACATGTGAATGACACAGTAGTGATTTAATTAACATGAGAGTGGTCTGAGGTGCAGCTATACATTAAAACATTAGGCACCAAATGGAACCTGTTTGGAGCTCTTTAAGCCTTTGCACAACTCTCAGCAGGGATTTTACATTAAGTGCATAACTCTTGGCCATCTCTGGAGATGGTGGGAAGTGCTGTAAAAATCTAACAAAGAATGTGTGGACATCTACTGGGGTGAAAGTGATCGAAGCCACTAAGGTACTTTTAACTGTTCTCGGCTACAATCCTACACACACTTACCTGGAAGTAAGTCCCATTCAACTCAGTAGGACTTACTTCAGAGTAGATATGCATAGGATTGCACTGCTGGTGGGTACAGTCAATTAATTCAGTATATATAAAGACAAAAAAGTAAATCCCAGCAAAATAGTGGAACTGTATAATGACTACAGGCCATGATCAGCGGCGGCATTCAGCCGGTACGGGGGCGGGGAAGATGGTGAAACGGAGCGGTAAGCTACAGGTGAGCTCCCGCTCACCCGTTCCTCCCGCCCAGCGTACTGGCTGAATGCCGCCGCTGGCCATGATGGGTATCAAAACCTCCATACTTTAGAAGTAATCTACTTCGGAATACCAAATGCAAAGGAGTGGCAACAAGATGCAGGTATCTAGGTGTCTTGTGTGCTCCCTGAGGCATCTGGTGGGCCACTGTGAGATACAGGAAGCTGGACTAGATGGGTCTTTGGCCTGATCCAGACGAGTTCTTATGTTCTTATGAGTTCAGAGTTAGTAAAAAGATGCCAAGGTGACAGCTCTGGAACAGAGGTCAATTAGCTAATTTAATGCACCAGAATCTCTACTGATGTTCAAGGGAACCCTTTTACTATCACACTTGGTTGCACGAAATCAATACAGTATATGGCACTTTTAGATCCATTTAAAGTGTGGCCACACAAGAGCACTACATTGTTTTAAACCAGTATTTCTCAAAGGGAAGGAGCTTGGGATAACTTCACTCTTGTTGTAGACCTCACGTATGGCTTCATTTTGGATGACGATCAAAGTGATCTCAAAGTGATCAAAGCTTCAGCCTGTGTAGTCCTTCTTCCACTTTATCTGAACAAGACAGGTTAATGTATGTCTGTCCCCATATAGACATTTTCAAGAAAAGAGGCAGTCCATGTTGGCAAGATTGCAAATACAACATGATGAAAACTTGACACCAAACCAAATCCGAAAAGAAGTGAAAAGCTCAATACCTGTGATGGGTTCACTCTGTTTAATCAAACCTGAGTGCACTTTTCCACTATGAAATGGCTTTTTTCAGACACTCTCTAGCAAATAGCTATTTTTGTCCTGACCTTGGCAACAGTTCAACACATGCTCATATCAGTGGTGTCACCTACTCCCCAGTAGACGGTTCGCTGGGCGGGAGTAGGGAGTGATTGACAGTCCGTCGATTCACTTCCGGTTTCTTCGCGCGCCCCGCGCGGCTTTCCCTTGCCTTGGAGGGGGTGCCTGCTCGTCTTGGGGGATGGGTGGGGGGCGCGCCAGGTGCCTGGGCGAGCAGGCGCCCCCTCCGAGGCGAGGGAAAGCCGCGCGGGGCGCGCGAAGAAACCGGAAGTGAATCGACGGACTGTCAATCACTCCCTACTCCCGCCCAGCGAACCGTCTACTGGGGAGTAGGTGACACCACTGGCTCATATCTTAGGCAAAAATTGATAAGCTTCTTTGATTCTGGATTGCACTTCACGGTCTCTTGAATTCACCATTTTGGATAGCTGATAATGATTATAATTAATCTTCAAATGCAATAAGCCAACCACTTACCAAACTATAGAAGACTAAAGAAATTTCAAAAAACATCAATAATTTAATTCATGAAACTATGATGCACTTGAGGATTCAGCTGATTAAAAAAAGCACAGGGAAATGTAGATGTTTTTGAAAGTGTCTGGGAGCTAGCATGTTCCTAAGGTGCCCTTTGCAATTATTTATTTGAACCTCAAAGATAAATAATTTGTGGCAAAGATGATCTGGCAGCATCCGGAGGCTAGGGATTAACTTCAGACATATATAAATTATTCCGACTCTGCCTTGATCTTCCTGATGTGTCAAAGGCATAATCAATGGGTGCACCACAACATCTGTGCAGCAGCACACAGCACTAGTAAATATGAATTTTTAGAAAGAAGTGACGAAACCAGGACTGCCTTCAAGTGAGATACAAAAGGAGTCTGTTTTTAGAATTCATGCACTGAAAATACTTAACCTTAGTAAAACGTTACAATTATTTCCATTGTGCAAACCAATTACAACAATACCTTATAATAAGACAGGAGTGTTTGACATCTAATTAATAATAATCATAATCCTTGGCAAACTAAACAATGACACTTGAGCTCAAGTTAATAGGAAATCTGGAGGTGGCTGGAAAGTCAGTGTAAGCCAATAAATAGCAATGTGGGATGACTTCAAATTAGGCCCAGAACAAGGGTTTTGCTTTAAAAACTGTAGTGCTGTGCTGTGCTGTGCTGTGCTGTGCAATGGGAGCAGGGAAAATAATATGCAATCAGCAAAAATGTGACTATAAGTTGTCTAACTAGTTATTCAAATTAAATTATTTATTTATTCATTCATTTATTTATTTTAATAATTAACATAAATTAAATATGATAATAAAATGTACTTAAGTTATATGAATAAATCAACTTAAATTACTTAAGGTGGCAGATCTTGCATTCAGTGCACATTCTGTCAGCAGCCCTGCATACTACAGGCTAGTTGGAAGTAGGGTTGGGCACTTAATGTGTAAATTACTAAATGATTTTGAGCACAAGCCATCCTGATGTGTACATAGCTGCGCAAGTGATAGGGGATCTAACAGAGTTCAATGAGATCACCTTCCCTTTCTCCCAGTTCTCTACCAGCCTTTAGCAACAGCAAAGCAATTAGGTGCCGAAGTGCAGGCCCATGCGCACTTCCCACATGGATCTAGCCATCCCATTATCTTCAGGGCCAAATGTGCTGTTTATTCATGCTCTGAGTGGTAACAGTCACCCAAGGGCAGATCTCAAGGATTAGATCTCTATATAAGAAGTGCACACAGACCTCCCATTGCATACGATGGCTGTGAACATTATCATACATGATACTATATGCACTCACACCCAGTCAAGGACCGGCAGGCAGGAGAAAGTGCAGAGAAAAGGTATTCACACAGTTGTGCGTGGAAGGATCGATTGTGTCCATTGTTTGTAGGCATGATCCAAAGTCATCTGTTAACACTGGTAAAATGTGAACAATGTTGCTAAGATCTCACTTAAAAAAATCTTTGCTCAAGGAGCCAAATGTTTTGCAAGACTGCTGCTGAAGCATTAAGATATGAAACCATGTGAACTTATGGTTATCTTTTCAAAATATCTTCTCATTAGTGCTTTATTAATGCTGTTATTGAAAAACAGTTAAGACTGCAGACTCATCTTCTAATCATACTGCTGGGTTATATGTAAGATAATACAGGCTACAATTCTATCCACTGTTACTTGTGAGTAAGCAACATTTATTATAATGAGACTTAATTCTGAGTAGACATGCATAGAATTGGGCTGACAATTTCAAGATATTGAGAATTGATAGAAAAATTACTAGAAACATTTTTGCCAGTAACTGGAAGAAAAAAGAAATTATGTCTATTTATGTCAGTATAAGAAAAGCATTATGCATAATTGTTTTAAACAAACTCAGTTTTTAAAGCAATTATGGGAACATAAAATATCTACCTGTATTTTTCAGGAGAACTGGAATCCATTTATTATTTACTGGAATAAAATCAAACGCAGCGATAATATTGATAAATATGTCTATTCTAAACCTTGAAAACACTATTTCATGGACATTTCTTATTTCCTGTGTCAATTCTCAGCTAAGATTGTGTCAGTTCTCAGAATTGTGTCAATACTCAGTTGAAGTTCTGAACATTTGAGACTGGGTTCAGATATACTATAATATACAACCATGGTTTATGATAACCATAGATAAGAACCAGCACCATGGTTCAAGCTTCCATGGTTCAAGGCAAACCATGATTGTTAGTATTTGTTTCCTATCTGCTTAGAGCTCAGCTTTATAAGTTCACTCCCATTTCTATGTTACAGCACTCTCTTGAGGTAGAGCCATGACCCTAACTGTGCTATGTCAATGAAATCAAACAACATCAAACCAGGCAGCCCAATCCTAGATAATTTCCTGCACAGTGATGTAACAGCACCAACAGAGCATGTCTACTGTGGTGGAGTTTCAGATCCTGAAGGGCTCTTCTGGGTAATGAAACACTTGCACCAGCTACATAGCTGGCACAAGTCCAAGTGGACCGAAAGGTGGGTTTAAGCATAAAAGGGGGATAGGACTGCCACTGCCAATACCACTCCCTTCACAGCCTTGATCCTCCCTCCTCCTCACTCCAATCTACTCCCCACTCCTTTCACTCCTCACCTCCTACACTGACTTATCAGAACCGGGGTGTGTAGATGGACTGCTGGCATGCGGACCTGGCAGCTTGCCACTTGCAAGGGCAGCCAAGCCATATGGAATGGCATACTAACTATACTTTGTGACGGTCATAAAGAACCTTACACTGCTGGAACGCTAGTTCCCAATCCTATTAGGATTGGGCCAGCACAAATTCATTTGCAAATTAGCATCAAGTAGTGGTTTCGGATCCTGGTTCTTGGTCCCAATGGCTTAGCTAAAGGAATCATGGTTCCATGATGTCTAAACACAACCAATGAATATTCTTTATATTATTAAATTGTCATAAATAATAATAATAAAATTAATAATGTACTATATTAGTCCGTATAGTATTATAACTTTGTACCTTCTGTAGGTAAAGCATGTGTGATACAACTGGACTATGACCACCTTCACTTAAGATGACATGAAATGGTACTTAAAGTTCATTTTATTTTGTAAGAATATAAGGAAACAAATACAATAGGAACACACACACACACACACACACACACACACACACAGAGAGAGAGAGAGAGAGAGAGAGAGAGAGAGAGAGAGAGAGAGAGAGAGAGAGAGAGAGATCAAAATGCATAAAAAATAGGTTCTTAATGAGGCAACTGAGTCTCCAGTAGCCTTACTGCAGGGGAGTATATCCAGTGATGTCATGCAGGGGGTACACGGGGGTACGCGAGTACCGGTTTCTAGGATTACAGCTGGCCCCGCCCATTCGCCTGCCCACTCGTCAACTCCACCCTCTGCAACGTTTGAATTTCCTGCATGTTTGAGTTGCCTGCATGTTCTCAGAGCCAGGCAGGCAGCGATCGGAGCCTTTCCTTTCCTTGCCACTGAAAAATGAGTTGCTCTGGGGTTTTAACATAATGCCAGGCCTCCTTAACATGTTCTGGGGGTGCTGTGGAATACTGTTGCAACTGTTGGGTCAGTTTAAAATCATCTGAGGCCTCAAAAAGGGCTTTTTTCATGTTACTTCCTGCCATGACATCACTTCTGGCTCATGACGTCACTTCTGGTGGGTGGGTCCCGACACGTGCCAATCAAAAGTGAGTACCTGTTCTTAAATCATTTAGATGACACCACTGAGTATATCTGTTTACACAACAGAGGTTGCTCTTAATGAGGAACTCAAGTCTCTAGTAGCCTTTCTATTTACACAACAATCAATCAATCAACAGTATTTATATTCAACTTTTCATCACAAAGTTCACAAAGCAGTTTACATGCTAATAATAATAATAATAATAATAATAATAATAATAATAATAATAATA
>JAJKFI010000019.1:13076479-13108513 GCA_029204185.1 Lerista edwardsae | reverse complement strand
TAATAATAATAATAATAATAATAATAATAATAATAATAATAATAATAATAAAGTTAAATGGCTCCCTGTCCCCCCAAAAGCTCACAATTTAAAACAATGCAGAACACCACCTGCAACAGCCACTAGAAAAGACACTGCACATGGGTGAATAAATGAGAGGCTCTGAATGCAATCCATAGCGATGGGGATCTGCGACTGTATCCCAATATATCCTTGCAATAGGGAACAAGGAAACAAATACCTTAAAATTAGAATGTGGTCGTAACCAAATTGATCATAGTCAAAGGTAAGCGATGTGGGTACCACTGGTCAGTAACTAGACTTGCAATCCCAAGCACACTTCCTAGAGAATAAAAGCCCAATCCTAAATTGCCCAGCGCCAGAATAGCGACTGCTGGATCTGATGGGTGCCAGGAAACCACTTGAAGTCTCCTCAGGGAAGGGAGCGTTTGTTCCCTTACAGTGGGTAGACCGCAGCCAGTGGCAATGGTCTCCTTGGCTCTGCGGCCGTGTTTGATTCAGAGGCTGCTGCCATCTCCACCCCCCCTCCTGAACCCAATCCTCTTCCCTCTCCACCCTGTTTCACCCACTTCTTGCCTCTCCCCCGCCTCAAAAAACCTTACCGCTGGCTGGTGCTAACTGAGCACCATCCGTCCGACAGTCCGTGCAGTGTTGAGGCCCAGTGCCAACTGGTGCGGGCCCAGCACCAGCACTCCCTCCTCCCCCAGTGCCATGAACCTGCTTTATTAGCATGTTCGCAATAGACCCAGTGGTACGAGCGTACCACTGGCAATAGAGCCCTCAGGATCAGGCTCTAAGTCCCATTGAATTAAGTATGATTTACTTTCGTTTGTAAACATGCTTTTGCACTGTGCATATATGAAACAGTAGAGCTGAGGGCACGACCACATTCCCCTACCTACTAGGCACAGAGAAGCTAATACTCAAATCCTACAAATAAAATGTTTACTTGGAATTAAGCCTACAGAATTTATTGGCATTCATGTTCAAGGCAATGTGTTGAGAAACAGGCTACACAACCCTTCTATGCTGTTGGCTAACTAATTATCCATGTCATTGCTAATGAACCTTTAGCATTACTGGTCTGTCTCATAGTAATGTTGCACTACTGCATGCTGCAGACAACAATGATGCAATACACACCACTGGCAAGCACCCAACGCTGCTCGGTGGAACTACAAAGTCAGGATTTGATTTTAGAATCTGAAAATATTTTTGTCAATTACACAGATGACTGGTTATATTCTTCCCCCACTTGCCTGCACTCAAAGGGCCAATGTCTGACCTCAGCAGCACACAAGTTGGAAGCTGAGAGCAAAACCACATTAATTGAGCCTGACAGGCGAAAAAATACAAGACTCAAAGCGTCAGTGGAGCCATTCTATAGCTAGACTTTAAAAAACACAACAATCCAGAAAACATATCTGTATACAGTCCATACTGGATATATTGTAATGGTCTTCTCAATGCTTCCTTTGAAATACAGGTATATCCAAATGAAGTCTCCTGTGCAAATCTTTCTCCTGTCATCATTTCTTAGTTTCCCACTTTGCATCTCAGAATCATTATGATCTACATTTAAGTTATGAAAATGTGAAGAGAGACCCTCAGGAACCATCAATACCTTGACCTTCCTGTTTCTTGTGCTCTTTACATCGTCAAAAATTGAACTGCATACAAAATGGGGGGGAAGAATTGTGCAAACTTCTGAAACTGCCAACTTTTTCACCAACCTGTGTCATTGTGTATTTAACAGTTGCTTGATGAGAAGACAATGGATTACATTGACCTCCATGTTATGAAAAGTTTAATTTCTGCATTTCATGTAGCTCTTAAATTATTTGTATTACATTTATATACCGCTTTGACCTCAAAAAAAAAATGTTCACAAAGCAGTTTATTGAGAAAATCAAATAACTAAATGGCTCCCCATCCCAAAAGGTCACACAATCTTTAAAAAATGCAGACACCAACACCAGAAGTCACCAGAAAATATACTATGCTGTGGTGAAAGCCATAGGAATCCATATCAGAAACATATATAGAGAACACCAGAATAAGAAGTAAAGTCAATGTGCTGGTATTCCAGAATTCTGCATTGTAGTTTCTCAGAATTTCTCAGAAACCTTCACTGATTGATGCACAAGGGACACCATAAAGTATGTTTGGACTACTCTTGGAGTCACAGAGGCCAACACACAGACGTGTGCCATTCTCCCTCACTCCAAGAGTGCTCCAATTGTGCTTTATGGTGGCCCTTGTGCTGGGCAAACTTTGCTGGCACAACCGTGCCCAGTGGCGTCTCTACAGGGAGGGCAGAGCTCTAAGTTTTGCAAGAAGCCTTACCTTGCAGTGGAAATCACTCCTCTCCTGCACCGTTTTAGCCAATCCTCACAGGGAAAAGCAACATCTTGGTGTTGCTTATTGGCTACAGCAGCAAGGAAGAGGAGGGATTTACATGACAGGGTAAGGCTCCTTGCAAAACTTAGAGCTCTGCTCTCCCTACAGAGACGCCACTGACCGTGCAGGCCTAACTCCAGATTAGGATTGTGCTCTCAATCTTAAACACTAAGTGACCCGATTACTTAAAAGAAAGCAGAAGAGAAAAACATGATTACAACTTCGAATGCGCATGCTTTTCCTGTCATACATGAATCAGTGTCTGATGGTGTATGTATGTAAGTATTTGCAGATTCTGAAGTCAATGGAATTATGTGAAACTCATTAGCTTTAACCACAACAGAGGAAGACCTAATCAAAGAGACTACCCCACTATACCATTTTTGACCTCTAAGGCTACAGTCCAATATGCACTTTCCTGGAAGTATGTCCCACTGAACACAATCAAATTTATGTCTGAATAAATAGCAATAGCACCACAAGTAGCAATAGCATTTGGGCCTTTCCAAACGAAGGTACTCACAAGTATTACTGAGCTGTTACAAGGGTGGAACCCAGGGCCTTTTCCTTCCACAGCTATTGCATGCTTGTTAAGAAATTGCATTTTCCCACAACTGAACTGTCATATTTTATGTCTCAACAAATGCAATGTGTAATGGCTATCCTCCTGAAAAAGGCAAATTATTATTTGAATCAAGATTTTCGTGGAATAAGAGTTCAGATTGTATGATCTGCTGGTTAACACATTTCCCCCTAGTTTCTACTTATTATTAGATGTACTCTTGTATGACTTGGAATGCCATCTGGAATGTAGCTCTATGACTGCCACTAACACATATTGATTGGTGATCTAACATTCCCTTCCCCAATTTTTTATACAGATCCCTTTTTTAAAGGACAACACATATTAATGCATTTTTTTTTTAAAAAAAAAATTAATTTGTTGACCACTCTCCAATATACCACTCCAGTTGGAGAATTTATGTCGTCTCTTAAATCTGCATTTGGGGTGGGGTGGAGCAGAAATCTGGCCATACCAGCAAGAATAAGCCTTTCTCTCCTGCAGCAAAAGGCACTAGTGGCTTGTGAAATCAATGCATTCAAAAACAAAAAGAGCAATAACTTTCATAATTCCAAATATTAAAGTACAATGGGTTCTTTTTATGCCATACATAATACGATATACTGACTACAAATAAATGCTTACAGTATATTGCAAAACCTAAAGATAATTTCTTATAAAAGGCAATAATAATGAATAGCAATATTAAAAAAAAAAGACTGAAAGAGCATTTATTATACTGCATACACTTTTAATTGCATCCATTGCCTCTTACATCAGATAAAATAAATTGACTCAATGCATCAGGAACCTGAGGTTCATGGCATATTTTTTTAAAATTAAATTAATGGTTCAGTAAACATAGGTTTGTCGAATTACTGCTAAAATCCACTAGGATTCACCTCTCCATAGGCATAGGGGAAAATACAAAAGGCCATCATAAACAACGAAACAAAAATGCTTCCAACTCCCAAGAAAGAAAGAAGACACATGAAAGAAGACCTTTCTGAAAATGTTAACATTCAACATTAAAGATATTCAGATCTACTTACATCTATAGCCATTTTAAAATTCTCTTAGAATTTGCAGTGCCTTAAATTGCTAATCTACATGTAAGAGAAAAAAACCAGTCTCCTTGCCAAAGGAGGTGGTAGTGGCATCTGGCCTAGCAGTGCCTTTAAAAGGGGATTGGACAGATTTTCTGGAGGAGAAGTCCATTGCAGGCTACAGGCCATGATGGGTGGTGCAACCTCCTTATTTTAGAAGCAGGCTACCGCTGAACACCAGGTGCATGGGAGTTGCAACAGGATGCAGGCATCTTGTTGTCTTGTGTGCTCCCTGAGTCATCTGGTGGGCCAGTGTGAGATACAGGAAGCTGGACTAGATGGGCTCAGAGGCATACATGGAGGGGGATCACAACGCTAAGTTTTGCAGGCTGCTGAATTCTGAATTCCAGTGTAAAGCATCCCCTCCCCTTGACCCTCACAGCCAATTGGAGCTGGGAGAGGGAAGTGGAGGAGACACCTCCACCTCCTCTGAATGGCTGTGAGAGAGAGGGGGGAGGGGTCGCTTTACACTGGAGTTCGGCAGCCTGCAAAACTTAGCATTGTGATCCCCCTTCAGTGCCTCTGGCCTGATCCAATGGGGCTCTTCTTATGTTCTTATGATCATATCTCTTACTTAAAAAGCATATCCCTTGTTCCAGAACATGCATCCTGGGACAAAAAGGGTGTCTATCATTTGGGAACACAGTGCATTTCCTAACCATCCTGAGGTGGAAACAGTGTGGTGCTTGGACCAGAGCAGTTTAAATCCTGCTCAGGCATGATGTTCAGTGGTGACCTTGGACCAGTCATTTCCTCTCAGCCTCAACTATCTCACAGAATTGTGAAATATGTAGGCCTGAGTTTCTTGAGGAAGGGTGGATTGCTAATGTGATAAGTAAAAATAAAAAATAAAAGAATAAAAGCATGGTATAGCTTCAAAGGGCCACCTGGAGAAGAGGAATTCCATTCTGCCCAGGAAGAAAACTTTGGGTGTGTTTGGAAAGAATGTGGGATGGTCACAGCTCCGCCACTAGCTTGGAAAAAGAAGACTGCCCAAGGCTATGTTTCCTAATCATTTTAAGGCACGCCAAGCCTTAGGCATGAAACTTGATTTTGGTGCCAGGAATCACATGGAATGTGTGACATAAGAGCATGTGCGGATTATGATGATAATGATGGTAGTTGTGGACCCAGCAATGGTGCCCCCTCCCCCGGTGCCCTGCCCCCAGCGCCGTTCCACCATGCCCCCACACTATGTCAGGTTCCATTTTGGAGCCATACAGAGGAAAGGGAGGGTGGGTAGGCCAAAAAGAGCTTGCTTCTGTGAGAGGCAAGCTTCCATGTCACCGCCCTTCTCCCACTTGACCAGCACACCGCCCAGGGCATTTGCCCCCCCCCCCTCAAAATGGTAGGACAGCCGCTGGATGATGATTATGATTGTCGTTGTCATCATCATCATCATCATCATCATCATCATCATCATCATCATCATCATCAATGGTGTCACAGTCCACCAGATGGTTGGACTGGGATTTTTGGGTGCTCACTAATTTGAACTCTACCCAAGAGTTTAAGAACTGGTATCGCTGTATTATGTTCCATGTTCTTAGTTGTGCAGCTTGTTGCAGTTGTTCAACTGTTATCTTGTAGATGCCTATATTGGCCAGGTATTTCTTAAGGGCCTGGGGACTGCTTCTAGTATACCAAGGGCAATAGAGATGGCAGTTCTTTTCTTTCGCCAAAGACGCTGTATTTCAATTTCCAGATTTTTGTATTTTGTGAGCTTTTCCAATTGTTTCTCCTCAATTTGATTATCTTGTTATCAATTTGATAACAGCCACATTCATAAGCATCACTGATTTCAATAATAATAATAATAATAATAATAATAATAATAATAATAATAATAATACCACCATACAGTCATGTCCCAGTATCCATTGATTTGGTATTCATGGTTTCAGTTATCCATGGATACCATGGATGCTGGGACACCTATTAAAAAGATGGGGAACATTAAACAAATCTCCTTTTTATTACCTTGATGCAGCAAAACTGCTGATGTTCCCCTTTCTTTAAAAAGGGGTCACCAGTATCCATGGTTTAAGGTATCCATGGGGGGGGGTTGGAATTGAACCCCAGCGGATACTGGGGCATGACTGTATTCTGCTTCTAATTTTCCTTCTTCCAAGGAACTCAGAGCAACATTCACAGTTCTCCCTCCCCTCCCACAAATTATCCTCACAACAACCTTATAAGGTTGGTTAGTTGGAGAGGGTGACTGGCCCAAGGTCACAAGTGAGTTTCATGCTTGTGTGGAGGTCTGAACTGCAGGTACAGTAGCCTTCTCCATGACCATGAATACGGATTCCAAAGCTACAAGTCTAGAGTCAAGAAGGCCTTTGAAGATATAGGTGAGGCTTCTACATGTTTGAGAGCCTCTTATTTTAGAATTAAGCATTGACCAAATCCAAATAATAACAGGAATTTAAAAATTATCTTCCAGGTCGAGGGCTTAAGCCAGAGTTTAATGTAGCTCAGGATGCTGTTTCGGAGCATGGTTTGAATGCAAGCACTTGATAAGCAGGATGAATGAGTGTACCTCTGAGCACACGCAAAGCTTCCTTCCCCAAAGAGAAACCACAACAGGCTCCATCCATAGGAAGAAAAGACATCCTGGGTACAGGGCATCTAGCTTCCAGCCTGGCCTGAACCGTGGCTCGTTTCTTTCCTCTTCCCCCATATACCCTCCTCGGAAGTAGAACCAACTGGCCCCAAGCCAGGCCACGCAGACTCACCCAGAGTTTTGACAGCGATCTGCCTGGTCAGCGGCGGCGGCAGGTTGATGCAGACGAGATCCACATCCTGGTGCAGCAAGACCTCGTCTATCCGGCTGGTGTAGAAAGGGACGCTCATCTCTTTGGCCAGCTCCTCCGCCTCCTCCTGAGTGCGGCCCCACAGCGCCTTGACTGCGAAGCCCTCGTCCTTTAGCAACGGGATGATGACCCTGGCGGTCAGGCTGGTGCCGAACACACCCACCCCGGGCAGCATGGCTGCTGCTGGGTGCCCCCCTCCTCCAATCCGCCTGGCCGCGATCTGCCCTGCTGCTGCTCTCAACGCTCCTGCTTCCTGCCTGGCCCTCCTCCTCCCTTTCACGCGGCACCGCAATACAGGGGACTAGCAATGCGGAGTTGCAACGCAAAGGGCGCCCGGTCCCAGCTGGGAACTGCTGCTGCTGCTGCTGCTGCTGCACAGGGCGAGCGGCACCCGATCCCTGCAGCAGCGGCTGGCTGTGCTCCTGGCAGCGGGCCCTCGCCCTGTCCCCCGCCTCATCGGCCACGCACGAGCCTCCACGGCTGCCCGCCGCTGCCCCTCCATAGCCGGATCATCACATGGGGACGCACACACACACCACACACACACACGGCCCCGGATTCGGAAGCTTCCTGCCTTCGCCCGCACGACGCGCGGCAAATACTAATACTAATACTGTGGCTGGCTGCAAAGGCTTGCAGGAAAGGCTACCTCCCTTGGCCACTGTCACACACCGTCCTTCTCCTCCTCCTCCTCATGATGATGTCCGCAAAAGGAACTGAAGGGCAGCCAACAAGTGGCGTGGCGGCTACAAGCAGCAGCGGCAGGAGGAGGAGGAAGCAGCCGCCGCAGCCGCCGCAGCCGTCGCCGCCCGGGTCTTAATCCTTCTCTGCCATGTTCACCACAATACACTCCTGAGCATTGTGAAAAAGGGAGGAGTTTGGGCTGTCACCTCCTGAGCATTTTTCCTGCAACGCCCTCTGTAGCTCTCCTCATGTCATTGGCCACCAATCCGGCTGGGGGCGGGGGGCGCTCTGAGAGTTTGCCCGCCGCTTGGCTGCTTCTCCCGTGCTCAGAGCTCGCGGTGGAGAACTCAGCACCGGAGGCAAGGCTGAGAGCGGAGTCAGTCGGACTCTCGGCGCCGGCAGCATCTGAGCCCGCCCGGGGTCCTCCCAGCAGAAGAGGCACGGGGAAGGTCAGAAGGCTATCAGGGGACACCATGGAGGGAAACACCCCAGGCGGCCGCTGCAGCTCTGTCCCTTGGACGTCCAGGACAAGTCAAGCATGTGTAGTGTGTGTGTGTGTGTGTGTGTGTGTGTGTGTGTGTGAGTGAGTGAGTGAGAGAGAGAGATTTTTCTATCAGGCAAAGCTTTAAAATCCGGTATTATTTACCCATTTATTATTAATTTATTATTACTATATTATTTTCACCCCGTGCTGATGTTTTAAGTGCCACAGTCTCATATTACCAATATTTCCCCCTACCTGTTTTAAAAATGCATGCAGTTGGAATGGCCAGAAATTGGCCCAAGAGACGATGGTGGAAAACGTTTTTTGCAATTTAAAATAAGAGACCCACATCTTGCAAACCCCACCCCCAGACTTTCTCCAGAGTTTGTGAATCTTACCATCTGACCTTTCTGACACTAGTTGTTTTCTTCAGATGCACACATTTGCTGTGTTTCCTTATATGCATGTTTAAAATGCATGTGGAGAGATGTAATATTGGAAGGCACGTGTCTTCCAAGACAAATGCAGAAAACATTTGTTGTTGTTTTTCTCCTAAGACTGCTAAATACTGTTAATCCAGAAACGATCCTAGCGGATAGTTGGTGAGGACCAATATTGATTGGAATGTTTTCCTCATAATAGAGGTACAATTCCTAGGATAGCAATTCCTTCACACCTGGAGAGGTGGTGACCCAGGCAGGGAGGGGGTGTAGTGTGGTGGGGAGGTCTGGACCACTCTCAGAGTCAGGGAGATGGTTCACGTCTGTGGGCTGGCCTCTCTGACTCCAAGAGTGGTCCAAACATACTTTACGGGGTCCTTTGTGCCAACCAAACTTTGCTGGCTTAGCTTATGCCGGCCTATCTCAGTTTAGTATTGCTCCCTTAGTGCTGGCAGGGCAGCACAGACCACTCTGCCAGCGCTCCTCACTCCCAAGGTGTCAAAATGTGCTTTACATTGGCACCACCTTCAGCTGGCACAGTGGCTGCTGCAGTGGCTGAGGAAGGCATTAGGATTGCGGGTAGGCCTTCTGGGTAGCCTCTACCTTCTAGCTGCCTGAGCGTCCTCAGATCCCTGCCATGTGTACGTCCAGAGCGGGGGCTTGTAGCTGGCATAATCAGAGGAGAGAAAAGGGGCAGGATAGTCTGAGAAAGAGGAGACAGGATCCTGGTGCAAGTTGCCATCACCAGGATCCACCCCTCCATGCCCCCTCTGCACCCACAACATGCCCCCATCACCAACTTAACAGGGGTCGGTGCAGCCCAGACTCTGTAGTAGCAGGTATGCAGAGCTGTTGATGCCTTGCATCAGTGGCTTCAAATGGCCGATTAATGGCATGGTGTCTATCACTGGGCCTTTTCTGACAGCAGAACTGGTTTCACTGTCATTGAAGGCCCGTAGGATTGAACCTTAAATTTATTAAATGTTCTAAATAGAATATGGTAGCAAACGTGGAGAGTGTCAAACCTTTTCACAATCTGTGTTTCTCTCTGCCAGAGCTCATGCCTAGCTGAAGAAATCATTTTTATTATTATTGCAACGTCCTTTCATTTCATGTTGCATTTATGCATTGCATTGCAAACACAAGCATACTGTCCTATATTAGTATATTGGATGTATGCCATGGAAGCTTTTTCAATTCCAAAAATCTTCAATATATGGAAATAAAACTCAACCACTCAAAACTCAACCACTCACGGCAATTCAAACAAGCATTCCCCATGGATAACATAATCTAGTTTTTCTTGTCCTCACCTTTGCACTCGGAAAAAAGTATCAAAATGACTCCAAATGATCCTCTTAACTCCTTGTATGTTTTACAGCACTTCTATTCAATTACATTGGTGTGGTCTCATGGAATCCTTAGAGGATATTAGAGTTCAAATAGTTAAAATATGATCCAGGTTTGTGTGTCAAATCATAGCAGTATTTTCTTCCTTTATGGCTGGATGGATATATACAGGCTATTCTTGGATATCTTAGACTGGGGTGTGCTTGCATCTTTCCACTCTCTCTAACTGCCTCATACACAGTTGTTCATAATCCCCTCTTGCTATGTATCCTACAGTACCCCTGGTCCAAGCTATATTATATCTCTTGTTTTCCAAAACCGAGTGAATTTCCACTTTCCTGCTCCTGGATGTCATCATTTTTGACAGCAGTTGTTTCAAGCTAAGCTTTCCTTATATTAAGCTTTTTACTGCTTAAGAAGTAGATAGGAGCTGCTGCCTTTGTAGATACAAAAACCATCAACACTAATCAACTCATCTCAGTTCCCACTTGTGAATCATGGGAAACTGTGCCAACTGCAGTAAATTATTGTACTATTTTTTAACATCTATTAAGCATATTGGATGAAATAATAAGGTGCAAGTAGTAAGGAGCAAAACTGAATATGAATGGAGACCCGAACAATTTCACAGTCAAATTCAAGTTCTTTGCTTACTGTTGCCAATTAAGAGCGCAATCCAATAGTGCCCTTGGGCCAACACATGTTGCTTGCGTCGGCCCAGCACAGTCACAAATGTGCCGTAAGGCACGTCTGCACTGCAGACAGTGGCATAGCTACCTATGGGGCAGGGGTGCAGCACCCCAGGTGCCATCTTCAGGGGGGTGTCACTACTGAACCCCAAATTCCGAAAATCGCGAGTTTACGGAATAATACGGTCAAACTATACACCATTTAGATGTAGAATTCCACCAGGAATTCAATGAAAAACACCGGAGTGTAATATCTCTATTTTATCAAAAGTTATGGCCAAAAAAGTAAAAACCAAAAATAAAACTTCTTTTGAACAAATCGCAATTTTCAAAATCACGGTTTTAAGGAGTAATAATATCATCATGCTGTATACTGTTGGATGTGGAATTCCACCCAGAACAATAAAAAGAGTGTAATATCTCTATTCTAGCAAACGTTATGGCCAAAAATGTAAAAACCAAAAATAAAAGTTATTTTGCAAAAATTGCAGTTTTTAAAATTGCGGTTTTAAGGAATAATACCATCATGCTATATAATGTTGGATGCGGAATTTCACCCAGAATTCAATGAACCCCCCCCCCCGGAATGTAATACCTTAATGCTAGCAAAAGTATCCTTTATCCTGAGGTGAGCTCCAGCTGTAAGGTGTAAGGTGTAGCGCAGGTCAGCCTGCTGGCCTGTTCCAATGCAGGTTAGGATTGGGCTGACTATCACTATGCAACCCAATAGATTTTTTTACTTTATGTATGTGGGCAAGAGGGAAGGATGTTGTTATTAGGTAGGAAGAGAACACTGTTAATTAAAACCTGTCAACTGAGGTGATAAAAGGTCTATATGGTAATCTTAAAGTGCAGTAAATTGCATCAAATCTTCATACTTCATACCATTCATACTTCATTTCCAACCAGTCATTTCAAGTTAGGACAGGAGAAGAAGCATGTTCTGGTTGCCTGGCTATCTTTAAGTTGCAATCCTCAACCACATTCAGATTGTTTATAGATTATTTGTCAAGACTAAGACATTTCAAATATTTGTACTTGAACGTACTTTCCTAGTCCCTGGACCGCATTTTTTAAAGTGTATAGTGAAGCCAAAGGCATAGAGTAAATACAGGAAGCCCAAGGGGAACTTTGATGGAGTTGCTCTTTAGCATCATTTTTTTCACTCCCCAAAGTGATCCATTTTATAAGCAAGTATGTGGGAAAGATTCTATTCTAATCAATTTTGAAATCTGGCTTTCAGAGTGAAATAAATGGAGGACGCAGCACCTGTTGATGAAGCTAGGGAGAGAAAGCCAGTCAAGGTTGTTATCTTTTATCCAGGCCTCTTATTGATGGAGGTGCAGATACAAAATTTGCTTTCAGGGTCCCAATTAGAATGGACCATGGTTTGCTTGGAAGGTTCCATGTGGTTATTTGGGAGGTTCTGTACAGGTCTGGTATAGGTTCTGGTTCCGGTTCTGGTACCAGTATAGTTCTGGTCACCACATCTCAAGAAGGACATGGTGGAACTAGAAAAGGAGTGACCAAAATGATTACTGGGCTGGGGCACCTCCCTTATGAGGAAAAGCTACAGCATTTGGGGCTCTTTAGTGAAAAAAGTCCCTGAGGGGGGACATGATTTACAAAATTATGCAAGGAATGGATAGAGTGGATAGACAGATGCTCTTTTCCCGCTCTCACAACACCAGAACCAGGGGACATCCACTAAAATTGAGCGTTGGCAGAGTTAGAACAGGTAAAAAGAAATACTTTTTTACCCAGTGGATACTTACCTGTAGAACTCCTTGCCACAGGAGGTGTTGGTGGTGTTTGACCTGGATGCCCTTAAAAGGGGATTGATTGGATTTCTAGAAGAAAAGTCCATCACAGGGTACAAGCCACAATGGGTATGTGCATCCTCCTGGTTTTAGAAGTAGGCCACCTCAGAATGCCAAGCAAAGGAGTGGCAATAGGATGCAGGTTTTTGTCTTGTGTGCTCCCTGAGGCATCTGGTGGGCTACAGTGAGATTTAGGAAGCTGGACTAGATGGGCCTTTGGCCTGATCCAGCGGGGCTATTCTTATGGCTCTTAAGTTCTTATGAAGTATCCATGTGGTTATAAACATTAGTTACTGTCATTATGACTAACAATTGACTGCTTTCCATTTGCTAGAGGACAAAATCCTGTCACATTACACATTTTTGTTTTTCTCATACTTCCTGTATTTTTCTGTTACAGCATTTATTCACCTTCTAGAATCTTGCTTATCAACGATTATACAGTGTCAAATAATTATATTCTACAAGTTCTCTAGCTTGTTAAATATGCCAGTTGGTATGAAAATCTGCAAAGCTGTGACACATAATTTCTGTGAATTTAGGTAAAGGAGCTTGCCATACAGCTGAAAAATACATTCTTGTAATACCAGAATGTGTGAAGTTTCCTGTCCAAACATGCTGACATCCTTCACTAGAGGCAAGAGGACTGTGAATTTGTGCAAACCCCTTTGCAAGTGCAGGATTTTTTTCTTCATCATTTTATCTGGTTTATGCAGCCTTGAGTTGTGGTTGGTTTACGTGACTATCATTGTGATTCAGAGATAAAGGAACTGGTGATTCAGACCTGACTGGTTCTTACACATAGACACAGAGACTTTATTGAGTCATCCCGCTCTATGGTGTTTGCTGCCATTACAAAGGATGTAGTACAGAACAAGATCTTGAATCCTTATATTTTTGAAGTCTGATTTAAAGTAAGTAGCTGTTTCAGACTAATGGGGTTTCAGTCATTTCTGGAGCTGCACAGTTAATGTGAAGATCTCTTTGACGTGTGCCATCCTCCCTGACTCAGAGAGTGGTCCAAATGTGCTTTACGGTATGTTTACAACACTCCTAGGCCGGCACAAGGGACTTGTGCTGGCCTAGCTCCAGGTTAGGATTGTGCCCTAAATGTTAGCAACAGATAGTCCTATTGCACAGGATCATATATTCTACCTATATCTCTAGAGGCCTCATAACTGTGTTTTTGCTGGGGTATTATTGGACGTAATGTGCTGTAATAGTAATTTTAAACATTGAACTGTGAACCTGGTAGCAGCCCCTGGCACATGAAATACTTAACACCCAAATAAGGCAAACACTATTTAACAGTATACTGTGTCCTCTAAGCTTGTGGTATGAGTTTCCACTCACCAAGAATCTTGTGCACCAAAAAAGTACCCATCATTGTGGGAAAATATTTCTGAATGGTCCACTGGAAACTGTCCAAATAAACAGCACATTTTAGATTTTGACTGTGAGATGTATGTGGCAAAGTTGTAATGTCGGTAGCAATGCAATTTTAACCTCAGCAGTTAAAAATTGAATTTGGCCGTTCATGCTTTAAAATTGACTTGTTGGAATTTTCAGATGCAATCGAATTAAACAACTACAAATGTGATAAAGTAATATATTGATTTTAGATAAGTGTTCTTTTCACTTACCCAAATAGAGAAAAAACAGGGCCAAGTGTCAGTTGGCTTCATGAATTGATTTTGCTTTTTACAAGCAGGGAACTTCAAAGTGAGAACACACTTTCAAACAATGGATCTCCTACAGGCATTCTGAGGAGGTACACTCCTTCCTATACGTATCAGAAGCATTGTCCCAAGCTATTGATCAAGGCAGAGGGTAATTGAGATAAAATCTTGAGATAGCAGAGTTGTCAAAGCTCTAGAAAAGGAGCATTACAGCTCCATCCCTATATACAGTAGTGTCAGCCTACCAGTACGCTGGGCAGGGTCTGCTCGGTGATCGGCAGCGTGCTCGCTGCGTTCCATTGCGTAATGGCGAAAGCCCGCACGCACACAACGGAACGCAGCGAGCACGCTGCCAATCACCGAGCAGACCCGGTAGGCTGACACTACTGCCTATATATATTCTGAACTAATGGGGTCTTAGGGTGCAATCCTAACCTGGCCTGCACAGTTAGACCAGCAACGTTTGGCTGGCACAAGGGAAACTGTAAAGTGGACCACTCTCGGAGTCAGAGCACCCAGACGTGCACCATCCTCCCTGACTCCAAGAGTGGTCCAAAGACGCTCTACAATGGCTCTTGTGCCAGCTGGACTTTGCTGGCCTAACTATGCCAGCAATTCCAGGTTAGGATTGCACTCTTAGATTCTTAAATAAGTGAGTAGAATCAGGAGATGGCACCAAGAATTGGCTAGATTGTGCTCTAGCTGAGCATCCGCATCCATCAGAACGCCCACTTTGTTGCTCTGATCTCAGAATCCTACCAATGGCAGTGCTAGTGTCCAATACACCAAGAAGAGGGTGCCACAGAAGCCCGATACACAACTTTGCTCCACAGCCTCAGAATCCAGCACTGATTGTTCACCTTCCCCACAACCCTAGAGCACCTCTTCAGCCCTCTTAGGATTTGGGAAGGAAATGGAATTTTTAATTTGTGAATTTAGGCCTCCATTTACAGTCTCCATTTAAAGAATGAAATCTTATTTTAGGAACAGGAACAATAAACTCTATGACCACCACATGCTGCCCTCCAGACTCCACCCACATGACCTGCAAAGCCCTGCTCACTCAAGATTTCCCCTGGCTTAGGGCGAATTTTTCCATGATGACAATCATCTTTGATTCTGGGGAAAAACACTCCCTGTGTCTGCCATTATGAGAGTGAGTTGAGCAGGGTACTTAAAGGGATTAAGAGATAGCTTGAAGTAATCTTGAAAAATGTCTACCCTAGCCCAATCCTAGGCATGTCTACTCAGAAGTACGACCCATTGCATTCAATGGGGCTTACTGTCAGGAAACTATTCTTAGGATTGCAGCCTGGTGGCCCAAATCCTACTGGGCACTTACGATAGCAGAACACCTGGTCTCCATGGCCTTTCACCAGCAAAATAGCTGGCAAAGATCCAAGGAGACCCATAGGTGGTCAGGCAGATAGCTGTCCCTGCTCTAAACTATGTGGGCAGATGGAGCACCAGCTTCAACTCATTCATTCCAGGACTGACGACATGTATTTTTCCATTTCCTTAACTAAGGAATGGGAGTAGGGAGAAGCAGAAATACTGTGCATCAGTGGCGTAGCTAGGTCATTTTGCACCTGGGCCTGACAACCACCACCCCGACAAAATTTGTGGACTCATCATGCAAGGCCACAGGCTGTATGTTTGACACCCCTGCATAAGACACTTGTATTTTGGGCTTTTTTTGGCCATAACCTTTGCTAGAATAAAGATACTACCCTCCATTTTTTTTCATTGCATTCCGGGTGAAATTCCACATTCAGCGGTATACAGCAGGATGGTATTATTCCTTAAAACTGTGATTTTAAAACCACAATTTGTACAAAATAAGTTTTATTGTTCTTTTTATTTTTTTAGCCATAATTTTTGCTAGAATAGAGATTGTAAAAAAATTCCATTTTTTTACATAGAATTCCGGGTGAAATTTTGCATCCAACGGTATACAGCACGACGGTAGTTTTCCGTAATCTCACGATTTTTGAAATTTGGGGTTCAGTGGTGATGCCCCTGAGGATCGCACCTGGGGTGCTGCACCCCCTGCCTCATAGGTAGCTACGCCACTGCTGTGCATAATGCTCTCTGCTGCTGGGCACCTAAGCTTTTTGTTGGTTCTGGGGGGGGGGGAAATCACCGATCTCCCATTTATGTATTTGAAGCCCCTCTCAGGGGTAGTCCAAGCTGAGTGCACCATATTGTACCGCACCCTACTGCATAAAATAAACAATGGTTACCTTACATGCACACCATGCCCCACTACCACCAGTCCACACCTTCATTCCACCTACCTTATCCTCTTCCCACTTTTAAAAAGGTAGAAGGGAGCAGAAGAGGAAGATGATGTGTGGAGGAGAGTGATGGTCTGGGATGTTTCCTGGGAGGTGCGCAAGTTCTGCGGTCATCACAAATTTCCTCTTCTCTCCTTTGAATTTAAACAATTGCAGAAGCAAGGAAATTCAGAGCTCAGTCCTTTCATTTCTCCCATGCTGGTTGCAGCCCTGCCAAAAAGGTACATGCAGGGAGGGGCAGATTGGGACTTTTCAGAAGGGAAAGGGGTTAAATCCAGCGTTGTAGCTGGTGCAGGTCCAAGGAGAGAAAGTGGGCAGGGAGTCTGCAAAAACAGAGGTTAGGATTTGGTGTGCACCATCGTCACCGATGTACCCCTCCTGCAGTCTCCCAGCCTCACATTCCTCCCCCTCCTCCCTGTTTTGCCGCTTTCCCGCTCCCACAGCTGCCTTACCTGCTCCACCAGGTCCATGCATGTCTGACAACATCCTGGAGCGCTGCCACCTCTTGTGGCATCCATTTCATGACAGTGGAAGCCTTTTCCACTGTCAATAATGGGTGTGCGTGACAACATAATACAGCGGAGTTCTTCAGCCTTGAGATCAGGACTCCAATGGGTTCGTAAAGCCTCCGCTGTGGGGTCGTGGCAACTTACAGGAATTAAAAAGGTTGAAAACCACTGGACCAGAGCACCACCAGGTAAAGGGGGAAGCACCTGAGACGTTCAAGAATCAACTCTTGGACATCAAAACTCAGACAAGGAAACATTCTGAGGATCTACACCAGTGCCAGAGTTTAGCTTTTATGTTATAAAACAATGCACAAAGTGGCCTCATTACTTCCCACTTAGTCCAGAACACTTCCAAATATATGGTTATTAAATAAACATGATTTTTCTTTCAGCTGTTTTTGTGTATGCACAGCCGGGTGTACATTCACAGTTGGTTCTGTTTATTAATTCAGCACACCGATTCAGATTAGTCTGGGGGTATTTCTGCATAATATTTTCATTACAGGTACTGTATTACATGTTATCACTTCAGTGCTGGAACCATGTGGTGCAGTTGCTATTATAAACAGCTATATAAAAGGAAGGAGTGTGGAAGAAAATAGATTGATGGGTGGCTACTAGCCACCATAGCAAAAAGGGCAGCCTGGGTCTGTGTTCACAGCACAGTGTGTCCCTCACTGCCAGATGCTGATGATTAAAATCTGAGATAGATATAGATTGTGTGCCTGGTTTGTGAATCTCCCTGAGTCATCTGTCAATAGATAAGGAACTCAGCTCAACAAGCTGCTAGTCTGGCCCAGCAGGGCAGTTCTCATATTCTTACAGTGACTGGCACAAAGGATTATAAGATTGCTGTACATTTAACTGTGATGTAGGAATTTTGACAGGGTTTCATGCAGGAGAGACAAAAACGGGCCTTTTTGATGCTCTCTCTTACACAAAAAGAGAAAGAAGATATATGGACCTTTGGCATCTGGTCACTCTAGTTATTTGCTAAACATACAGATCCAACATGTTGGCTATAAAATGGATGTTATATACAGAGATTTCAATATATCAGATATTTATAAAATCAGTGCAAATCAAATAGAGACAAGAGCTCCACTAGTTTTTCAATGTCATGATGCTGAATTTTTCTGTCAGCTTGATTCATGATTTGAGTGAGGTCAATTGCAATGCCCCAGTTTAAACAGAACAATTAAGGCGCGGTTGACCTCTCTTGGCATCCAAACTTCCCTCGACTGTGGCTGCCTGCCTTAAGCATAGAATAGAAGAGGAATGGAGAGATTAGCATAATTAGCTCGGGTTTAATAAGGTTGCTTAATTAGCTAAACCCTTTCCTTTCCTAGCTTAGTTCTCACCATGCATAGACACATAGCTAAATTGGCTTTTCAGAATTTGTTCTTTAGGGATGTGAAAGGGCTTAGACAGTTGCAATTATTATGATCACATTGTGATGTCAATTTTATGGTAAATTCATCAATTTATGATTCATTATCTGGAATTCTGGGTTTAAAGCTCTCCAAACACTGCAATAATAAATCATAATTCTGCAGTTGGCATAAATAGTGACAATAAAGCTTGGGATCATAGAGCTGGGGAGAGTGGAAGATCAGATTGGGCTGTACATTTGCTTAATAGCATGGGAGTGGGCAGATGGTCTGAATCACCCCTCTGCACGCACACCAAATGTAAGGTCTTCAGATTCTAGAATGTGCTAGTATTTGGAGCATACGTAGAAAGATGATTTAGATACCTTTTCATGCGATTAAGCAAACTTGCCCAGTGCAAGAATGTGCTTGTACTGTGGACATGCATGTCCTTAATCTCACAGGGCTGATTTGGATTTAAATGTATCATCTGAACCACTGGCATAGTTAATGAAAATGCGGAGGGCAAAATAATGCGGAGGGCAAAATGATGCCCTGGAAGTGATGTCACAACAGGAAGTGATATCACAGTTGTATTTTCATTTTCTTGGGTTTTTTGGCCACAACTTTTGATAGAATGAAGATATTACACTCTGATTTGTTTCATTGCATTCTGCATCAAATAACATGACAATATTATTCCTAAAAACTGCAATTTTAACAAACCACAATTTTTACATGACTGTTGTATTTTTGCTTTGTTTTTTTGACCATAACGAATGACAGAGGAAAGATACTACATTCCAGTTTGTTACATTGCATTGTGCAATAAATTCCTCATCAAATGGTATATAACATGGAGCGCAAGCCTAACCTGGAGTTAGGCCGGCACAATAGGCCAGTAAAGTTTGGCCAGCACAAGGGCCGCCATACAGTGTGTTTGGACCACTCCCAGAGTCAGGGAGGATGGTACACATCTTTGAAAGATTTCAACCTTGGTTTTCCTTTTTTTTTTTTTGAAGATGATTTTATTGATTTTATAATTATAAAGATACAGGAAAAGGATAGTCAGTAACATAGGATGGGTATACATAGGGTCAAACAATAGGAAGTGAGGCAGTACGAGAGTAACATATAAATGCAAAAATTAGTAATTTCCATTATCATATATTCCATCTGAAAGGACACAATCATTATGATTCACAAAACTACGTCAATTTTCGTTATTCATTCAAATCTTCAATAATTTCAATAATTCCACAGTTACTTAGCAAACTCAAGCAAGAAAAGTCAACTATACCTACAATTATCCGTCTCCAATTTATAGTAAAAGTCAATAAAATAATAAACTAAAAGGGAAGAACCTACTATATAGAACACAGAAATGGAATAAACATAGATGAAGCTGGGAAATCAAACTATTTAAACTAGCACTCTGTTAATCTCTTCATCTCTATTCATATTGCTTATATTATTTTTCAATCTTAATCTTTAATTAATCTTTATTACAAAACTTATTCTATTAGAATTAAAACAGCCCATCTCAAAAAAAAAAATACGCCATAAAAATAAAGAGCATAAAGATATAACATGACATCCATCACTTCGTAATCATCATTAGGCCTTAATAACATTTTTTTTTCTAAAATCATATCTTAATGTAAGCTTGAGTTATCACGTACCTTTGTTAAAAAAAAAATAAGAAAATAATCGCTTAGTTATATAATCTGACGCAAAATTACAAGCCTACAATTATCGCTTTCCAGATCAAGGCTCAATGCTAACCATTTCTTTCTATCACAAATCTCACAGGAAGGAATAAACTTTGTCACCTTTTAATCCTCATTTCTATTTATACCATTAATTCAATCTTTAAATTATAAATTTCATTACTCAAATTCCCCCCGCCCATTTATTATAAAAAGCCAAAAATTATACAAATCATTAAAAATTAACATCTGGTCAAAACCTTCCCCTCTCCTGCCACTAGAGGGGAGCCTGCTGACAAAAAACACTCTCACTGTATTTATCAGCAGACCATAAAAAAATATCTTGTTCATAGTCTCTTTCTCTTAAATCTTATTAATTCAGACAGGGCTGTCCATCTTCAAAAATACATTCCTCTTGTCCTTCCACAGAGTTCATATCTCCAAGTCCTTGAACATGCTTCAAACATCTTTCAACTCTTGATTGTAGATCTGTCGGTTTCCTTCTCATTAACGCCATGTTGACACAATTACGCAGTAAAAAATTCAAGCTTTCTTTAAACATACAAATCAAAATACTCCCTATTTTTGTGTTCTCTTATCTCATTAATAAATCCTCTTGATCTGCAAATAGGACTGTCGTTTTCAAATAAATGAGCTCCAATTAGAAATCTTCTGCCGCCTCTCGACGCCATGTTTAAACTGCTACGCAGCAAAAAATTCAGCATAAAACAGAGTACTTTTTTATTCCATACTTCAGCTTCCCACGCCACATCAAAACATTTAGAAAAGAAAATAGAAACAGAAGCAGAAAAAAACAACGATGCACTTCAGTGGATATCTTGTGTTGAAGATTAAGCAGGTTTAATTCCACTGACCTCACTGGCCCGCAGCCAACTCTCCAGTGCACTTCACGCCAAGATGTTAAACATTTACGCCTACACGCCACTTCTTCTTCCCACACGATTGTCTTCATTAGGGGGACTTCTGAAGACCTTCCAGGCTGTAATCCATCATTCTCTCTCCGGTGTTGTCACTCTCCAAGTCAGAGACCGTCCACACGGTCTGCCAGGCAGGCAGAGTCTCTTCTGCTCCCAGGCACAAGCAAACATCATTCACCTCCGGAGTTGGCCACTATCCAGAGGCTAGATGTTAATGCTTACCCCCAACCCAGTTCTACTACTGGAGTTGGGCCTGAACCCCTTGCAGAGATTCAGGAAAGAACACAAGCCCCAGCCACTCATAAAAAGCGACTGCCATGTTCAAGTCTCTGGCTCCTCCCCCAACCTTGGTTTTCCTGACCATCCATCAAGGCGTCATATAAGCCTACGTTACTTAAAGATGAAACAGAACAAAGCTCCAATTCCGATTCCTGACTTGTGAATTTCTATTCTCTGCCCTCTTCTGGAATAAGTCATAAAATCAATGTGATAGTTTGAATATCAATATACTTCACATATAAATATTGGGTTGCGAGCAGGGGGAAGGGACTGTTTTGTACAAAAGGGGATAATGCTGCTTTTCCAAGTCTATTGATCAGGTTTCTGCAGCATACCCCATGCAAAGGCCTTGCTCAGCTACTCTTTCAGAACAGAGTACTGATGTCAGTCCTAGCCTCACTGTTGTATGCTGAGAGGACAGCCCCTGGGCATCAGACCTGTGCTTAGTTGTAACAGAACATGAGCCACTGCACCAAATAGCATGCTCTTGTCACCTTCTGCAATAGATAAGGCTGATGATGGTTGATTTTTTGTAAGCTCTAACCTCAAAAGATAAAAATTCATTGGTAGTGTTGCAGCATTCATGCTGTTCGTCTGCAAACAAATGGAAGGTATACCATATTTCTTTTTCATCGATCCACACCAGAGACATGCAGGGTGGGGGCTGCAAATGAAGCAGAACCACCTCACCAGAGTTCTTCAAAAAGCTCTATGGCTGCTGCTGCTGCATGAAGTGCTCAAATAACTCACAATCCACATGCTCTGAACAGCAGCTGGAGCACGTGGATTGTGAGTACTTGTGCACACACAGCCACAGCAGCTGCAGCAGCAGAGGTGCTTTTCAAAGGACCGCTGGGGCAGTTCTGCCTCACCTGCTGCCCCCATACCACATATCCCTGACCCACACCATCTCCTAATGCCTCTACCTCTGGTGGTTTATAATCAAATTGCACATCTGTTTTGGGCATCATGCCACACCTTTATGGCACCATATCTGAAGAGAGAGATTGGATAGAAGGAACCAATTTCACAGGCAATTTTTTTTAAGTACACAGTAGATAAGAGTTCAAGAATTTCAATGAGACACCCAGTCTGAGACACCATTTCTGATGCGGCCTTCATGCTGAAAAGTTTAGAGACCTCTGGGCCAGAGAGAGTGGAAAACTGATGGGGGGGGATGTACCAGGGCTTATTGCTGCTGCCTGTGTTTGTTCGTATGGGATACCTAATTCCTTTGCATGCTGGGGTGAGAATTTCTTGTCATGGTGTGCTTTGTGTGCTAAGCTGGGAAGCACCAGATTTCAGGCAGTGCAAAGACTTGGATAGGGTCTGAACTGCATAACAAAATAAAGGAATTTCTTTTACCTGCCCTAAATTTCCTGCCCGTCAATTTCACTGGGTGGCCTCCAGAAGTGTCACATTCAGAAATAAAATGTGAAAGGAAAAATTTCTTCAGCTTGGTCCTCTCACAGGTAAATGAAAGGATCTGTCAGATTCCCAGAGAGGTCAGAAATTTGGGTGGGAAAAGACGGGGGGTGGAGAAGAGGTAAAACATCATCTGCTGCTGCTCCTCCTCCTCCCAAATGGAATTCAGTACATTAGTTTGCAAAGTTTAGGCAATGGAGGCAAAAGCTTAGTAGGGAAAGATGCAAAAAGGTGGGAGGGAGCATGAAATGGTGGAGGGGGGAGAGAGGGCAGAAATGATCATGATAATCCCATGAGATCCATTAGGTCACAGACAATATGCCCTGCTTCCAACCTAGCTGAACCTGATGTCAAATGAGATCCAAGAACTGGATATTTGTAGAACTCTCCCAAGATATTTTTCTTCTTGGCTTTCCTCAAATGTTCAATAGTCATGCCTGAGGAATGCCTAAATTCACTTAGAATTTAACCTGAAGGAAAATAGGGGCAGTTCTAACCCAGGCATACTGGCTCCTGGTCAGTGGGTCTAGCCAGGCACCAGCCATGCTTCCTCCCGACCCACCCTACTGCCCAATGATGATAATCTAGTTGCAGCTTGGCAACAGCAGCCTAGGCTTTATGGGGTTGTGGCATCCAGGCTATATGGTACCAAGTACCAAAATATATTGCAAGGAGTTGTCTCTAAGTTTCCACTTGATCCATACATCAATCTTCCTTTTCAGCAACCAGGTCGCATTGCACCAGTATGGTGAGTTCCCAAGAGTTTATCAAACCTTTTCAAATATAGGAAGAATTCTTCATTCGATCAATTACAGTACCAGCAATTTGAAGGTGATGTTTATTAGTCAAGTTCCTGTTTTGCTTCTCATCTGTTTTTGTTAATTCCATACTGTCCTAATAAAATAATTAGCATTTGGAAACAACACAGCGTTCTAGCACCCTCTATTGTTTCAGCCTGCAAATATTACAGTGAACAGGATCTATGATTACATCTTCCATTAATGAAAATTGCAGTTTGAAAAAGAACACAAGTATATCCATCAGTCTAGTAAAGAACTACTCTTGATTACCATATTACAAAAATGTTTTTGCTTAATATGATAGAAAAAAACATTAGTCTCGCCTTTCTATAGAAAAAATCTCATAGTGCAGCAGTTCCCAACGTCCTACTCAGATGTTGGGATCACTGTAAGCGCTGGCAGGGATTGGGACTGGGGAGGGTGTCTGACAGCGGCGTAGCGATTGCAGTGCAGTACCCTAGGGATACTTACTTCAATGTGGGGCAGGTTGCACTGGCCTTTGACAAATTCTGGGAGGCTGGGAGCCCCCACTGCAAGCCTCCCCAATGAGGTAAAAGCCCCATTTTGTACGTGCAAAGCACTTCCTCTTCTGTGTGCAAACAGGAAGTGCTTTGTGCATGCAAAACAGGGCTTTTTACCTCATCAGGGAGGCTTGCTAAGGGGGCTGCAAGCTTCCTAAAATTTGCCAGAGGCCATCACGACACCCCCCCCCGATAAGGTAAGTATCCCCAGGGAGCCTGCAGCGCTGTGATTGCTGTGGTGCTATCAGGCACCCATTCCTGGGCCACTCCCCTTAAAGGGGAATGGCCAAGGAACATTTCCCAATGTGACCCCCAGGCTGGGAAACACTGTCATACTGGGAAGTCAGTGGCCAATGGATCTCCACTGAACAATATTGTCACTACAACTGCAGCAGCATCCTATGGAAGGAAGTCAAGGCAGAGTTCTCCAGCTTTGTCTCATTTGCTTTTATAAACCTTCTTCTAAGGAGCCTTGCTAGGTATGTTGCACTGTAATGCAACAGTAATGTTGCACTGGCCATGGGTACAGAGAACCCCAAAGTTTACGATCCTACTCTCTGCTGACTCCAGGCAGATAAAAGGGATACATATCGCATCTAGTCAGACCTTCCTGGCTGGCTGATAATTTGGCTCTTAATGAAGTCAACCACTGGCCTCTACCTCTACAACAGTCACTCATATTGTCTTCAGTTAAGGGAAGGGAAAGAGTATTATAATAAAATTAGCACAACTAATTTCACATCATAGATAGGAGTAGCTTCTGAAATGTTGAAATAAATCTTTTTTTTTCTATATAAAAAAGAGACTGTAAATTATCCCCACTATTTGTTTTAAAATTAGGTCATTAAATGTGCTCTCTCTTTCTCTCTGCTTAGCATAGTACATTCAGCAAGGTGTATATTCAGTCTTCTCTTTCATGTCTCAAGCCTCATGGAATGTTCCATTATCCCTCATGCGGCTTTTCGTACATCTTCAGTCCAAGTCTCCCAACCATCAGCAAACTTAAACAGAGAGGAAAAAAATCTAGTCAATTCATGGGCATATCAGAAAGGTGCAAAACCATTTTCTGCTCTACCTCTGTTTTGTAACTATAGTACCTCCTCCATTTCCTTTGGGGGGGGGGCATTGGGGCAGCTGGGAACAGAAACAAGCATATTCAATGGCCTATTGTCTTGAATATCGGTAACATGATTTACAGCCTGATACAACTCTTTAAGCAAGTGGTAATCATCACATCTTATGACAACTTCAATGTCTGCATTGTGTGAAGTACTGTGCTAATCTGGAAAAATGCCCTACCCATATTTCTCCCAAGGACAGTCTGAAATGCTGTTGAAGAAGGAATCTTGGAGGACTGCAGCTACAGATAGCGTGTTGGCTCTAGAGTAAAGGTCAATCTTTTTTGTGCCATGACCCCAATAAAATAAAGTACGAGATGGCGGACCCACTGTCAATCCCTTCCCCTCCTTCCCTTGCCTGACAGATGGGACATCTGCCCATCCCACCTCCATTGCTGCTCACTTCCTGTCACTGTTAGGTCCTCCCAGCATTTTTCATTATAGCCAAATATTCTTGTTAAAGAGAGCAGAAAAAAATTACCATGCATTACTGGTGAAAGCTATTTTAGCACAATTGCTAAGAACCTGAGCAGGACTGGGACACAATTTCTGGTGCCTGAAGGGGTACACCAGGTGCGTCCCCCTTTACATGGGGGTGCTCTATTCCAGTGGTCTTCAACTTTTTTCATTCCTGTAAGTCGCTGCAACCCCACAACTGAGGCTTTGCGGCCCCATTGGAGTCCCGACCCCAAGGTTGAATTAACATTGCCCTAGAGCAGCCGTTTTCAACCCGTGGGCCATGGCACATTGGTGTGCCGTGAATGGTCTGCAGGTGTGCCATGGGAATCTGGGGAAGAGTCATTTATTCGTAGGGCCATCGGGGAGGTGAGCTGCTCACCAGCAGCACAGTGTGCCTTGTCAATTGTCAAAAAGCTGATGGTGTGCCATGATAGTTTTTGAAACCTTGCCAGTATGCTGTGAGATGAAAACGGTTGAAGGTCTCTGCTCTAGAGAATGGCAGCTGATGGGCTGGAAAAGCAGAGAGTGGGGAAGGCTGATAAGAGATAGTGCTTGGTTACTAATGAGTGCAATCTGGGTACAGATATGAGGGCTGAGAGAACAGAACATTTGGGGGAGGTGGCCCTGGTACTTACAGTCTTCATAGGAGAGTTTAATGCAGACTTCATCTTCTTTAATAAATGTTATCAAGTATGCAACTAAGGGCCCAATCCTACCCAACTTCCCTTTGCCAATGCAGCCATGCTGCAGACCAGAGGTATGGGAACAAGTTTCCTGACTTTGAGGAGGTCTCAGTGACTGCCCCCCCCATCACAGGATGCAGTGCATGCCCCTTTGGCACGGCTGCGACCATGCTGAAAAGTTGGATAGGATTGGGCCCTAAATTGCCTATCCTAAAATATCAGCCGTACGTTATGGAACGCAATTAAAAAACAAAAACAAAATTCCAGCCCAATCTGACGCTATGCCTGTTTAGAAAGAAGTCCTATTGATTGCAATAGGGCTTGCTCCCAATTCAGTGTGCATCGGCTAGCAACCTTAATGTTGCGACTAAGGAACACATAAGCATGCAGAAATGCATACCTTGCACCAGCGATCAATCCTGCAGGCATGAACTTCCCCGAGTTGTAGAATCTCATGCCCATAACACCGGCTAAGGTTCCAGAAGCAACTAATTGAAAGACAGAAGCCAAAGTAGCATTATCTCAGGGATGGTTCTGGGAGAACCACCAACTTGCAAAGAATGATTTAAAAAACATCAACTGTTTTAAGTAAGTTTACTGTTTTTAGTTTCAGTATGTACAACAGTGTAATGTTTACATACAGTGTAAAACAGTATGTAAAGGAAACAGCTCTCAAGCTGTAAATGCATGGCATAGTGAATATTTTACACTACTCTGTAACTTTTTTAACAAAGCCGTTCTTGAAAATGCTTTCATTCCCCCTCCCCATTACGATCACTCACATATTCCTCAGCAAAGCGTACAGCTATGTATGTACAATACATTTTGTACACTGGGATTGGTTTCCTGGCACAAAACATAGCAAATGAAATTCTGCCAAATTTATGCCAATCTAACACCCTAATAAAAACTGGTATTTCATTTTGCAGCTTATTGTCATAGAAGAAAAGATGTTCTAGCAGACAAGCAATAGGTGTGTTCTATGTGTTGTCATACAAATGCCTTCCTGGTTCCATATATGTACACATTTTCAAAGCTCACTTACTCAGGGAAAGCCAAATGTTCTTTGGGTCCTGAGACAGTTGGTAAGCTCCTACTCCAGCTAACCCCCCAAAGAGAAGGCCAGCAGCCAACGATGGCACACTACCTTGAATAAAGGAAACAAACTGTATTGGTTAAACAAGGAATACATAAACTGAATCAACAGCTGCAGTGCAATTCTATTCAATGTATTCTAAGAAAAGCATTTCTTGTGACTTCTAAAATTGTTGCTGTTTTGATGCTCTGTTGCACTGGTCTTTCTAGTAGTCAGGACCCACCAGTGGGGTGCATCTTATGTGGGATGTACCAATGGCATCACCAGGGTGTGTGTGTGTGTGTGTGTGTGTGTGTGTGTGTGTGTGTGTGTGTATTTTGTAAGAGTAGGAGAAAGATGGGGAAGGAAAAAGAACATGAAAAAGCAGGAGAAAGATGGAGCTAGAGGGGAAAAAAGAATGTTAAAGAAAGATTACCATGCAGGCCCAGCAGTGGTGGTGGGTATCACAAATGTGCCATAAGGCATGCTTGCTTATGGAAGAGAGGAAGCAGTGCTGCGGGGAAGGCTGTGCGCTGCCCCATCGATGCTGCAGATTGGCTCCTGAGAGGGATTGGCCTGGGAAGGGGGTGGAGATGGTGGAGGAGTCCTATCCCCGCTATTTAACAGGCCCAGACTTGAGAAGCCCCGTTAAACAGGCTGTACATGGGATAAGTGAAGCTGAAGCTCAAATACTTTGGCCACCTCATGAGAAGAGAGGACTCTTCAGAAAAGACCCTCATGCTGGGAAAGAGTGAAGGCAAAAGGAGAAGGGGGCGGCAGAGGATGAGATGGTTAGATAGTGTCACCGAAGCAGTGAACATGAAATTGGGCGAACTCCGGAAGCTAGTGGAGGACAGGGAGGCCTGGCGTGCTGTGGTCCATGGGGTCGCAAAGAGTCGGACACGACTTCAGACTGAACAACAACACGGGATAAGGGGACCAATGCCCCCTTCCCCCAAGGTGACCTTCAGTCTGCTCGGATCCAGCACATAATCCGGCAGTAGCCATTTGGAGCCACCTCTCCTGTGCTGGATAGGATTGAGCCCTAAAGGTGGGCCCCATCTTAATGTTCATAATGGGTTTTAGATTTAAGCCGCGTTGAAACCTATTGCCCTCAGTATCTGTTAGGCTAACTTCATTACAGTACTGTGTATATTTCCAAGTAAGATTTTTCTCACTGCTTGAGATTCCCCTTTTTGGAACAGTAGAATGAACTGATTGTCCTACTAGAAAGACTATTCTTCCTCTTCTTCCCTATGACTTTCTCATGGTAAAACGCAACATTTAATTTGCTTGGGTGTCCTTTCAAAGAAGGTTTTAGTTCATTATTCTTGCAAAGGCTTAATCCCACTCTATTCTAGGCAGGTGGCCTCAGGAGACTGCCTCTAGTCCCATTATCAGTTTATAAAGACAGCAGTGACTGCAAATGGAATCAATGAAGTGTCACCACCTTTGATTAGTGTTGAATCTTCCCATTAACTGGGCTACAGGGAGCATTCAGTGCCTGTTCGCCATTGCCACCTTCTGTTTGCAGTTCAAACCTAATAGGACTTGAAGCATCAAGGGCATTGTTTTAAAAGATATTGAGTAGTCCCTCTCTAGTCATTTCATCCTCTGCCTTGCAGTAGCACTGGAGTGTTGTAAAATGAGTGATCATGTTAATAAGTGTGGTATGTAACTGCTTCCCTTGAGAATGCAAGTGCTAGAATTCAACTCTTCTGTACAGCTGCAATCCTATGTATGTCAACTCAGAAGAAAGACCTATTCTGTTCAGTGGGGCTTATTTGCATGTAGGTGTGTATAGAATTGCAGCTTGAGGGCCCAATCTTATGGGCCTTATAGCCCAATCCTAAACAGCGCCGGCCTAGCAAGGCTGGCAAAGCAGGGCCATATCCTAAGCCCAGTAGGAGGCAGCAGCAGCAAAAACTTACTGTCTGTATGTTCACACTACAGAAAGTTTTCCCCTTGCACCCATGTAAACCCCAGCCAGCCCAATGGGGCTGCTCGGATCTGCACCTGCTGAGCAGCAGCAGCCTGGATCGAGGCCATCTTGGCTGGGGACGGGGCTTAGGATTTGGTGCTACGGCTAGCAGACATCACTGCCACCGTCACTGCCCACTGGGTCACCCTGTTATGCCCCCCCGGCACGCCTCTTGGCACGCCCTCGGCGATGTCCTGCGTCAACCAAGCGCTGCCGGCGCTCGACCGACGCACAACTGGTGTAGCTGATGGGCACAGTGGCATCTGAACACCAGCGCTGCTGCTTGCGCTGGTCCAGTGTTCAACTTGCCAGCGCAGACGTGCCTGACGGCATGCTTGCGACAACATGGGATCAGCACAAGAGCGCAGTGCTGGCGCATCGCCAGTATAGGATTGTGCCCTTAGTCAGAGCTGGAGCAGGCTCTGACCGTGACTGGGGAGAGGCAGAGCAGGGGTGGGACCAGCAGCGTCATGCAGCCGGAACGCTGGGTGGGACCAGTGTTGGGTGGGACCACTGGAACCTATTCTCCGTGTCGGGCTGTGCAACCTGACATGGAGGCCCTTGCCTCTGTGCCAGCAAAATAGCTGGCACAGAGGCAAATAGACCCATTGCCTGCCCGCACCCTTACCGCGTGGGTGGAGCCTCCTGCCTGGTGGCTGTGGGATGCAGCGGTAGCCACTTGGCTACTGCTGCTTGCAGGAGCAGTCAGGCAGCTCAGGAGTAGGCTGTGAGTCTTAGTTCTGAGTAAACATACATAGGATCATGCTGAAGAGCTCCTTTCCAAATACCTAGAAACATGGTTGATCCATACAGTCCTGTTTCATCATTTTCCTTGATTTGCTTGCCCCTTAACCACAGAGATGTTCTGAGGAAGAACAAAAGAACAACAGCAACATTTTCTTCAGTTCATTCCCCACCACAAAACAGGATTTTCCTTGACACCTATTCTCAAGGGCTATATTTCTAACCTTCACTCCCACTTTAAAAGTACTGCAAGGGGCTGAGATGAAAGTGCTCTGACATGAGAAGTGTTTATCACAAATCAATATATTGATTTTCCATCAAGGTTAATGGGAGTTTTAAATGTGAACCCAGAGAAGAATATGTCCTTAAGGGTTTTTCTTGTAGTATTTTGATCTCCCGCGCAGCTACTACCAGTTCTATAGAGACTTGCTTTGCTAAATTATTTATTTATAGAATAAACTATGGGGGGGAGAGGGAATGCAATTATTTTCCTCGAACACAAAAGCCATTACTAGTTGCATGTTTTTGTCTTTTTCAGTTTCATGGAAACTTTGATTAAAAAGAATAATTTAATCTTTGGCAGGATTAGACATTAGCCTACATGCACGGGGGGGGGGAGAGAGAGAGAGAGAGAGAGAGAGAGAGAGAGAAGAAAAAATCAGGAAACACATTTTGCATATGTATTTTCTCAAAATAAATTTTTTAAATTGTATGTTTTGGGGAAAAAAACAGAACAAGAGCTCTTATGCAATATTTTCTTTTCCTGAATTAAGAGTAACTTTTAAAAGTATAGTTTTAAAATAGTATTGTCAGAATCACAATATGCAAAGGTCTTGTATTCCAAATTATGATATGAACCATGATAGCACTACTATTGTGTTTGTCTGCATAACTAAAGAAGCAACATTCTTAGGACCAAACTAGGAATCTGCCAAGCATTTTGTTCTGCAATATTGTCACAACATCATTGCATGACACAACCTCTTGCTCTCACTTTCTCATCTTCTACATAAAGTGAACTATGAATATATGAATATATATTTGAAAACGCATATAATCAAATTAACATGTGAAAGAGTTGAGAGTTTTAATTAATGCAAACCAGTTTCAGTTTATATGCCAAATGTGCCCTTACCTGGGTGGATCAAACCTGACTGCTCTGGTCCATGTATTTGCGACGTTAGGACTTGACTACTGTAATTGCTACAGTATACATGGGGTTTCCCTTGATGATTGCCCAGACATTGTACATAGTGCAGAATGCAATGGCCCATGTGGACATAGAGGTATAGCATTCTGCTCCTGAAGCTACATTGGCTTTCAGGCACAATTCAAGGTGCCATATTTCATCTTTAAAACACTCTATGCTTTAGGACTAGGATATACGGGCAAACACCTCCTCTCACGCACTGAGATCTTTGCAGAGGAGGGAATCTCCTGTGTATACCGTCACTAGCATAGGCTAGATTGGCAGCAATAAGAGGGAGGGCCTTCTCTGTGGTGGTGACGTGACTTTGAAACTCCCTCTCACTTGAAAAAGTACCGCACTCTCCGTATTAGCCTTCCGCAGGGGTTTGAAAACTGTTCTGTTTTGCCTTGTCTGTACTCTTTAGTTTTTTCCTAGCCCCTTTTGTTATGGGTGTCATTACTGATAAAGTTTTTGTGCTGCTGTTATTTTATTGTACTTTGCTCTTAACCTTTTGATTGTTTTGAATATTATGTTGTTAGGGTGCACGGGGCACCTTGAATGTAAGCAGAAAAGCGGGGCACAAATACTTTAAATAAATAAATTAAATAAGTGTCCAGAAATCCATGAAACTTTAAAAAAAAGTTGAATCAGGAGCTATAGATCTTTGAAACCTGTGCAAGCATTTTTAAGGCGATATTAGTTATTGAGATGAAGTGGGACACCAGTACCTTTAATAAATACAGGTTCAGGACAACTAATTCTCTCTAAATACAGTTAAATTTGCCCTATCTGGCATCTCTGGGACAGTTGCCGATATAGTGATCTTCCAGATATACCAATCTCTCTCTCTCTCTCTCTCTCTCTCTCTCTCTCTCTCTCTCTCTCT
>JAJKFI010000019.1:13035302-13071667 GCA_029204185.1 Lerista edwardsae | reverse complement strand
ACATACATACATACATACATACATACATACATACATACATACATACATACATACATGGGGGTGACTTGTCCTTTATGCTTATAACTCAAGCAAACCATGCATTCTCCCTCCCACTCACTCAGTGAGTCCTTCCATGCTTTCTCCTGCACCCATCCCACACAGCATGCCTGGTGGCTGATGCAAGTGACCCTATTCCCCTTACTCTCTCCCACCCCCACAGCTGGTGGGCTGAGAGACCATGGTTGCACAATCCAGACTAGCTATCGCAGGGAAAGAAACCATGCCGAACTCCCCAGTCGACTGTGCTTAGTCTCCAAATCACTTACCCAGCACTAAGGTATCCCTAACCCCATGCACTTAAAACCCACTCACCAGGATGTCAAAAAATCACAGTGGTTCACTGCTGATGAAGGAATATTGGGCCATAAACATGTATTTTACAATTGTTACTCTACCTTTGGTAATTTGGGCAGGCTTTGTTGGAAAAGGCCAGAAACAATAGGTATTTAACAATGTTGCTTGTAGCAGATCACAAATAGAAAAGGAGATGCACTTCATCTGCAGGCCTTTTTTCCCCTTCTTACCCATAGGGAGTTTATTAAGATTTTTTAAGAGTATAATACAAATAGATTGCAAGAGAAATGAAGAATTATAAGGTAGGACAAAAACATGTCCAACCCACAGACCAGCAATTTACAGTACAACCACCGAGCTAAGGCACGTTGGTGTACTGTGAATGGTTTGCAAGTGTGCTGTGGGAATTTGGGGGAGAGTCATATATTAGCAAATCCATTGGGAGATGTGATCTCTCAGCCAGCAATTCTGTGTGCCTTATCAATTGTCAAGAAATTAATGGTGTGCCATGAGATGAAAAAGGTTGAAAATAGCTGCCTTAGATGATACAAAATCAACAGGAACAAAAGAAGCTTCTAGTCATCATGTTCCCATCATTACAATATTGGTCACTGATGGAATTAGTGAAAAATTGAGTTTTCTGTTTTCATCTAGGGAAGATAGATGGAAACAGGGTGAAGAGGGAACAGAGAATAACTTTTGAACTGGGCCACAAGTGAGGTACTGTAGCACCCTTCACAATAGTTATATTACTATAATGGACCAATATTGTTATAGTCAAGGCTGTCCAGAAAAGCATCCCATATGCCATTTCATTTGAGAAAAAATGTGTGTGTGTGGCACTTGCTCTTGAGCTAGAAGTCCTTCTGCTTGAGATAGCAAAAGAAATACAATTTCTGCTATCTCATTGTCAATATCACGTATGTGATATGAAAGCCCACAACACGTGTAGCAATGCAACTCAAGCAACTGTTCAAATCCAAGCCAGATGCATCTTATTTAGGATCCATTGGGCTGGAAGATAATCAAGTACCAAGGAAACAAAGAATTCATAGACTGTGCTAGCCTGAAGTTGAGTCTGTTAACTTTCCAAACACAACAATTACCTTATCCTGTGCAGGCCTTATTTAGAAGTACCATGTCAGTCTGAATTTATTTGTAAAGAATATAAGGGGTATTCTGAAAATTGAGTTTTGAAACCAACTCAACAACAATCTAAAAAACTTGCAAAAATTATGTTTTTTGCATTGCAAAAATTATGTTTTTTGCATTGCATAATTTTAAAAATTTATTTGTACAGCTGATTTTGTTTTATCCTTGTAAACAATATGCAAAATCATTCTTCAGACTAGAATAAGTAATTAATGTCAACTAGCACGACATGAAAGCTTGGCTTCTGAGGGCAGTGAACAGGGCTAAGAGAAAACAGACACTTGTGGCCAAATCCTATCCCATTTTCCAGTGCTAGTGCAGAGATGTCAAAAGAGCATACACTATACAAAAGAGCATGCAACAAAGTTGCTGACCTCTTAACTAGAGTATGCAACTTGTCCCTTCAAACAGCCACGGTGCCAGAGGATTGGAAGATAGCCAATGTCACACCAATCTTTAAAAAAGGGAGAAGGGGGGACCCTGGAAACTACAGGCCAGTCAGCCTGTTCTGGGTAAGATAGTGGAAAGCCTCATCAAAGATAAAATCCTAAAACACGTAGAGGAACAAGTATTGCTGAAGGAAAGTCAGCATGGCTTCTGTAAGGGTAAGTCTTGCCTCACAAACCTTTTGGAATTCTTTGAAAAGGTCAACAAGCACATGAACCGGTGGATATCATATACCTGGATTTTCAGAAGGCGTTTGACACAGTCCCCCACCAAAGGCTGCTGAAGAAACTTCACAGTCAGGGAATAAGAGGGCAGGTCCTCTTATGGATCCAGAATTGGTTGAGGGCCAGGAAACAGAGAGTGGGGGTCAACGGGCAATTTTCACAATGGAGAGAGGTGAAAAGCGGAGTGCCCCAGGGATCTGTCTTGGGGCCAGTGCTTTTCAACTTGTTCATAAATGACCTGGAGACAGGGATAAGCAGCGAGGTGGCCAAGTTTGCAGAGGACACAAAACTTTTTTGGGTGGTGAAGACCAGAAGGGATTGTGAAGAGCTCCAGAAGGATCTCTGCAAGTTGGGGGAACGGGCAGCCAAATGGCAGATGTGTTTCAACATAGACAAGTGTAAAGTGATGCACATTGGGGCAAAACCCCAAAACTTCACCTATAGGCTAATGGGTACTGAGCTGTCTGTGACAGCTCAAGAGAGAGATCTTGGGGTGCTGGTGGACAATTCAATGAAGGTATCGACCCAGTGTGCGGCAGCAATTAAGAAGGCCAATTCCATGCTTGGGGTCATTAAAAAAGGGGTTGAGAATAAAACAGCCAATATTATCATGCCACTGTACAAATTGATGGTATGGCCACACCTGGAATATTGTGTACAGTTCTGGTCGCCGCATCTCAAAAAGGACATAGTGGAGCTGGAAAAGGTGCAGAAGAGAGCGACAAAAATGATTACGGGGCTGGGGCACCTCCCTTATGAAGAAAGACTTCAGCGTTTGGGGCTCTTCAGCCTAGAAAAAAGGCGCCTGAGGGGGGACATGATTGAGACATACTATGCACGGAAGGGATAGTCGATAAAGGGTTGTTCTTTTCCCTCTCTCAAAACACCAGAACCAGGGGGCATCCACTAAAACTGAGGGTTGGGAGAGTTAAAACAGATAAAAGGAAGTACTTTTTTACCCAGCGGGTAGTTAATCTGTGGAACTCTTTGCCACAGGAGGTGGTGATGGCATCTTATCTGGTCTGGATGCCTTTAAGAGGGGATTGGACAGATTTCTGGAGGAAAGGTCCATCGTGGGCTATATAGGCAATGATGGATTGTGCAACCTCCTTACAATGGTGGTGGGCTACTTCAGAGTACTGGGTGCAAGGGAGTGGCAACAGGATGCAAGCATCTTGTTGTTTCATGCCTCCCTGGGGCACCTGGTGGGCCGCTGTGAGATACAGGAAGCTGGACTAGATGGGCCTTTGGCCTGATCCAGCAGGGCTCTTCTTATGTTCTTACTGCATCCAGCAGTGGGAGTGCAGTAAAGAGGCCTCATTAATATAAGGGAATGTTTGTACTACTATCTTGGGGCTACATTGTAGCTGCATCAGTGCTAGAAAGTTGGACAGGATTGGGCCCTTAGGGAGACTTTCATCAGCACAATCCTAGTCATGTCTAGTCAAAAATAAGTTTCACTGAATTCAATGGAACTTACTCCTAGGGAAGCAAGCATAGGATTGCAGTCTGTATTATCAATTAAATATACTTTGATATTATGGAAATTTCAATAATTATAGCTACTACAGAAAAATAGAAAGTTTCAGAAGTAAATAAACATACTTAAATGACTCCTATACCCACAAATCTGTTAGCACTTATAAATAAATGTCAATACTACTAAAGTAGGAATGCAGGCACTATAAGATATTTGAAGCGTAAATTTTTTCTGCCTTTAAAACATTTGAATCACACATTTTCAAGCCTGTAAATTGCAACCAACTGGTACAGTTTTAATAAAATGGCTTTCACACATTTTCTGTAAATATTTACATTGAATCATCATAATTGACTATTGTTAACACTGCATTCTAATGGAAAAAAGTCTTAAAATATTCCTAAGGTTAAACTGTGGTTAGTGATAATTTATTGAATGTTAGTATAGCAAATGACAATGAAAAGATTCATTTTGATCTCTGCAACATTTTCTTCTTTTTGTGCATTACTGTGGCAGATCTTCGTTTTTTGGGTGCTTCCTGGCCATCTTGTTCTGGTAAGTTATCACTGTCAGTCCAACAAATTTTATTTTTCTTGATTAGTGGTTGCTCTTTTTCATGTACTGAAACAAATTAAAGGTATTGATTATTAAATTATAACATGTAGTATTATAACTAATCTGGTGTGAGGAATATATGGGTTTTTTTCTTTTTAAAAAAAAAACTAAGACACCTATTTGGTTTTTTGTGTAAACATGGACCCACAATGTCATAATCTAAACGAAACCATCATTAATTTGTACGTTTTTGATCTCTGCAGAATACACCAATTACATTGGTTTGATGAGAACAGAAAACCACATGTCCCAGAAAATGTGTAGTCTCCATCTTATCTCTGAACCAATTCTCTTCTTCATAGCAGAATCTGATTAAGAGAGATCACTTGCTTGCTTGCTTGCAATTAAAAAATGTCATCACCATGTTACAAAAATTGAAAATGGAACACACAACTTAACCATTAGTGTTCCTTCTCTTTGGTGGTAAGGAGGAAATGCAACATTACATGCTGTACTCATGGGTCAGGCACATAAGCAGCCTATGTAAGAGAAAAGCCAACAGCTACTCTGTACTGGGGTCTTAGTTGGCCTGTTTGTTGTTAGCCACACTGGGCATCGTTTTATATGGTGGACATCTGTGATCCAATTGGAAAGAGTACTGGGTGCCCTGAGTGCTAACACATAAAAGTGTATTGTGTGTCTCTGTGTTCAGTATTACTAGCTAAACAACTGAGCCACTGTGATTGCAGCTTTGGGGCATGAAGCCTCCAGTGAACTGTATGATCTATTCAATAGCAGAACATTTAGGCAGACACTGCTTTCTTACACCCTAAGACAGAATATTCTCCTCCAGAGGAGGACAGAATGTGGGTCTTGCTATGAGTATTCATTCTCTTTGAAGAAGGTCAAGGAGGACACCCTGTGCTATCCATCTTGAGTGAATCTGATGATTTTTGCAGAACAAATGAAGACCAGTTTTCTGGACTTCTACTCTGGATTAAAGCCAGTGTAGTGGTTAAAGTGTTGGACTAGGAAGACTTAGGTTCAACTCCCCACTCAGCCATGAAATGTACTGGGAGACTTTGGGCCAGTCATCATCACTTAGTCTATCCTATTTCACTGTGGTTGTGGGAAACCATGTATAAATGTGAAAAATAAAGACAGTTCAAGAGGGGTTTTCTTCCCTCCATTTTCTATGTTGTTACCCTGTTTGTTCCTGGTAGCAAAGATGATTGTGTGATGCAATTCACCTTCTATTCTTTAAATCTGGTTAGCACACCATTGTATTATATGCTTTAATTTAAACTGATTTTTTAATGGTAGCATGTCTCAAACAGGTTGGTGAACTCCCTCACTGGAGAAGGCAGGAAAACTGCTTGATTAATCATGCCTACCAATGGGAAGGATTATCCTAGTTAGAATACTGTCCTCATCCAAACAAGCTTCATGAAATTCTTATGGTACCTTGAGATGATGTTACAGCTTCATTAGGGATCTCCTTTGTTTCTGAATCCTTCCTGAGCCACACTGCTAAACATGTAAGTCTGGCCTTGGTATTAACTTCACACAGCAAGGATGGAGAACTGTTAATCTGAGGAAAAGAATACATACATTCATGTAAATTACAAAAAAAAGTCATTCGGCAGCAGCAAAGAGATAAACTCTGTGCTTTATTAAACTGATCAATTCTGTCTTAGAAAGTTCATGCGGTAGAAAGTTTGCAGTAGATACACAAACCATGTAAGGTTATTGGAGAACCTAGGGTGATGGCAATAATGGATAGAAGAAAATGCAACAATTATCACAGCTTTGGATCACTAGAAAAAATATATATCTGAATATTACAAAAACAGAAGAGCAGGGACCCATAAATCCTTATTCAGTGGTTGGAACGAATAGCAGAATAAGGTGGAAGACTTCCACTGTCTGAGTGGGAGATTCAGTGTCTGAACTGCTATAGAATGAATCAATAAAACACTCAGGGCCCAATCCTCTCCAACTTTCCAGCACTGATGCAGCTATGTTGATGGGGCACACACTTTATCCTGTGGTGGGGAGATAGCCACGGAAGCCTCCTCAAGGTAAGGGGATGTTTGTTCATTGCAGCTGCACCAGCATTGGAAAGTTGAATAGGATTGGGCTTCCAGTTTTTAATACTATGATCATGCATAATCATGGTGTGGAAAACCAATTAGCATATAATCACCAAGAGGAGTCAGCAGCAATGCCGTTCCATTTATATCCATACAACAGCATTTCTCCCAAGAGAATGGTTACATAGCATAAACAAAAATGAAAACATTATTAAGATCCTGAAGAGCAACAACCACGAAAAATGCATTGATTGCAATCCTAAATGCTACTGAAGTTAGTTAAAACCCAAATGTATATTTTAGAATTGGGTATAATTTCATGAATAGTGCATCTAGCTTTATTGGAATAATAGATGTTTTAAAAAATCATGAAATCTTAAAAAAATAATTCACATAATTGCTAGTTTTGATCTTTGCTAATATACAAACCTTGCCAAGATCAAGACTCCACATCTTAATGAATCCATCACTTGATGCAGTCACCAGAACATGGAAGCCTTCCATTTCAAAACTGGAAATTTCTTTTATTCTGTGACACAATATTTGATATTTAATACACATTTTACAATTTATGCTTTGTTATTAATATGACAGTCAAAATTAAGCACAACTCCAATAGATTTCATAAGTAAAATTAAATGCATTGCTAACACTGAAATCAGTTAAACTTGAAAATGCTTCATGTGGATACGGTCATAATAAAGAAGTGTGTGCACCATCACAGAAAAAGGCCCAAAAGATCAGTTAAAAATTACTTTTAAAAGAACATAAAATATTCACCCAAAACATGTCACATGCCATAAATTTCCTGTGATAATTAGAAAATACCTGTTTTCATGAGCTTTAAATTCACAAAGGCATTTCTGTGATTCACAATCAAACAACCGTACACATTCCTCATCTCCAACAATGGCAAGTACGCAATCCTTGAAAAAAAGAGTAAAAAATATGAGACTATTTATTTAAAAATGCTGGGCAGCCCAATCCAGAACTGCCTGGCCGCAGCAAGCGCAGCAGTAGCCAAAAGGCTATCATTGCATCCAGTGGCAGCCTGGCAGCCGCTGGGGTCTCTGCGGGAGAAGGGAACATTTGTCCCCTTTCCCTGGGGAAAGGCCTGCTGCCTGCAATGGGGCTCACTGGCACACCACCAGTGGGAGCCCTGCAGATTCTGTTTTAGATTTAGTTTTGCCAGCGGTGATTCGAGCTGCTTGAGCCTCCGCCAGGTTCCACCCTCTCGTGAGGTTCCCCTTGTCCCCCTCCTGCCCCACCAAGAATCCCCACCACACCAGCAAGGGGTAACCTTACCTCTCGCTGATTTTGTGTCACTGCCTCTGGGTGGCAAGGCACTGCCAGTGATGCAGCGTGGGTGGTAAGAGCTTATCGTGCACACTGCACATGCCTTACATCACTTTTACAACACCAGCACAAATGGTACTCTCATACCACTCGGGCTGGAGGGCTCTGGATTGAGCCCTCAGTTATTTCAGCATTATTTTCTACTTACCGTAATAAACTTTACTGAAGATATTCTCTTTTCTGTTTCAATGGTACCACAGATAGAAGCAGTTACAAGTTTGTACAGATCCACTTTGTTAGATATCACCACCGCATATGTTTCACCATTAGGCGACCATTTAACAAGATGTGCATCTAGGTTAACAGGGAACAAGATATGACAGAAGAATTGCAAATAGAAGTGAGGTAGTCCTCTTTTACACTGACAAAGAACTTGTGCCAAATAAATAACTACCAAACTGACTTTACAGTGGACCTACAGTTCACCAGTTTCCTGAGTATTCCATGTACCGTATTTCCCCAAGTATACGACGCACCCTTTTTCCAAAAAACTGGGGGCTAAAAATTGGGTGCGTCTTATTCAAGGGGTGTGCCGGGCAGCGCTGCATTCTTCGTGCTCCCGCTTGCCTTAAGAGCCAAGAGCTGGCGGGAGGCCGGCGGCTCTTAAGGCAATCGTTCTCCGTGCTCCCACTTGCCTTAAAGAACAGCTGGCCCCAAAAATGTATTTTTCAAATTAAATTTCTGGCCCCCAAATTAAGGTGCGTCTTATACTTTGGTGCATCTTATACTTGGGGAAATACGGTAATTGAGGGCGCACTCCTAACCTGAAGTTAGGCCAGCACAAGTCCCTTGTGCTGACCCAAGAGTGTAGCAAATGTACTGTAAAGTCAAGGAGTCAAAAAGGTCAGCACATGGATGCATGCCACCCTCCCTGACTTGGAGAGTGGTCCAAATGTGCTTTATGGTGCATTTGCAACACTCCTGGGCTGGTACAAGGGACTTCTGTGGCCTAATTCCAAGTTAGGATTGCACCCTGAAGGTTTTATTTGGACAGCCAATTTATTTGATCACAGCTCTAGTTAAAAAAAAAATAACCTGGCAAACAATACTTCATAAATGTAACCACTGCAGAAGGTTTGTGGCCACTAGGACAGTGATGGTGAACCTTTTGGGCTTGCCATGTCAAAAATGTCTAACTTGACTCTGTTGGCGTGTGATTCTTCCCCCCCCCCAAAAAAAAACCAAAAACAAAAGAGAAACAATTATTTACATATTCATTTACTTAAAAAAAATACAGTCCAAACGTGTGGGGCCATCCATTATATCAAGAAAATCACTCATTACAAATAATTGCAAAAAAATCAAATCATTACAAAAAAGCCTCAATTGTTGTTGGGTGTTGGCAAATGCTGGTGTGTCACCTGTGACACTGCACAGGTGACATCACTGCACTAGGAAGAAACCTAGCAGAAGCAACAAACCCTAGTTATGATGAGGTACCTAAAGATTACTACTTGGAGTTACTCAAAAAGAAGTGGCAATAATGAGGGAGATAAAAAACAAGAGGGGCATAAACATAGATTCACGGGGACTTTGCAGGGTTAGGAGGAAGGTTAGAATTTAATATTGGAAAGGTGTTTCAGCAATTGCCAAAAATGAAGCAATTGCCAGTGGCCAACTATTTTGAACAATGTTTTAGGCAGTCTAATAAATATCTGAATGGGCAAACTGGGCTGTTAGCTACTTCACAGGATGCTTGCAAATGCAAGCAGGCAATAACTGTGCACCCTGACTCAAAGATGCAATAGATTTCTGTACTGCACCGGTTCTATGAAGCAGAAAATACCAGGTTGTAGCCCAAGTGCTTCTTCCATTCATGAAGGGAGTTCAATTAGAGCAAGGGGTAATTTATACCCATCTCTTGCACTCCTCCTAAAATCTCCTTTTGCGGGTTCCTCAATCCTTAGGAGCAAATTTGCAGGGTGTGCAGGGGTCTGCAAGGCCTCCTCAAAGTAAGGGAATGCTTTGCTCCCTTACTCCAGAGCTGGAAAATTGGTTAGGATTGCACCCTAAAATATATACAATGCTGCTGTTTTAATAAATTTAGAATGGCAAAATGGCAAAGTGTACTCACTTTGTTTTATATTTTTTATGAATGCAGATCTTCCTTCTACAAGGTTCCATGTTCTGAAAAATACCAAGAAGTTGAATGGTATAGTGAAATAATATGTAATTCTTAAAAGATGAACTTCCTGTTTTAAGACTGGCTATCCACTAAACGTTCCTCCAGAAATGTAAAGTGATTTGAAAGGTGCCATCTTCTCTAACAGGAAGAGGCTAAGAGAGAGAAATAAAACCTCCTACACTTTTTGATGACAGGAGGAACAAAACACAGATGGCACATCCTGCTGCTGCTTCACAAAAAAAAAAGGCAGGTCAAGAAAATATTGGAAACTGAGCTGAGCTCTGGAGAAAAAGGAAGCGGTATGTCGTTCTTGGTAAGGGTGGCTTACAAAGTCAGATTATGATGACAAACAATATTCTGACATTAAGACTATGATACTGCATTTCAATAGTAACTGCCTGACATCCAATTGAACTTTTTTTAAAAAATTAAACTTCTTCTAGAATTATAGTTAACTCATTAATTGATTTGGTTGTTGGATTAGTGAATATTAGTGATATTGTGTTTAAGTGGGGGAGGGTCAGTATGGAACATATTGTACTGTGTTTGCCAATAAAGGTTCATTTGTACGCTCTATCTGATTTGGGTTAATATCCTAAAATAAGGTATTTTTAAATAAAACTGAAGGAGGTTTTGAAGCTTTGGACTCACCGTAATGTCTTGTCTGTTCCTACTGACAAAGCCAACTTTCCAGAAGGATGAATAGAAAGCGCTGTCACATGTCCTCTAATTTAAAAAACAAAAACCAGCCATGATTCATTGTTCCCATGGTCACTATAACCATATCTTCAGTTGTAACATGAAGTTCCTCAACATTATTTCATTCTTCCAGATCCCAAACCACTGTGCAACAGTATCAAGTGAGGGTCTGGAGCAGAGCATCCTCTATCGTCATAGTGGTAGAAGTAACTAACCAAACCTGATCACACTGGATTTTCATAATTTTGGAAAACTTTTTGTTTTACAGGCTTTGTGGCAGTAATAGACTTAAGTGGCTTTGGTTGGTGCTTTACTGTTGATATATTTTTTACCTCTAAGTATTTAACTGTGCTTTACAATGGTTTTATTTATTTGGAAACGTCTGTTGTGCACTATACAACTCCCAAGGAGGCTTTCAAAGTGACTTATTCTGATTAAAGATTATATCAGAAATATTAGTATGAGGAACAGAAATAGTTGTTTCCATGTAGGAATGTTCATGCAGGATTTTCTGCCCTTCTTCTTGGCCTTCCCCTGTCATAATTTGGTGTCATTCTTCCATCACTGCCTTCCACTGAGAACCTCCAAGGCCAACAAGTAAGGCCAGGCAGCTGCAACTTTCTTTCCAGCCTTTGATGGCAGCAACTATTCCTTTAATCGCACAGGGCAGTTGCTAGTACAAAGGAGCAGATGTTTTATTGGAGCAGAAAATACTAAATTGAGAGATTAAATCAGAACCAAATAAAACTTACTTGTGTGCTTTAATGGATTTCAGGCATTCCCACCTTTTTGTGTCCCAAATACACATTATGCCATCCTCTGCTCCACTCAGTAAGTGTGCGCTGCCATAGAATTCCAAGCAGGTTACAGTGCCTGAAGATTAAGTGGTAAATTATACATGATACATTTGCAGATATTACAAACAAAAACAGAACTTCTACATTTCCACATGGTAATTCTGCCACATAAAAGATTTACACGTTTCCTGCAAATCCGTATCTACTAAAACTAGATGGTGTAGCATACTGGCTAAGGGATTGAGCTCAGGATTTCCCGATTTTGAATCTCACCTCTACCATAAATACCAGTGGGCAGCCCAATCAAAACCACACTGCCTGTGCTGCAATGCAGCAGTACGAAATGGGCACCACTCTATTCTGTGCGGGCAAAGAGACTGCCTGAGGTCTCCCTGACATAAAAGGATATGTCATTTCCCTGGGGAAAGCCCTAGCAGTAGTTATGGGACAACTCAGAAAACTGCTGGCAGAGAAACATGCAGCCCTGCTTTGGCAGATTAGGCCCAGAAGGGGAAATAGGATCCGGTAGCAGCCTCTTCCACTGCCCCAGCCCTCTCCCGGACCCATTCCGCCCACTCCTGCCCCATTTCACCTCTTTCCTGTCCTCCTCTGCCCCAGAAAGCCTCTGTGCTGCTTGGCGGTGAACTTACCATTGTGATGCAGCAACGCTCCACATTCTATCTTCTTTTTCATATCATAGATTTGTATTGTTTCATCCCTGCTACCAGTAACTACGTATCTGGCATTTACTGCTACTGCTGACAATGAAGCACTATGGGCATGGTGGGTGAAATCAGGAACAACAGTCCAATTCTGAAAATAAATACAAAAAGGAATAATGTTTTTTGAAGATATTGTTAAAACTGCTAATTTTGTTATTTTCTTCCACTATACCAACGAACTGCATGACTATAGATTATACAATTATGTTACTGAAGGATGCCTGCCTTGGTGCAGAGATATAAATAAAAAACCAGAGGTCATCTGGAGGGTGAATTTTTAAAAATCCAGCCAATACCAAAGGAAAATGTGTGTTCAAAGGGCTTACCAGAACATTTTAGATCCAGTTTATTGCGTTGTTTTATTATTTGCTTACCACCAATGATGAAGAAAAGCAGTACATCAATAAATGTATTATTATTAATGCTACTTATTGGTTTCAACACTCCAAACCTAAACATACTGATTTAAATGGGACATACTGTAGTTCTAAATACGTATGTTTAGGACAGCTACTCAGATTTATTCTGTTTTCTGAAATTAATGGGCTTACTTCTGAGTAGGCTTATATTGCAATACAATACTCTGTTCCCCAAGGTTTTAATCCTATGCATCGTTATCTGGGATCTCAGCTTCAATGAACTCAGCTTCAAACATATGTAGAATCAGGGCTCAATCCAGAGCCCTTCAATGTGAGCAGTATGAGTACACCGCGTACACCGCTTGTGGTGTTGTTGCACAAAGCGCAACAAAGCGATAAGGGGTTACTGCCGGCGCTGGGGAAGCAGCATGGCAACACTGGCCATGGGTGCTCTGAAGGGAGCACCAGTCGCCTGTGAGGGGCGAGTTGGCTGCCAGCAATGCAGGGTGGGAGAGTGTTCTGGGGCAGGGGTATAGTGGGGGAGGCACCGGCGACAACTCTCACTGCTGGCTCCTGAATTCCATGTGGCCTTACTATACACAGAGGCTGCTGCTTCTGCGCTGGCTAAACAGCCTGCATCTTTACTGCGGGGAAAGGGGACAAATGCCCTCTTTCCCTACAGAGCCTCCTGCGGCTGCCTGGCTGTTATGGGTGCAGTGGTAGCCACGTGGCTACCACTGAGATCCAGGGTGGTCGGTCAGCTCAGGATTGGTCGGTCAACCTGCATTCCTAATCATCCATTAGAAAATAAATCCTACTAAGTATAGTAGAACATACTTAGGAAATACTGCATGCATATTTATTCAGATACTAGTTTTTTGTTACCCGGCATTGCCCGGGTGTTTATATCTCCCATCCCTGTCCCATCCCTGACCCATCTCCCAATTTTGGGCGTTCTCGACCATTCTCACCTGGGGACCACTGCGCACCCCCACCCCCGGGGGCAGGGCATGGCGGACGCTGTGTTTCGCACCCCTTCTTGCTCCCCACGTGGGGGGTGCAAACCGAGATGTCAACTGCGTCGGGAGCATCACCACTCATCTCGGCGACCCCGAAAACTGTGGGTTTGACTCCCAGCTTGGCCGTTTTTGACCATTTTCATGTGGGGACCCCCTCGGACCCCCACCCCCGGGGGCGCTAGGGGGGCCCGACCCCCGCAGTATTTGCGGCCAGGCCGCTAGGCTTCCGCATGCTGAGTTTCGTGCCAATCGGTCTAGGCGTTCCAGCAGGGCATGGCGGACGCTGTGTTTCGCATCCCTTTTTGCCCCCCACGTCGGGGGGGGGGGCTGAACCCGGGCTCCAACGGCATCGGGAGGGTCGCCACTCATCTCGGCGACCCCGAAAACTACAGATTCGACGCCGATTTCGGACGTTTCCGACGATGTTCACGCGAAGACCCCCGCGTACCCCCACCCCCGGGGGCGCTAGGGGGGTCTGACCCCCGCAGTGATTCCTTCCAGGCTGCAAGGTACGTGTGTGCCAAGTTTCGTGGCCGTGGGTCAAGGCACGGAGACGTGTATAAGGAACATACATACATACCCACATACACACACACACGTCCATTTTTATATATATAGATTCAATTAACTTCAATGAGACTTACTCCCATGTATTCATGTTTAGGACTGCAACTGTAGTTGAAGGCAAGCTCCAAGAGTTCTGAATATTTTCTTCTATTGTGAACATTCTTAGTTAACAACAGAATATATATTATAAATATATATTATAAAGTTTCTGTAATTGACCTGTTCCAGTTCATCATAAGAGCAAACTGAGTGATGTGGTCCTGGCAATTGAATGTTTGGAGATCCCTGTTTGAGGCCCAGGAGAAGATTCTTGTATGTTCTTGTATGTTTAATAACCTGCAAAGTCCAAGAGCATTATTGTTTTCCAGTTAACAGCCTGAGGGCGCAATCTGGTGGAGCATGTGCTGCATCCTGCAGATGGGGGCAGTCATAGATAAGAGGCCTCCTCAAGGCAAGGGAATGTTTGTTCCCTTACTTCAGAGCTTCCTTAGGGTGGAAATTGCACCCTACGTCTGGTTTATTTGAAAGGAAGCCCCATTGTCAGAGCTTTCTTCCACGCATATTTGTCTTTTGCTCCTAGCCATTTATTCTGAAACCAGTCTCATCGATTTCAGTTAACACAGCAAAACTAGTATGCTTTTCCCCCACCCATTATTGTTGTGAATGGTAACTGTGCTTCTCTTGTACTGTGTACATCTGAGATTTGAAAAGGCATGTCATATAAGCAGAATATTCTGCATTTCCAAACCTGAATGTACATGTATCTACTACAGTACCTTCCAAATGTGAATAACATGTCATGCACCTCATGAAGTGGGCTCTAGTGTACGAAAGCTTGTATCACAAAACTTTTGTCAGTCTCAAAGATATGAGTGGGCCTTACTTGTAATTACGTTTAGCATGGCTTAAACTAAGCACCCTGCTGCCCTGTACCTCTGCTAAGTGAACTGAGTTAGTCTTAAGCGACCGAGCAACCCTTAAAGCGCCTGTTCTAAGCAAGCGGGCAGCACGGACGGCCACTGACGTCAGAAGCCCAACGTCTACGCGTGGTTCACTCAGCAGGCCCTAACAGCAGCGTGATCGCGCCTCAGGCTTCCGCCCAAGCGTTCCACCTCTTATTCCCGCCCCTCGGCAACGTGCGAAGTCCATGAGGCGGAGTTGCGACGTGCGGGCGCCGCCGCAGAAGCTTCTGGGAAGGAAGACTTTGAGCCGGAGAGGGCGAGCCAGCCAGCGAGCGCCCTACCCTCGCGCACGTTACGAGCGCGTGCCCAAGAAACGGACTAAGCGTTGGTCGCGCAGCGCGCGCCGCCCTCGTGGGTAAGTGCGTGGCGCGTGCTTGCCATCCTCCAACCCCCTCCATTACCTGGCCTGGCTGCACCGCGAACCCGAATAGAATCTGTTCGTAGCAGCCCCCTATCAGCTCCATGTCCCGGCCTCGCGGCGACGCCGATTCCATTCCACCTAGCGCTGCAGGGTCCTTTCCTTTCCGACTGGTGGCGCAGCCGTCCTTCCTCCCCCTCCCTTCGAGTGTCTACTTCACTGCCTGCTCCAGAGCTCGGCCGTCTCGTGAGCCTCCGTCGTCAGCGCTGGAAGAACCGGATAGGACGTTTTTTATCCCCTCTTTCTAATTCGACGTGTTGATTTGGATGAAAGGGGGTGGGGGGGTGGTGTCCGTGGCGAAACAAACAGGCAACTCAAGGGGCACTCTCGGGCGGAAGTCGTTCGGAGAAGACGGGGGAAGGGGGGGTGGCGAGCGGCGGAAGAAGGGAGAATCGCGATATCCGAACGGCTCCGTATGGCGACGCTCAGGAAGGCCGGAGACGTTAGTATCTGCTACGCGGGGCGCGGTGTTGGGCGGGGAGAGGACCCCCGCCCCCCCCGGGAGCCGTTCCGGGTTGTTTCTCGATTTAGTCTTCCCAACCGTCCCCCGCCTCGCGTGGAGGAGCCTTCGGCCCCTCCTCCCCCCCATGGAGGCCTCAGCGCGCGCCAAAGCCTTCCCTCCCTTGAGGCTGCAATCCTAGCCACGCTGACTTTGGCGTTCGTCTCGTCGCGTTCCACGAGACTCGCTTTTAAACATATAATAGGTGGGATTGGTCTCTAAGGGTTGCGAATTAAAACAGACAAAAGGGGGGAAAAAAGACTCCGGCTGTTCTGCTGAACATAGCTGTTGCGTCGATTAGGGTTATAATCTTAAATAGTATAGTTCCTGGTCGTAATTAAGGAGAACACCTCTGGATAAAGCAGTCTAGCGTTGGGTGGGGATTTAAAATCGCTAGAAAATGCAAGAGTACAGATTATAACAAATGGCTAGGAAAAAGGTGAAAATGGTCGGAACCAGACCAGGCAAGTAAAGTTGCGTGTTTTTTTGGCACGGGTATGCAGTTTTGGAGAAAACAAAAATTTCATCTGTAAACTGAAACAAAAGGCTTGATAAAAGTTATTGAAACAGCAACCCTGAGTGTCAAGTAAACTGCTTTTTCTTCCTCTTGCAGCTTTTTCTGGAATACAGATTCTACTGACTCTGATTTTCTTGAAATTAAATTGTATTTTTCATCACCTGCTGCTTGAGTCTTTTTAATTAAAAATTGCCAAATATTGAACTTTGTATGCAAGTTTGCAGCCTTGCCTAAGAACATAAAATGTGGATCAGACCAAGGCCCTTATAATTAAGCATTTGTTCTAAAAATACCAGTAACCAGCTGCAACTACATGGTCTTCCATACATTGCAGTCCATAGTAGATTGTTGATCAATTTATTTGCTGCCCATTCTTGCTAGAAACTTTGAAGATACGATTATTTCTGTGTATTGTGCAGTGACTCATTAGTCATCGAGGTGAGTTGGGAGTTTGTGTACCAGGCAAAGGAAGGACTTGTTTCCCTGGATTGTTTATAGTAGCAGTACTTGAAAATAAAAAAGGCATTATTGACAAAATAGCAAATCCCTCTATTTTGTATCAGTGTGAGTTATATCATTGTAAAACTGAGTTAAAGGTAAAGGTTTCCTCATTACATGACCGAATGGTCTAGTCGTGACCGACTGTAGGGGGCGGTGCTCATCTCCGTTTCAAAGCCTGTAAAGCTGGCGTTTTGTCAGAGGACGAGCTTCCATGGTCATGTGGCTGGCATGACTATACGCCCGCCATTACCTTCCCACCAAAGTGGTCCCTATTTATCTACTTGCATTTAGGTGCTTTTGAACTGCTAGGTAGGCAGGAGCTGGGACATGCCCCTAATTCTTACTTCATTGGCTTTACTTTAGTGAAAACGAGCACTCCTGGAAGAAGGACTCAAAATACTTTGATATAATAATTGGAGCCAGAAATACATTGGATCTCATTTTGTTGTGGTATTCATCGTCTCCTGAAACTCCCTTTTATTTTAGTACTTTGTATAATATACACTGACTGGTAAGTTCAATAAACAGCAGACGATGAAAGGTTTTTTAGTATCTGTGTAAATAGAGCAATAGAGTCATTAGCATATTGGAGTCTTCACAGATTTGATAAGCACTGTATCCTAGGAACAAAAATTGTAACTAAAGGTTAGGCTTAATTATCTATGGATTTTATATCCGCCAGTATAGCTCAATGCAGGTCCCCCAGACCCATGTTGAGCCAGATTTGGCCCAGCCTGAAGCCTTTGAAGGCTCTTCTGAGGCCCTAGGAAGGCACTTCTGTTTTTTGGCTGAGGGCTCAGAATGGCTCCAGACACAGCTGGAGCCTTGCTGCAGAGCTTCAGTAGGCCAGAAAACCACGGTTATCATCTGCGGTTTTCAGTATCCATGGGGGTATCCGGGAATGAATCCCCTGCGGATACCAAGGCTCAACTGTATAATTCTACTTTTTTTTTACCGAGTAAAGTAGCAATCTATACTAGGATGAAGTAAAATGATCAATGTTAAAACATAGTGATGTAGAATACAATAATTTATAGTAAACAAGCACTTAGATTTTAAAAGTATGAGCATTTATCACATACATATTATGAACAAAAAAGACCTGTAGAATATTTTAGCACATTCAGAAAGCTGTGTATTTACATAACATGTGTGAACTAATTCTTTTTACCTAATTTGACTAGTATCCATCCATTTATTGTCTTACCAATTCTGGGAAGCAGTTGGTTTTTTAGAAAGGGAAACTTGAAATTTTTCTTACTGAGTTCACCACAGACAATGGGGGAGACAAATATTCTAAACTTGATAACAAGAGAATACCTGTGGCTTTGAGAAGGGGAATTAATATGTAGTTTCTGACATCATGTAACATCATAAGGTCCTTAGACTTGTGTATTGAAGGGATTCTTATACAAGTTTTCAAGCCCTAAAACCTTTTTAAAATCTCACAAAATCTAGTTATTCTGTAACTTAAGTCTGTAGCATTGTAATAAAATGTGTGCTTGGCTAATTATTTTTCATTACAGCTTATGTTATCCCTTTTCTTTTAAAAATAGCATCAAAGAGCAACTGCAGGAGTTTTCCTTTTCTTGTGAAGACAGCTTTTAAAAATGGCTAGCCAGGTAAGATCATTTGGTGAGAATGAGGCAACACTCATAGTTTCTAAAGGGAAGGGTCAACTATGCCCAGAGCTGCTGGCAAATGTCAAGTTTAAAAACATTTATCTGGGGTAAGGGTGGTGGTGGGATTTAGCCTTGTGTTTTCCTCAGATTATTCTCCCCCTGCTGTGGAATCCTTAATCATGTCAACTGAAGCAGCTTGAGGGGGCAGAACATGAAGCTTTGCTTTCTGCACTGTTTCACAGTGAGTTCTTGTGGTGGGACTTTCCTATAACACTCACTATTTAGGATGCCTACACTGGTGCGCTAGAAGTGAAATGATACCATCCATGTAAGTAAAACTTGATGAAAATGTTGATGTATTCCTCAGGTGAGGGATATGACCTGTGTTACCTTGGCTACTACTGCCTCCTTCCCTATTCCTTCCCATTCAACCGCCTCTGCTGGCTTTTTTTTTTTTTTTTGAATGTGGCATTTTTTGTTTCTTGCATGTTGCTGGACATGGGTTCCCTTGGCTCTTGTGTTTGAGTCAATCTGCCCCAGACACTTGCCCTGAGGTAATAGTCAGTCCCTGGTAGTGTGGGATATGTGTCAGAGAAGAGGCCAAGACCCCTTATAGGTTAACAAAAAAGAGACAAGGTGACCTGGCTCTGTATTGCATTCACAGGACCTTTTTTTGCTATAATATCTCTGAGTGGGTCTCAGAGAATCTTTAAGCAGGGTCCTCTTATAAAAACGACAATTAAGTTATGTGCTTGGTCAGCCTCTAATGGTTAACTTTTTTTTTTAACTAAAGGAAACCAAGGAAGTCAAAATGTTGGCGTGAAAAGCAATCACTCCTATAGCCAGCTTGACCAAGTCAGGGGAATATGGCTTTTCATACAATCCTTTGGCTCTGTTATTTTTGCCAGGCATTTTCCCCAGAGGCTGCTTTCCCTCATGGGAGGCGGAGGGAGAGATGGGACCCCAGGCTTCTGTCAAGGGAAAGGTGAATATGGGGAAATCACCAAGGTGGTGATCGGGAGAGGGAGGGAGGCATTTAATTGAGATGAAATACTGTATAACTGTTTTTCATTCTAGCAGGATACAGTGGGAAAGGCCAAAAAAGAAAGCCTGCCTCTGTGGTGGAGATCCCCCCACAAAAAACGGAAGAAAAAGAGTAAAGCAAGAGCAGGAAGACCAGATTTTTCTAGTATTCCAAGCAGGTGAAGAAACCTTGAAACTGACAAGAAAAAAGCTGGCTCTTGTCCATATAATAGTAACTAAATCAAGTAGCGAGAAGTTAATCCAAACCAACATGTTAGGTTCTCCTGCAAAATCCTTTTTTAACGTTTTATGAATAGGAAAACTGCTCATCACTTAGCTACGTAAATTAAGAAATAAACCAATTTAACAGCTGTTAAATCTATTTAGTGCTTTCAAAGTCTCAGTGGATATGAAATGTTTAAAGTGATTTGAAATGATATAAGGCCAAAGGCTTCAGTAGGCATGGCTCCTGGACTGTTGGAAGAATACTGTGTTCATCGTGGAGGATGATGCATCTGATGGTAGACATCCAGAATATACAAGAGCATTCTTCCCTGCTGGGTTGATCACTACTTCCCAGAAGGTTTTCTGATTATGCCTTCTTCTTGGTGTCAGTTTAGATGTGCTTTATTCTTTGGACCCTTTTAACCTTTGATGCTTAAGATTTTGACATATTCAATATTTCACCCTGGAGGACGCATGCTGAAACATCGCAACGGCTGTGCCATTTGCTAGAAACATATATCAATGCTAGAAACTATTAATGGATAGCATAACAGTTGGAATCTTCATTAGAAATCAAGGCCACTGCAACATACTGGTGTGCATTGTAAATTTCCACAATCAGTTTGACTTTTAGTAATCTCATAAAATAAAAGGGAATCTGGGCTATGATTAGAGTTAAACTAGCTGACATTTCGTCCAAGGTTAGTTAAATGATTTACTTGTCAGTTTCTCAGGATAATTTATTCATCAAACTGATCACATCCCATTGATATTTAGCTTTTAAGTAATGGGATATGTAGACAGCACATATGAACTAAAAGTATTCTTCATGCCACAGTGAACCCTCAATTTAATGGATCTCAATTTAACAGAGTTTGGAAAAAACATACATTTTCTGCTTCATTAAAAACTAGACCTGTACCTAAGCTCAAATTCATTCAGATTTAATGGACTTTTGGCAATAACAAAACTCTTCCCCTATACTTGTCTACTAAATTGAAGGTTTATTGTATTTTATATAAGCATTCTTTTGTGGCACAGGTTGCTGGAAAAGTTTCTCATTGATTTAAAATATCTATGCCCCACTTATCCTTTGCTGGAAGGAATTGTAATGTTGCAATTTTGGGTTGATGGGTGGAGTTTGTTAAATATGGTCCATAGATGCAAATGTTTGTTGATATTTCTTTTACCCTACCTTGCTTTTTTTATTTAACAAAAATTCTAAATTGGGGGAAGTAAAGAGATTTTAGTATTAGATTTGTGTGGAAACAATCATAGAAATCCAACCTTTTGATACCTACACAGGATCTCCCACTTATCGACCCTCGGTGTTTCTAACCCAAATAGCACTGTGCAGGAAGCAGAGAATTGGAGTGAACCAAGTGCAGTACATCAAAGGTGATTGCGGAGTAGATAGTTCTAAATGAATCAAATCTCATGCAACGGGAGAAAGCAACCAAAAGCCAGCTACAATGAAAAAAAAAATCTGAGCTAATAGAAAAGCTCTGTAGTTTTTCCTGGCAAGATAATTTAACTTATTTACCCACAAACATTTACCTTTGTACATTTTGGCTCTTTTGTTGACATGCTAACCGTAGTAAAGACAATTTTGAGTATTTTCGCATAGATGTTAGAGGGATAACTGCTTTCAGGACTGCTCTTTTATACTTTAGAGAAAGCATTGAAGGCAAATAACATAATCCACAGACCACTTAAACCAGTGCTTAAGTTTTATGCAATTCATCTCCATAGGGCTAAATTGATTTAGAAATAAGATTAGTTTGTAGGGGAAGGTTGTACTTAGGCAGTAGCCCTCAATTTGGTCTCAATGCCATTTGGTCTGAAGTAACCTTTCAGAAAATGTGGTTTGAGGTTTGTTGCTGAAACATTACCAAAGACATTGCTTTCTTCTGTGCATGGTGCCAGTGAATGCGCCATGAACAAGGGCAAACAAGTAATGGCTGGATCAATCCTAGGTAGGTATTTGACTGGCGATCAGTGTGGAAAGTAACCTAGTGGATACAGGGCCCTGAGGTTTGTACTGCAATAAAACTGATGATACTTTTTCTTTTTAATCTTTTAGGCCAGAATTTCCAAGGCAAGAATTTGTTAGGGCATCATCAGACTTAAGGTCGTCAGATTTTGCAAGGCAAGAATTTGCAATATTTGTAGGAGAGATAACACCTGAGGTGGATGATTTCTTGCTCTATGACTACTTTTTCAAAAGGTATCCATCATGTGTAGATTGTAAAGTGGCCACAGATCTTCTGGGATATTCCAGGTAATTGCAGATTAATACGTTTTGTGATTAGTAATGATATGCAATTGGGATTCTCAGTCTTTGATAGCAAGCCCCACATCAAGAAATAAATGTTTGAGCATTAGTAAAATGAGCAAGTTCAAGTTAACAGTGAACGCTACATTACCAATGTTCAGTCTTGGCTATGAGCCCTGGCAACTGCATAGAAGAGAGAGTAGGGTAGATATTTCCATGGCAGGAATGATGGTCCCTCAGGGGAAGCAAAATGAACCTGACAAAGTAGGAGTTTATCATAGCTTTGTTGATGGATAAAAGGGAAAAAAAATCAGTGATTTGGTGGAGGGGGTGAAGGTAGAAGGTGAACAAGAAGAAAAGATCTGTATTCAACTCCTGGTCTATAAAGACATAGAACTTGAGAGGGAAGATAATAAAACTTATGCTTAGCAACTGCTTATAGTTTTATACAGCTGACTGATTTAGCTTTTGATAAGCTACTGATGTTATGCTTGTTGGGGAAGGGCGAAGACAGCAACATGATTGCAGAAAAGGTTTTTAGTGTTAGTGCCCGTTAGTGCTGCCCCTCCAGAGGGTATGGAGACCCCCATGGACTTCTCTGCAGGGCTCCCCTACCTTCAGAACATTTTAAAAAAGGGATTGTGATATATTTCTGGTTTGTTGTTGCACCCCTTAGGATACAACCCAATGTATACAGTGGCACTTCGTTCTGAGCATACGTTTATAGGATGGGGCACTGTTAGTGTGCTAGCATAGCGATCTCCAAACTGGAAATGGCTGCAGGCAGGGAAATCTTTCTTGGCACGAATGGCGCTTTATGTTCCATGGGATGGTGCAAAAGACCCCTCCTACAGCTCCCAAGGGTCTTTGCACCCAGTCACACATGCGCGGAACGCTAAGCATGCGGCTTGTTGGGCAGCAGACCCCAGAAGCGGCTGGCTGCAAAGACCCCTGGAGCCCGCTATGCTAGCAAATAAGATAAGGCATCCTAGCCCAATGTCTTAAGGAAGTATTGCAAAATATTGCTTTGATATATCATTGCAGATATGTTGAAATAGTTGTTAGTCTTGCATTATTTCAGAACATACAACCTATATAAGAGAACAGGTACTGTTTCTGATTATGGATATCTTCAGTGAACAAAATCAGTTCATGGGGAAAGGAAGAAACCAGGATCACGTATAAGCAGATGGGTGAATTATCTCTGGTTTACTGGTGGCAAAGGGAGGGCGTTAATTGAATTGAATGTCTAATGAAAATTCAGATAAGCTATTTAATTCTAGAGTCATCTTTCGTAGCAGTGCTAACATTTTACTGTGTTCGTGCTACCAAGTACCCTGTTTGGATGACCCTTACCCTTAATAGACTACAAGAGGGACCAGGAACAAAGTCTTGCATATACTCAACCATTATGTCCTAGTTGCCAAGCTGGCCATTTCCTTCTCATTTCTACTTGCTCCATCACCCTGATGCTCTACTGAAATCTCAACATTGCCTGCTCAGTTTGCATTGTGTTGTAGTTTTTTCCCTTTAACTTTCAAATGTACTCACTTCTGCATATCTAGAATGTTAACTTGAGTGTGTAGCAAGCGCCTCTTGACTGACCGTGGTTTCTGTACGTACACACTGACAAATACTGATCTACATTGAATATACTGTTAATTGAATCATATTTTATATACTATGATATCAGATTGCTTGAAGGCTAACAATTTATGCTGATGTAAGTTTTGTGGAGATAAATTTGAGTACCATTTACTTCAAAAGAATCATTGTAAAGAAGCTTCCAACAAATGCATTTGTTTTCAATCCATTTTTGTAGTCTTCAGATAACACAAGGCTGTTAAAACATCAAGGAAAATAAAACTTAAATTTGAGCTTTAAAAAGCCTACCCTTACTATTTTTATTTGTTCAACATTATCTCAGGGTTTCAGTAGAATATTTTCTGTTTCTTTTCTGGTGTTACTAAAACTTACATTTTAAAACTTTTTAGGGGTTATGGCTTTGTCAGATTTTCTGACGAAGGTGATATGATGAGAGCATTGCAAGATTGCCAGAATGCACCTGGTCTAGGTGGCAAACGAATCCGACTGACTTTAGGAATTTCTAAAAGGTAATGAGAAATTACCCGTTTTAGTTGAACAATGTCTTGAACACATTTGCTAAGGCTTGGATCTGTATCAGCCAGATGGCTTTAGGCTAGAATTTTCAAAGAGCATTTAATACATAAGCAATTAAAAAAACCTAAAATAGACAAATGGCATAAAGGCAGATGCAGTCTTCTTCCACAGGGAGCTCTCGTGCAAGCAGAATGCTCCTTTTGTTTCATAGAGGGAGCTTCCATTGGTGATACTTTGAGTTGGGATGCTACCTTTAAGTAGTGGGCAGCCCAATCCTAAATTGAGCGGGCACAGCCAGGCCACATAGCCTTCTCTGCTCTGGATGCAGGCCAGAGGTCCCCTTGTGTAAGGGGATATATATTACCCCAAGTAAAAATCGAGCCACCCCATGGGGCTTCTTGGATCCATGCCAGCTATTTAGTTGGTGTAAATCTGGGAAACCTGGTGTAACGCCATGCTGGCCAGGAGTGGGGTTAGGACACAGTGTGTACTGCTGCCACTGATACTGCCCTCTCCTGGACCCAGTCCTTCCCCATTCTGCCTTCTCTGCTCAAAAATGCCCCCTCCCCACTTCTAAATAGTCCTCTTGCCACCTTATCCCAGCCCTACACCATCCTGTGCAAACCTATCTGTTCCAGCCTGTGCAGGGTCAGGATCCAGTGCTGCATGGCCAGTACAGACCTTAGCACTGGCCCAGTCAGTTCTGAAGTAGTCACAATTGTGCCAAAAGGTTGCAACACTTGAGCTAGAATGGGTACAGCCACACTCGTTGTATTCGTTGATACATCCAAGTAATGTGAATTTTTGCTTGGGAACTATTTGAAGCAGAAACGGAAAACTATTTAAGAAGTCCACCATTTTCTGAAAACTACTTTTGCTTTGCTGATGAGGTAATGGGTAGCGTTGGGAGAAAACGAATTTTTTTTCACAATTTCAGTGTTTTCCAAAGATAGAACACACTGATAATGCTGAAAGGTTGTGTGGTTTTATTTCATTATCACCATTTTCTCCCACCTCACTTTTCAGAAAAACATAAGTTCTTGACTGTAAAAATGATGCCGATGGTTAATCTGGTTATCGCTTGCTTACTTAGAAGTGAGTCCTAATTCAATAGTGCTTATGCTTGTTAAAGTTGCCTTCTCAACTTGGAGTACTTGAATAATAACGTGTTGTTCAGAGGGTTGGATGCTAACCTAACCTTGTGATCCATGAACAAAAGCTCCTGAAGGATTGTTGTGCTCATGGAAGCGGTCCTTCTGTCGTGTATGGAAGGAGCTTCTGTTCACAGATTGTGTAGTTAGGATCTAGCTCCCAAAAATGATGCAAATAGGACTTTGTGTTTTGCTATCTGAAATAATTGCCTTCACCCAAGATAGCTTTATCTAAGAAACTTGAGTTTTTGGTGTTGAAATGCTGGGTTTTCTGTATTCTTACTGGGTTTTATCTCAGGTTTTGAGTAATTCTAACTTGAGCTTTTTTATTTTGTATGTAGGTTGAAAGCAGAATTTCAGCGGTATCAACCCTATAGTTATAATGACTATTATCAAGACTATCAGAACTACTACCGCCAGTATAATTATGAAAGAAATGAACGCTTTGATCGTTATGAACGCTTTGACCGTTTTGATCGAAGCAACCGTTTTGGTGATCGTTTTCCTGACCGCTATCCTGAGCATTTTGGAGAACGTTTTCCTGAACGTTATGCTGAGCGCTTTGGGCCTCGTTTTGGTGAACGCTATGGAGACTACCCGGAATATGGAGATTACCCGGAATATGGAGACTATGCCGATTACAGTGATTACAACTACAACTATGCCTCTTACGATAGGATGCAGCAAGCTGGAAATATGGGGCAACAATCCATGAATCCAGCTTTATTTCAGGTATTTACATATGTTTATTTCAGGTATTACATAATCAAAGATTCTCTGGCTAGTCCTAGGGAAAGAATGATGATTGCATACCTTAAACATGAGTGTTGACTGTTTATTAATATGCTTGTTTATTAATAAAATTGTAACTTTAAATCCTCTGGTTGTGTTTAAAATGGGAGGGGAGACAAAATCTAGGCCCTAAAGATTTCTGGAGCTGTCTAAGGGCTCTGTAGCTTGCTTATAGGCAAAGATTATTGAAAGTTTCATTTAGTTTAGTAGGTCATGTGTAGAGTTAAGCCAAAATGAAGGAATGCCTTACTATTCAGAATAATTTGAGTCGCTTCTTTAATGATATGTAGTGTTATTAAATCATAGTATTAACATTGCTAAATATTTTCAGGTTTATGTAAACAATTAGTCTTTCCCCATTAAAAAAATAATTGGTGTCATACAGAAATGCTTGTGCAGTGAGCAGTCAAAATGCAACTCGGTTCACTTTCAAATCAAAAATGGATAAAAGAGAAAATCTGAGGATTGTCTTGCATCATTTTAATTTTTTAAACTTCAACTTTTATATTTTAAATACTGTCATTCTAAAAATTGTTTTTATTTTATTTTAGGATGCTTCTGGTATGGTTTTAAATGATGATCTAATAACAGAAGGTAAGTTTGATATTAGAACTTCCAAATCAATTTTTCCACGCCTCTCTGTCATTGAGCACATTACTGCAAAAAGTAGTAGTTTCTAAAGATTGCGTGAAAATCTTTTAAGTAGCCTATGCCAGTTCTTTGATTTGGCTGCAATCCTGTAAACGCTTTCATGGGAGTAAGAACCATTAAATGCAATAGTGCTTCTACTTCTGAATAGACATGCCTAGGATTGCACTATGTTTAACAAAAATGGGTATACCATGAATAAGATGAGGTCATGATAATATAGGTGTTCTGAAGAGTTTCTTAACACTGTAAGCTAGTTCAAGAAACAGCACCATGTGCAAATTTAGCATTATCTTCGAAACATTTTGGTATTTATTATGAATATCTACATACTGCTTTTCAACAAAGTTTGCAAAGCAGTTTACAGATAACTAAACTAAGTATTCCAAATCTGTAGTCATGTGACTCCATCTGTTTTTTCTGTGCTTGCTACATGTTTTGTTCCCAGATTTAAAGTTCACTGTGATCTTTGACAATAGCTACAACTTCAATAAATTTGCAGCCAACAAATTCCTTTAATTCTGTACTGTTCTGTACTATATGCTCTGAAATATAGGTGAATCTAAAAAGGGGGCAGGGAGGAGAGCTGTTTTATTTTTGTCCCTCCTCGAGTCTGTACTTAGAACCCCTTTGTTATGAAATTAAAAACTATGCTATGGAAGAGAAGCCTATTTCTGCTTTCCTATAGATAACAAACAATGCTTGGAAATAGTTACAAAGTACAAAACATCTGCTGAAGATGGAACTTTTTTAGTAAAATCTTTATGCAGAATTTGTTGGGGAGATACACATAACAGATAGTGATATTTTTAGAAGACTGTCCTTTGTTTTCAGACATTGAAGGGATATTTTCAGTCTCTTTACATTGTAAATTACCTTCTGTAAATCTTCAAAAAAAACCTGAATTTGAAAATATGCCCTTTTTCAGCTCTTTAAGTGGTAGAAAATGATTCCCCTCATCTTTAAAGTTTTCCAACTGTATTCCTAGGTATTTGCTTACTGACTTTTTGTTGGTTATTTGAATAGATCCACAACTCCACGTGGATGTCCACAGAATGAACCGAGAATTTATGGTGAGAAGTGAAGAACTCTTTGACACACTTATGAGCTGTCATTGGCAACCTCTGGATACGGTCACTTCTGAGATCCCAACTGCTTTCTAAAAGTGTCTTATGTTAACACCATAGCATGACCATTATGACCAAGGTGCTAAATTGACATTTCTTCTACATTTAGATCCTAAGTTATAAAGCACAGTGATGGATATTTTTTTTGCTATGCTTTGATGGCCTTTGTATTTTTGTTCCTCACTCAGTATCTTGAAATCATGTAAATATTCTAGAAATGTAAAGAGTTAGAGTCTAAAGATAGACTTGCCTATGTAAATAATAAAACTTCCTTTCTGCAAATATGTTAGTTGGAATCTCTCCTGTTTGCCTTACTTGCTTAATATGTCAGCTTCTAGATTTCAGAATCAAGAATTAAATATTCTGTTTTAATCCTCTAATCCAGGGCTCTCTGAACTCCAGCTTGCAGGCTGGATCCAGGGTTTGGGACAAGCCCTCCCTTCCCCGAAGCAGCAATTTCTGTTCCGCTGTGCACAGAGATGCTCTGGGCAGTTGCTTCTGCTTGGACATCCTGCTGCATAGCCTTCTGAGATGCATCCCTGTGCACAGTGCAGTTTGGAGACAACACAGCGATGTGGAGGAATGGTAATCGCCAATCAAAACAGAAAGGGCTTTTCTTGGACACAGCAGTCTCCAGTTTCGAGACTGTTGCTCTAATCCAGAGGTCTCCAAACTTTTCACTACATGGGCCACAGCATGTATATTACAAATTTTTTGAGGGGCAAAAAAAATGAGTTTTATGAATGAAGTTTTAAGTGAAACTTTTTTGTAATTGGAACAAAAAAGAAATGACAATTATAAGAAAAAATGCCATGCTTAAAACTGAGAAATGATATATGATTAAAAATGTCAAACATTCATAAAAAATTAGCAGTTAAAATATTAAGTTGCTACAGATAAATAAAATTGTAGGAATCTGGCTATGTCCCCCGGGCTACAGTGGCCTGAGTTGTAGTTACCTTACGACATAATTTGCTAAATAAGACCAAATGTGTATCTAGTCCAGCACTCTGGTGATTGGCAGTTAGAGCCTACTGTGAAATTTATAAATAAATTGTTGGGAGACTGTCAATGACTTTTTTGTTCTGAATCAGAGAGACTGCCATTTTAATTCTAAATTAAATTTAAATCCAATTCTATTGGAGTAGAATTGTGCATCAATAAATGATGCAATTCTCAATTTTTTAGAGGATAATTTAATTAAAAGGTATCCATTCAAGAGTCAGGATTTCAAGAGTCTCATGCACATCTTCAGGATCAAGCTTTTAAAACTCAAAATAGTTGCATACATTAATATCGTTGCAGCATGCAACATCACATATGAATAAAGTATTCTGTTTCATACTAATCTGTTCCAAAAACTCCATACCATGAAAATATTGTACAGTTATCCCAATAATACATTGATTTTTGGTAACTTGCCCCAAGACTTTGGAAGCCGTTCAACCTCAAATGACCTCCCCTACACTAAGCTGCAAATCCTAACCTCCCCTCACATTGCCAAGCCTAGTAAAAGCATTTCTCATGTCCCTCTCTTACAACAGACCCAACCATCTTCATCTTTCCTGGTGGCTGCCATTTCAATGGAGAGATGCTGTGAGTTCTTTTGCATTATTTGCTGGCTTGATGCGCTACAAAATGCATCAGACAGGGAAACAAGAGGCGCTGCCTCATCCCTTCCCTCTAACCTAATCTTAGTGAGAAGGCAGAACTACCTACAACATGCAGCCCACTATCCTGCACTCTCAGCTAGTCCACCCTCAGCTCTTAGATGTTCTCCAGGGCCCTACTGCAGTCATGGGGGGAAAAAAGGGAGGTGCTACTGGGAGGTGCGCCATTATCTACTTTGGTAGGCAGTGCAGTTGTCAGAAGAGGAATAAGGCCACAAGGAGGTCTCAAACACCTACTTCTCTGCTCTTAAACACTAACTGCATTTACTTGCCCCCTTTTCTATCTCTCTTTGGTCACTGGTGGATACTTATTGTAAAGTGCATGATTTTTTGTACGGTGAACTGCATTTTATTATAAAAAGTCCATAAAATTTCATTGTGTGACAAACCAATTTTAGAGAGGCCACTGTATTACACTGGTGCTGTAGTCTTGAGTGCATCTCCTGCCTCACTACAGTTCTAATTCAATCTGACCTCCACCCACCCACCCTCTGCTGCTCCTACAAGAAGAAATTTACATTGAGATCTCCTAATATACAGTTTACCCTTTCAGTATATGCTGATTGAAATCCTGTGCATGTAGAAGGTAAGCTTTGTGATTTTTGGCTTTGCTTGATTCTTGGAGAAAAAGCATTGTATCCAGGTCTATAATTATGGATTTTTTTCCCCCTGTGATGTCGTATTGAGTGCATTTTCCCTAGATTTTTTTAAAACACGACCAACTATGTAAAGTGACTGCAGGTCTTAAATCTACATATTATAGACTACGTATTACAAAATAACCTGCACAGAGGTGGGTAGACCCATTGTCCACCCAGTGCCCTTACTGCAGGGGTAGGGGATGAAGTCCCCTTCTCCCATGGAGCCTCCTGTGGCTGCTACAGGATGCAGTAGTAGCTATTTGGCTACCGCTGTACCTGCAATGGCCAGGCAACTCAGGATTGGGCAGCCTATCTTTTCTCACAATTCTTCTGTTCAGAATACAGTATTGCATTTATGGTTCATCTGAGTCTCAGTTTGTGGTATGTGTTTCATACCTATAATCATATTGCATCAATGCAATATTGATGGTATTGCATCGCGTAGAAAGTGTAGCTGACAAAAAAAAAATCCCATAGCTTTATAGCCATTTGCTTTAGATTAATTTAGTAAATTAAATGATTTTTCTTTTTTACTATGTGAAATTAAAACTAGTTCTGTGCTTGCATGTGAGTAAGCCTTGAATTCACTGGAACATCTCATAGTAAACATACCTAAAATTGGGCTGCATGTGACTTAAAGCTACATTTACATTAATAGTGCAACACAATTCATTATTATTTATTTATATTTTTCCTGTCATGACTACTTTGCAATTATTTAATAAATTTATAATTTTTAAAAAAATTCACAAAGCATTGGATACAGTTAAAACAGGAACTGAACTGTAAGAAAAATACTAAGCTTCATCAGAAACCAAAACTAATACCCTTAGGGCCCAATCCTATCCAACTTTCTGGTGCTGATGCAGCTGCAATGTGGCCTGAGGTAAGTGAACAAAGGTTCCCTTCATGACTGTCTCTTCTCCCCCCCCCCCCAAATGGGCATACACCCCATTGGGACAGCTTCACCAGGGCTGGGAAATTGGATAGGATTTGGCCCTTAAACAGCAGGATAAAAAGAAATCTAAACTAATCCATCAACAGCAGAGCATAAAAGAAAAGTTGCTTTAAGGTAACCAGTGTTTTTTAATTGTTAAATCTGCAGGATTTACATGTTTAACTAGAGCATAACTTAAAACATGCGTGTTTTGAGTAGTACAACTCTTGTTTGCCTTGTTTGTGGGGCCTAGCAAGTTTACTACTAGGTATGCCAAATGTTCATAAGATACTAATACTTAAATACTAGAGAAAGACGATTCACAGAAAAGTATTGTATAAAGTCTAGTGTGATCAGTTCACATATTAATTACTGTAAAAATCAATGGGACTGAAGTGTGCTTAATTTTGTCTGCACTATCAGCCCTCTGTTAAAGATTAATGTTTTACTTCCTCCTCCTACAACTGAATGAAAGAGGTCAATACAAGCAGAGAGTGCGATCTGCAAACTCAGAGCTAAAGAGCGTCAGACCTGGCTAGTCAATATGGACAAGCCTTTGATACTCTCACTGAATTTAATTGGATTTAAATTAAATATATTCTGCTTGCATCGTTCCGTGATTTTGCTCCACGGGATGCTCGAAGGAACAAAACAGGTCTCCGATCTAAAACGGCTGCATTACATGTCTTGCGTCAAACAGCAAAGTTCCCACCACTGACAAACGTGGTATCCTAGACTGCAGCTGCCGGGCCTGTGAGAAGAAAGGAAACGAATCACCCTTCAGAACGTCATTCTGAACTCTCCGTCATTCGCCATGACGCATATCGCGAGATTCTTTAGGTTCTTGTGTTCCAGAACAGCTGTCGCAGGACACTGCTAGTACTGTATTCCAGCCAGAGAGTATAGATAACAAGAGGCGGCATGTTGTCCTTTTCTTGAAGCCATGGGTATACAAATATGGCTGACTCATATCTTTCCCGCTAAGGAGGTCGATTGCCACGAATTCACGAATAAAAATCTCCCTGCACGTTTGTAAAAGTTAATTTCAACCTCTTTAAGCATGCCTGCGTGTTCTGCATACGGGTGTGCGAATCGCTGAACGAAAAATGGGATTTAATGTCCACGGAAAGATTCATGTATTCTCATTATATCGGCTCAATAATTTTTGCCCACCCTCCCCTTTTTTTCTTTCCTTCCCGTTCACACTTTATTTTTGCTTGTGTAGATTTAAATAGTCTGTCAAAATAGTGCACTCTGAGTTAAAATAGACAGCATTTCGTCCGGTAATATAATTACGCGGAATTAAACCTTGGAATTGCATATTGAATCATAATAAGGTTACCAATGATGTTTCCACACAATCACACGTTGTTATTTTCGTAAGTTTTTATTTCAGGAGTAAACGATTCATGCCCAAACAGTTCGCGAAAACCAATCTGAAATGCTTGGAATCAGCATTGTTTTGAGTAAACGAACATGGCTGCTAAGTCCGCCCCCGGCCTCATTTGGTTCCCTATCGATTCTTAAAGCATGCCGCCTCTTGTTATCTATACTCTCTGATTCCAGCGCTGCTTCCCCGCCTCGAAACTCCATTTCCCATGAGGCTTTGTGGTTAGACCTCCTTGGTCGTCAGCATTAAATCGCCAATGATGGAGGATGAGGGTCGCGACTTAGTGACGCAATCATGCACAGGCGGGCACATTGTGGTTGGTCGGGGTTGAAGAAAGGAGGGAGGGGGAATCTCAGGCGGGTTGGACGGTGACGGGGGAAGGGAGGGGAAGCGGAGCGCTGGGGACGGAGTCGGCGCGCGCGCGCGCGTCAGAGAGGGAGAAGAGGCATCCTGTAAGGGCGCGAGGCAGGCCGCGCGGCGCGGGATATCGCCATAGAGACAGTGACAGCACAGAGCAGGATTGGGGGCAAGAGGAGGGGAAGAGGCGTGAGGGGACTGCGCGCGCGGGGGGGGGCCGGGTCAGGCCGGGCCGGGCCTCTGTATAAGCCGCGCGCCCGCAGGGTGGGAGGGAGGCTGACCAGGTCGCAATATGGATTCGGGGGAAAGTGGTGGAGGAGGAGGTGGCGGCGGTGGTGGCAGCAGCGGCGGCGGCGGCGGCGGGAAGATCCGGACGCGGCGGTACCATCTGGCAGGGGCCTCCTCGAAGCCGTACCCAAAGAACAAGCAGGTGAGAGGCCGCCGCGGGAGCATGGGGCGCGCGAGGACGGCGGCGGGTGGGAGTAGGAGAGGAAGTCACACCAAGAACCCCCCCGGAACTGGCGCGGAGGCTCGTGCTCCTCTCCTCCCTCCCGCCCTCTCGCTCGGCCGCCGTCGGCCTGAGAAATAGCCAGGCCACGCTTTTGGTGAATGACCCGGGAAGAAGGAGGCTTTTCTCCTCCCCTTTTCTGTGAGGATGGAAAGGAAAGTTTGCTGGGGTGTATCCGTGAGAGATTTTTCGCGTGGAAGCCCACTGGGGCTAATAGATCAAGGGGGCGGGGAAGGTTACGGGAATGGGATTCCCCCTCTCCCTTCCCCCCCCCGCACCAGCGTGCTCATGGGATTCCCCCCGCCTTGATTATTGTTGAGGAGGGAAGGAGGGAAGGTAAAACGGAAGCGGCGCTTTGATTTTGTTCTCTTTCATAGTCGTTTTTAATAAGATCGTTTGTGAGAGATTTCAATCGCGGATGGTGTTGTCTTCCTTCACACAAATCGAAGAAAGCTTAATTGCAGTTACGCTTCGTTTAAGATTGAAATTTGAGTGTATGCCCAATGTCATCCAAGACGTCATTTTTCTTCAGTGGTGGTCTGTTTTATCTGAAGTGAATACTCATAAAAATGAGAGGCAAAATATGCATTATAATCATTAGACTAGGCTTGATATTTGAATATTGCACGTAGGGACCATACCGATTTACTAGGTCCTAAGTAGGGTTTTGACAAGGTTAGACAGACCCATCATTTTTAGTTGTGAATGGGATTTTGAAGATTTGCAGGTTATACCATGTTCTAAAGAAGAGCTAAATGCACCTTTGTTACGTGGTTTTGAAAAATGTTCAAATGGAATTGTATTATATAAATGCCTTGAACATTATAGTTGTATTCATTGTAGCCAAGCTAATACATTACTGATGTGTTGATAGGAGCAATTCTCAAGTTGTATAATAGCAGTAGTACTGAAATGTGAAAATCTGGATTTAAAAAATTTAGTGGGGATTAAAATGGGAAGAATCGTACATCCTTGTAAAAATGATATAAAATATAGTAGATTAATAAATTATTTTTAAGGATCTCATTAAATCTTAGGATTGTAAGATCTTCTGCTTTAGGTTAATTTAAAATGTATTGGACTATTTGCAGGCCAACAGACAGTTGCTGTGTGAAAGCAGTGGTCCAAGTTTTATGTGAAACTTTAAAGAGTGGAAAATAAAATTTTGATTAGAAGTGATTTTGTTCAAAAAGTGCATTTTATTTTGAAAGTCCCCAAAAATATAGATATTGAGCATAAATATTTATAAATAATAAAGTGTTGAGAGCATTGTTCTTCAAAGTGCTTTAAAAGCATGAGGTTGTAATAAAAGTTTGTTGATCCATTTATAAATACACTGGAGTAGGTGCAAATTTACAACCATAATAATGAACTGGTACAAAGGGGAGGCTAAGTCTTTTAACAGTGTAATCCTATAGACCACGCAACGGGGTTGCGCCGACGCTGCGTGCTTAGCGCTGATCTTCACCCCTGCATCAGCGCTTGAGCAACAGGACTGGTGCTGCAGGCAGCACCAGCCCTGCTGCGCCCAAGCTGAGCCTCTCCTGCACCAACTGAAGCCGGTCAGTGCGGGAGGCTCCAGTGCAAAGGAGGCTCCGTGCCGAGTGGCGGCACAGGGATTGGAGGGAGGGAGGTGGGGGCGGGACGGGACATGGACGGGCTTGGGAGGTAGCCATGTCAATCAATCAATCAATCAATCAATCAATCAAAAAGTACTTATATAACGCTTTTCAACAAGAAGTTCACAAAGCGGTTTACAGGCAAATAATAAAGTTAAACACTTTAAAAAAATGCAGAACACCACCAGCAACAGCCACTAGAAAAGACACTGCACAGGGGTGAATAGAAAATTACTCTCCCCCTGCTAAATATTAGAGGAACACCATTTGAAAAAATGCCTCTTGCCCAGTTAGGAGGCGTACCATATGGCCACATCCTAAGCCTGTCCGTAAGGCCCCAATTTGGGCCATGTAGCCTCCTCGGATCTGCGCCCGGTCTTGAAGGAGCACATAGGGGAGGCTGGAGCATCCCCTATGGTAAGAGAGTGTATGCTTCCTTGCCATGGGGAGGCTCCAGCCTCACCTATACTGCGCTAAGATATGGCACTGGCCAGACAGCCGGCCTCGCCATTCCAGCACAGTATAAGATTGCGCCCTAATAGTTGTGTAGAAGAGAGGTTTCTGACAGATACAGAAGATACAGATACAGTTAGTATAAAGTGCAGCAGCCCGGGTGGTTACAAGGGCTAGATGGTTTGTAGGACCACCCTTCAGCAGCTGCAGTGGCTACCCATTCACTTCTGATCTCATGATGATGGTATTGACCTTTATGGCCCTTCATGACTTAGGCCTAGCCTACCTAAAGAACCGCCTTCCCCCATACATACCATCTCGCTCTCTTAGATCATCTAAAAGGGCCCTCCTTCAAGTGCACCCTCTGTCCCAAGTTAAAGGGATGGCAGCTCAGGGGCAGGCCTTCTCTGTAGTGGCTCCACAAATATGGAATTCCCTTCCAGAAGAATTAAGAACTACACACTCTCTCATGACCTTTCGGAGAGGACTCAAATCATACCTATCTCGTCTGGCCTTTGGATGATGGCTGTCTGTCTGCCCTCTGTCCAGTGGTGGTATATAAAGCAGGAGGAACCGGTACGCTGGGCGGGACGTACATGTGATTGGCTGCCCGTCCATTCGGTTCCGCCGCCTGCCTGTCCGCCACGCGGGTTGCCCTGGCCTTGGAGGGGGCACCTGCTCGCCGGGGGGGACGGGTGGGGGCCGTGCCGGGTGCCTGGGTGAGCAGCGGTGGGGCGCGCCAACTGGGAGCAGCCCGTGCGGTGGGCGGGCAGGTGGCGGAACGGAACGGACGGGCTGCCAATCAACCATACGTCCCCCCCCCCAGCGTTCTGGTTCCTCCCGCTTTAGATAGCACCACTGCCTCTGTCCCTTTGGTATTCTGCCATAGTTTGTTTACTCCCCTGAGAGAGAGCTCTCTCTCTCTCTCTCTCTCTCTCTCTCTCTCTCTCTCTCTCTCTC
>JAJKFI010000019.1:13020073-13035292 GCA_029204185.1 Lerista edwardsae | reverse complement strand
TCTCTCTCTCTCTCTCTCTCTCTCTCTCTCTCTCTCTCTCTCTCTCTGTGTGTGTATTCCTGTTAAATGTTAATTGTTTACTGTTATTACACTACTTGGATTTACAGGGGGGAGCAGTTTATAGGCAAGGTTTTGTCATCAACCCTGCCCCTTAAAGTAACAGTAAACACTGTTACTGTTTCACTGTAAGCCTTATGTAATTGTTTTAGTTTTGAGTTTATTTGGAGAACTAGTTCAGGAAGTATAGCTTCACATTTCTTGAAACAACTACTCTTATAGTGGAGAAGGCAGATAGAGGAATTCGTTTGTCTTGGAACACAGTTGTGTTTTGCCTAATATTTATGCAATTGTCATCTAAACCTCGTTAGATGTTGTCTTTGTTAGAGGAATGTGTAAATCGAAATCCCTGTAAACGTTGTTTAAAGATTTGATTTAATGTCTTTAATCATATTAGGAATTTTACAAATTAAGTGTATAAGAAGAATTTAAATGTGCTGCATCCCTGAACAGATAAAATACACTGTTCCAAAATGAAATTAATTTTCCTGTATCTCGACTAGTGAAGTGTTTGTGAATTGAGAACTACTGGTGATTTCCTTGTTTGCTTGTTTTTTTCACGGTGTTTGTGTCCAGAAAATGTTTTCTCTATATAAGCAGATTCATCTTAATTTGTTCTAGTGGTTGAAATCATGTTTGTCAACAAAAAGTATTTTAGTACTTGCCCTCATTTCAACAGCAGCTTCTTGTAGAAGCATCACTCCAAACTACTTTTTAGAGATCATTTATTATCCGAGTGGTGGTAACCATTTTGTATAAATAAATCCCAATGAATAGTGACCAAGAGTCTTGTTATATTTTTAATATGACTTATTTGTTCCACTGTAAATGTGTTGTGGAACAGATAGAAGTCTGAACATGCTTCTCATTTGCAGTGTTACATAACTGCTACCAAAGAGAAACTTTTCAGGTTGTGCATGAGGTATTTCAGTGTATTGCATTAGCAACAAGCACTATTCTGGAACAGATGTATCTGTCTCTGTATAACAACTTTGCCCAATATTGATCCATGAACATAAGACATTTCCACAAATTGAAGACACCTCTGAGTGCCATCCTTTATCTGTTTCATTTTTGATTTGTTCCTCCTCCAAGGAAGTGTGCACTATTTACTTCCCATTTATCATCACATCCTACCTGTGAGGTTTGTTAGGCTGAATATGAATGGCTTATCCACATGAACGGAAATTGAACCCTGATCTCCACAGTCCTAGTACAACCATTACACAACACTGAATACAATTTCTGTTCCTAAATAGATTATATTTAAAGAATTTGTGGTTTCCACTATAGGTACTCCTTTTAGCTCCTTCAGTTCTTGTGTGGCCTTTGGCAGGGCTTATATTATTCTCATTCTTTTCTTCCTCATTATGAGTGGCATGTTGAGAAATTTGATGAAATGTATGCCAGGGAGTGCGAGCTACAGGAGGACACTGCTGCTAAGCAGCCATCTTCGCCAGGCGTCCCTAGGTACTCATATGTGATGAATATGTTATTGAAGAATTCTACTTTACTCCCTTTTTTCAATTGTCTTTGCAATTTTTACTGACTTTTATAAAATTTTGCAATTAAAAACCCTGCAGGTGTCACCTTTTTAATGGAACTATGAATTCACTTCCATTGGTCCAAATCCAAAGTCACTCAACCATATTGTAACTACTTTACGTTAGAAGTTACGCCTTCTAATATAGGTAACCACATATATCTGCAGATTCTGTATCTGTGGTTTCAATTATCCACAGATCCATGCCCCCCCCAATTATTGTACTTTGTATTGAAAAGCGTTTGCAGCACAATGTTCTTGCTTCAACTGTATTGCTTCAACTGAATTGCCAAATGTGCAGGCAATCAGCCTGCATACTAGAGGGCGACTGACAGGAGGCAGGAATTCCTGCTTCCTGTTAGCTTCTCTGAAGCTTGCAGGCTAGCTGCCTACATAAAATTCTTGCACGCATGGAATATTATTGGATAATATGATCACATTGAAGTTTGCCTGGCTGGTCTAACAATAATTCAAATAAATTATTAGGTCATCTTCATCCTCCTCAAAAGTTCAGGACCCATAATAATTAAAATCAGCCACTGTGAAAACCTCCTGCTTATCCCAGTCATAAGTTGCTTGCCCAAATATAAAAGACTTGCATTGCTTCTAGAGAAGTGGCTTAGGTTTTGTCAAATCTCTGCAGGGTGAGGATTCCAAAGTTGAACAGTGATCACTGACAATGAATTTCTGTGTGCCATCACCATTTGGCTTGGTGCAGAGAAGATATCATCAGCTGATGGTTTCTCATGATCCATAGAGATTACTGTACAATGAGACATGGAAAAGTATGGTTCCAAGTTTCATGAGGGCTTTATGAGATGAAACAAGCAACTTGAAATCATGTACAGGTAGATGATCCCTTATCCACACATTCAAAATCCAGACTGTTCTGAAATCCAGGCACCGTTGTCCAAGCCTTTTAAAAAACTTTCTATAGAAAGAACGTCTTGGGATCATTCCCACATACAGATTGTAAATTCTGTTCTCTGCTGTGTGTGCCATTGTTGAAAAATGTTAGATAGCAGCAGGCATACAAAAAGAGGAAGCTTTTCTTATTGTATTTATGCAATTATTCCAAAATCCAGAAAAAGCTGAAATCTGGACACCTTCCTGTCCCAAGCAGTCCGTATAAGGGATAATTAACCTGTAGTGATGATTTGGGAGGAGTGTGAGATTACCTTTTTTGTTGTGGATGGATCATTCAGGTGGGGCTTAGGCTTCCTCTATCTTCTCTTCAGGATTGGGAGATCTAAGATGATCTGACCCAGAGGCTTATGGATTCTGATGTCACTTGTGTGACATCAGACTTTCTTTGTGTGACAGGTTGAATACTTGCTGGATTTCAGAAATAGAGAAATGACTAGACTACCAATGTGATTGCTTGTGCGTGTCCTTGTGCCTGTCACAACTAAGATGACTTTTTGGTTTTGGGGAGAGCTATTGGAAATGAAGGCCTTAGGGAGACTGATGGAAAAATGTGACAACTCTAAAATGTGAGACAACTCTAAATGACAAAAATGTGACAAAGATTTGTGACAACTCTAAATGAACATGAGCTGAAATCTATTTGAAGAACCAGTCCATGTGGCTGTGATGATGGTGCAGAGATAGTACTTTTCCTCAACCATCTTGTACTGTACATGCATCCGGCAAACCTATTCCAGATATTGAAGTGTCCATAACATTAGTGTCCGTGGAGGGAACTGAACACAGTATGGTGGCCCATTGTGACCAGTTTGCAAGATAAATAAAGTCACATTTTCTTCTGACTTAGATGCCACATTGAACACACACCCTATTGTTTTATCATTATCCTCTGTTTGTACAGTTGGTATATTTTCTTTCCAACTTGTGCAGCCTGTGTATGTGAATACTATCCTTAGTAATACGAGAATATGTGTGTTTGACCCTTGCCCAGTGTGGTTCCTTAAAGTGTTTGGAAGATGTCTCTCTGGGTGGGAGGATGTTGTTTCTTGTGTTGAGGGAATATTCCATTTAGTTTGAGAGCTATAATGGTTAAATCACTGTCTAAGTTCTCCCTTGATCCCATTGTATTGAAGAATTACTGGCCAGTCTCCGAACTTCCATTTTTGGGTAAGGTGCTCAAATGATTGATTGTGATTCAGCCACAGGTTGGAAATTGTTTCATCCCAAGTTTGAGGCTGTTTCGACAATTCAGCGTGTTGCTGACCCAGTGTACTTTTCTATTTGTATGTGTTAAAATAGTTCCAAGAAAGATCAGTTTCCATCACTGATGTTTATCTTGGAAGAATTAAAGACTAGATTTTAATATTTCATTACATATACTAATAATTTTTCCAGTATTAGGAAGCAAACTATAGTATGAAACTTGTTGTGGTCCTCTAGATTTAAAACTTTGACAGACTTCTTAATTATGTTTCTGTCTGGGGGAAGGCTGTTTTGAAAAACTTCATACCTAAATAGAATATGAGTGTGACTTTGAAACTCCTGTTTCAGTAGATCTAACCCAGGTGTTCTCAAACTTCCCCCTGCTGTGACCCACCTGCTCTCTGGTGCCAGGCCTCTGGAAGCAACTGGATGTTGCTTTCATGAGCCCAGAAGTAAACTGGAAGTAACTTTCCAGCTATTTTTGGAGGCCTGCAGAGACCCAGTGTGGCCTTCAGTTGTGTCTGGAGGACTTCAGTTTGGAGCCAGATGGACACAAGAGTAGATGGGAGGACCCAACCCAGGAATGCTTAACTTGACTGAACTGGAATGTCGCCACCCCCCAAAAAAGAAGAAACTGTTTTTTACATATTCATTTATTTTTTAAAAAACACTGCCCAGTCACATGTGGTGCTATGTTTTACATAAATAAATATGAGTTTAAAAAATTCAGGTGTTGGTGAAAGATAGAGCGTTATCCAGAATGTTGTGGCATGTCACCTTTGACACATGTGTCATAGGTTTGCCATCACTGCCCTATTCACACAAAAATGCAATTTCTGTTAACAATAAAGAAGTATCCAAAGCTACTGTAAGATGGCTGCTAAAGTGTATTTGGCAGTGTATTCCTTATTCTTGGTGTAAGGTTGTAGTAATGAATTCATAATTTTTGTTCATTTACCTTCTTGACACATTTTAGTGTTAAGTATCTTATGAATTATTACAATTTAGAGTTATTAAAAAGACTGTTTAAGATTGCATTATAAGTGTGTAACATATTTTTGATACCCTTGCTTTGGTCTATTAGGCTATACTTTTACACTGATTTCATAAAGTAAGGCATGATTAATCTTAAACCCCACTCCTCTTAACATTGATTTGATTAGTAGAAATTCATAGCACTTTGGCTACAGTGAACACACATTGTGATGTTTCTTTATATAATGCATAGTACCACACATGATTGGACTGTACTTAAAAATTATAAGTAAAAAAAAAGTTTTGTTTTGTATGAATATAAATTCACACAGACATGCCAGCACAGTCATGTTAATCATTTTCTGAATTTAGAATACAGACAAGCCAATATTTTAAAAGACATTTACATTTATTTATAGGAATATGTGTTAACAGTAGTTGCTGGCTCCTGTCCTGTTCAGGGCAGTATTTGAGCTCTTGCTTCTGTGAGATACAAGTAAAAGAGCTACATTTGAATGCTTAGCAGTTATTCCTTGTCTTAGCAAACTGTCAGAGTTTGAACATTCTTGGCTGTTGATCCCACCCATTTTTGTACCAAGGGACTGTTGTAGTGACAATTACAGTATTGCTGGATGGGAACTTGCCCCACCTCTGCCATTTAGTCATGTCATTGTCTATCTTCTATGTGAGTAGGGCTGCCTGGTGGGAAGCCAGGTTGAAGGAGGAGTGCTGGAGGAGGGGGTAACAGCATGTTGTTCATGCTGTTTACAGGTTGGCTTTGGGCAGAGTTATTCTAGTCATATCTGGATCACAACTAAAGCATTCTCTGTTCGATGATGTTGCTTTTAGGCCATACTATTCTTTGCCAGTCTGTTACTCAGTAATAAGATGCCATTGAGGCAAAGTGCTTAGAACAGTGATGGCGAACCTTTTGGGTTTGCTGTGTCAAAAATGCTTACCTTGACTCTGTTGGCCTGTCACTCCCCACCTCCAACAAAAGAGAATCAATTATTTACATATTCATTTATTTAAAAAAAATACAGTCCAATAATGTGTGGGGCTATTCGTTATATTAAAAAAACCCAAATCATTTAAAAATCATTACAGATCATTACAAAAAATCAAATAATTACAAAGAAATCCTCAGTTGTTGTTGGGTGTTGGTGAATGCTGGTGTGTCACCCAAAACATTGTGGCCTTTGACACGCGTGTCATAGGTTCGCCATCACTGGTTTAGAAAGTGGTTCTCAACCTTTTAGCACTGGGACCCACTTTTTAGAATGACAGTCTGTCCAGGACCCATCAGAAGTGATGTCATGGCTAGAAGTGCCATCATTGTGTTGCCAGAACCTGCTGCTTTGCTGAGAATGCAGCAATAATTTGGGTTATTTCTCAGTCATTTTTGATAACCAAAGTGAATTAGAAAGGAAAAAAGCCTATTTACAACCTTTGACACAAGCAAAATGACACAACCACAGCCCTCCCTCTTTCTCGTGACCCATATTTTCTGAATTATTGTGAAATACAATTTATAACCCATGATGACCAGCCCAGAAATGTCAGAAAAAGAGATATGAAGAAAAAGCAGCAGTGACACACTAATTTTTAATAACCATTTATTAGGATAGAATAAGAATAATTAGCATTATATGTTTTTCAACTATATACATTCATAATTTTATGACTGGAGGTTTGTTCAAAAGCAGTTTATAGAACTTTTATAGCTATACATTTTTATAGGTTACATTGGAATTTTTTATTACCTAAGATCTTATAAAGGAGGATTCAGTAATGGAAGAGAATTAACCATTGACACTGCTTGTTGAATGTCTCTTCTTCCTCTTCCTCTTCTTCTTCTTCTTCTTCCTCTTCCTCTTCTTCCTCTTCCTCTTCTTCTTCTTCGGGCACCCAAGGTGACGTAAAATAAAAAATACAGAATACAATTTTAAAAAAACATAATTAAAAACAACAAACCACAATGGACAATACAATCATTAAAATTACAGGTTAAAAAATTAGAAACTAAAATACAAATTAAAATGCCAGCCCAGTATGTCAGCAATTAATAAATACTTCCTTAAAAAGAAAGGTCTTAAGACCCAACCGAAAGATTGCTAGTGAGGGAGCTGTTCTTAATTCCAAGGGGAAGGAATTCCACAACCGTGGAGCCACCACCGAGATGGCTCTATTCCTGGTCGCCATCCCCCTTACCTCACCTGGTGGCAGCACAGTCAATATGCCCCCCCCCCCAGATGAGCTGAGAGCACGGGTAGGATTGTATGGAAGAAGGCAGTCCCTCAAATACCCTGGACACAAACCGTAAAGGGCTTTAAAAGTCAAAACTAGCACATTAAATTGGGCCCGGAAACAAACTGGCAACCAGTGTAGTCGACGAAGCAACAGCCCGACTGAGTCGAACCAACGAGCCCTGGCAACCACACGGGAAGCCGCGTTCTGCACTAATTGCAGCTTCCGGACTGTCTTCAAAGGCAGTTCCACATAGAGCGCATTGCAATAGTCTAATCTGGATGTCACCAGGGCATGGGTCACGGTGGCAGGTCTGAGTGACCCAAGTATAGTTGCAGCTGGCAAATCAGATGAAGCTGAGCAAAGGCTCCCCTAGCCACAGCCACCACCTGAGTGTCCAGGAGTAGCTGTGGATCCAGGAGAACCCCCAAGCTGCGGACCTGCTTCTTCAGAGCAGGACGATAGTCCAATACCTGAGTCATAGCCTTCTGGACCTCTATCCAGATTTAATTTCAGCTTGTTTGCCCACATCCAGTCCCCAACCACCTCCAGGCAACGGTCCAGGACCTTGAATGCCCCCTTGGAATTAGGAGGAAAGGAGAGATAAAGCTGCATGTTATCAGCATACTAATGACACCCTGTCCCAAACCTTCAGATGATCTCTCCCAGCAGCTTCATGTAGATGTTAAACAGCATGAGGGATAGAATGGATCCTTGCAGCACCCCAAACCTAAGAGGCCGGGATGCTGAGCAAAAATCCCCCAGCACCACCTTCTGGGATCTGTCAACCAGGAAGAAGCAGAACACCACAAAACGGTGCCTCCAAGTCCTAACTCAGCCAGCCAACCCAGAAGGACACCCTGGCCGATGGTCTCGAATGCTGCTGAGAAGTCCAGCAGGACCAAAGGGATGCACTCCTTTCTATTCCCTGGCGCAGGTCATCCACCAAGGCAGTTTCAGTCCCAAACCCTGGCGTGAAGCCATACTGGAATGGATCCAGATAATCTGCTTCCTCAAGGACCCTCTGAAGCTGGCATGCCACCACCCGCTAGATCATCTTGCCCAGGAACTGGTTTTTTGAGACTGGCCAAAAGTTATTCAGATTAGTGGGATTCAGGGAGGGTTTCTTCAGGAGGGGGCAGACTATTGCCTGCTTCAAGATAGGTGGCAAAAACCCCTCCCTCAAAGATGAATTCATCACCCTCCCGTCCACTTGGCCAGCCCTCCCCTGGCAGATCTAATTAGCCTTGTCAGACAAGGGTCAAGCGGGCAAGAAGCTGGTCTTAGACTCCGGAGAATCCTGTCCACATCCTCAGGTCCTACAAGATGAAAACAATCCCAAATGATTAGATTGATAGGTGCTTCAGGAACATCACTAGACACTCCCAATGTGGTGTCCAAGTCATGCTGAATCTGATTGACTTTCTCAGTGAAGTGCTTGGCAAACTCTTCACAGCGAGCCTCCGTGTGTTCCTCCCCACCAGCGGTGGGGGGGGCAGATGGAGTAAGCCACAGACCACATGGAACAGCTCAGCAGGGCGATTCTCTGCAGTCACAAAGAAGTAAATCTTCTTGGCTGTCAGCACTGCCATCAAGTAAGCTCTAAACTGGGCTCTAGCCTGTGTGCAGTCAGATTCAGCAACAAGATTTTTTTGCCACTGTTTCTCTAGCTGTCTGTCCTGCCGCTTCATCGTTTGTAGCTCCTAGGAAAACCAAGGGGCCACTCTGTGCAGAGGCTGCTTGGGAGCGATCTCATCCAGTGCCCTGGTCATCTCCCAATTCCGGAGGTCAGCCAGGATGCCAGGTGGGTCACCAGCTCTGGCAACAGGAAAATCCCCCAGAGCCCTCAGGAATCCATCCAGATCCATCAGTCTCTGGGGTCAGATCACACAGTGCGATTCCCCTACCACTGCAGAGGTAAAAAGCTGCAGTGAGCCTAAATCCCACCAGGAAGTGATCTGTCCATGACAAAGGAGTCATCTCCTCCACCTCCAGATCACCATCAATCTGCCCAGCAGTAAATATCAGGTCCTGCATGTGTCCCGCATCATGCACCGTGGTGGATATTCTCTGAGACAGACCCATGGTTGCTATGGGTCATTACTTATTAAAATAACTGAAAGAGTTAAGATGAGAAAATGGTCAGCCTTCAGATTGAAGAAGAGGCACATTATTGTCTTTTCTATGGTGTCCTGTTCCCTTATCTATGTTGTATTGAAAGGTTTAGCATGAGCATTGGTGGACTGCTATAGTTGTGTTATGCTGCAGCTATTGATTCCCTTAGGGATGGAAGAAATTTACTAGATCATTGTTTTATATAGTTTAGGTTGTATCCTAACTGTGTGTTCCACAAATGGGAGGCACATCCATTCTCACAATGTGGGGAGGCATTTTTCTTTCTTACCTTAGTCCTGCAACCCTCTGGGTCCCATTTAGTTGTGGTCTGGAAGGTTCCTCCATCCTCTGGAACAGATTAGGGGGCACAGGAGACTGCTGTGTGAAAGGAGGGTACAGGGAGGTTTGTTTATGCTTGCTTTTTTCCTCCTGTGCACCATGGGTTTCAACAGAATATTTTTTGTGTTGATTATTTTTATTATTATACATTGAACCCTACTAAAAATAAAAAAATGTGTATTAAGCAAAATCTTTGGTATAGTTGAAAATAGGGCAGATGGATAAACATTTTGGCTATTTCAGTGTTTAATAAATCAAATCCTTTTACATGTAGATTTACATAGACATCTATACTTCCATCATCTTTTGAGTTTTATAAGAAGTTCATTAAAAATACATTTCTTAAGGTACAATTTAGCCAGTCTAACCTTGCTGATAAATTAGAATTTTTCCAAATGGAGGCCATACCCATCCTTCCAGTGGCCAATATGTAATTAAGTCCAAATCATACTTCAGCAAACCATCTTTTACATATTTCAGGGGAACTGATGAAATACAAGAACAGAAGGAGAACCCTGTTGGACCAGGCCAAAGGCCAATCTGGTTCAGCTTTCTGACGGCCAGATATCTCTGGAAGCACATAGACGACAAGATATCTGTATCCCATTGCCACTCCCTTGCACCTGGCATTCAGAGATAGGCTACTTCTAAAACGAAGGTTGTGTGCATTCATCATGACTTGTATGGAGGAAAGGTCCATCATAGGTTACATCTGTCCAATCCCTTTATAAATGCACAGGCCAAGTGTCATAATCTTGTGGTGAGGAGTTCACAAGGCAAAGTCTATAATTTTTTTATTACTAATAAAGCATCCCAAAAAACCAGTCAATTTTTCAGTGTGCATGACAAAAAGATGCAATAAATCATATTCTTTCTAGTGTGTTCTTCAAAAATCATTATCCTTAGAAAAGTATCCTCTTAATTCAAAAAGTTTGCATATTCTGCTGTTCATGGTTTGCTGAACCATTTAAATGCCTCACTTCTATTTCAACTTTACATTCTGTTTGTCATAAAGGACAAGTTTCTGTATTTTTACTGGCCGTGATTATTGTGCTGTTGCTTCTTGGAGAGCATGATGAGCCCCAGCTTTCTTCCCACCTTTGAAGCGGCATAGTGGTACAATTCTGTAATTGTGTCATGCTTCCCCATCTCTTCCCTAGCTCCAAGATTATGTGGAAGTTTTTTGTATATGTTATGCACTCCTTGCAAATGCAGTGACCAAAGCAGGCTCTTTTCTCTCCCTCCCCCCTCCCCACCTTGGATTAAGAGGAGAAAAATGATTGGCTTCTTTTTGCTTTGCTATTTCTGAGAACTCTGAGCTAGAGGTAGGAGGGAAAGGGCTTGCTTTGGTCACAATGTTTGCAAGGAGTACCTTGTAAACAGAGCTGTCAAATGAACAGGTCTCATCCAGGTTGGAGCTGGAAAGGAGAGTGAAGCTTGAAATGATCCTCTTCCCCAGCTTAAAGTTTGGAGCTGGGGAAGAGAGCTAGTAGGCAAATTTTCTGATATTGCACTATGTTTTGGAATTCCAGAACTCTGCTTCTTGAAGGAAGAACCTGGTGACCATACACCTTTTATAGGCTATCCAAAGTTCGTTGATACACTAATCAGCACATAACATAAGAACATGACAATATTTGTTAGTGGACCACTGTGTACACTAGAATGATTTAGTCCAGAGATGGTCAGCTTGTGCTCTGGGGCAAGATGTATCTTTCAAAGCTGCTATTCTGGACTCCCACAGATCCCATATATTCAAGGATTCTTACTCCACCTTTCTGCCTTCGATGGTTCCCCCAAAGCAGTGTACAAAATATGCAGAACTATAATGGTCAATATTAAAAAGCAATAAAACATTAAATAATAAACCAAGAACAAAGAATACTTTTAAAAACCAAACACAACTGAAGTTAAAAGCCTAATTTAAAATCTACAAAGCCAAACAACTGATAATCAAGGTAAAGTAAAATGCCTGCCCCATATATAGAAAAGAAAAATATTTTGACATTGTAAGGGGCAAAGTTCATATCAGTGTATTGCATCTCTTTGGGACTGAAGCATTTAATTCTTTAGTTATGTCACAGCACATATTCATTATTGTCAGGTTCTCATTCCTAGATGGTACCAGTATTATTTTGGAGCTTGACCTCTTCATTAGTTTGTGTAAAAAAATTTCCTTCAGGCCTTCAGACATTGTCTAGTGAATAGAGAAAGAAGTTGGACATCCCTGGGCTAGTTAATATATATTTAAGCTTTCTTGGAGGTACAACAAAAATAATTTGAAATTAACTTGCTGCTTTCGCTCAGTGGTCTGAATTCTTGGAATGTTTTACTAAGCCTTGTGTGTTACTTCTAATTCTCTGATTTAATTAATCTATTGAATTAATGAGTCTTGTTAGGTACATGCTTAGAGAATGAAAAAAAGGAAGAATTAGAAAAATGAGTGCAATTGTTTTGGACTTTCAAAATTTCTGAGCTGTTGGGAAAGTAAATAGCTAATAGTTTGGCTAATGTATATTGTTAATCTATCTGATCAACTGATCTAATTTCACAGTGCCAAACTTTGAAAGAGAGAGCAAGGCCTATAGTTGCCTTACAACTGAAATGAAAATGTGGTCAACGGACAAGAGACATTTTCAAAATATCTTAAATATCTTAAACAAAATTTATTCAACCTTTTCAAAAATTCTAACAGATTCAGTTTCTCAAAGTGAAAGAGGGTGGTTTTGATAGATTTAACAATCCTGCAAGTAAAATGTTCGAATAGTTGTTGAGTGCACTCTTGCTCTTCATAAGCGCCCTGTTGGATTAGGCCAAAGGCCCATTTAGTCCAGCTACCTGTATCTCACAATGGCCCAGATGCCTCAGCAAATGCCTCAGCAAAGCACAAAGACAACAAGATACCTGTATCCTGTTGCTACTCCCTTACATCTAGGATTCAGGGGTAGGCTACCTATAACCAAGAGATTACGTATAGTTGTCATGGCTTGTAAGCTGGATGCACTTTTCCTCTTTTCCCAGTATGCCTTGGTATTATTTCAGTTGCCAGTAACACTCTTCTCTCCTTTCAGAAAATAGGAATGATCTTGTGTTAGAGGAGAACTCATTATGGGGTTATGTTGCAATTGCAGATGAAAATAACTTATAGGAGTGTTACTGTGATTTGAATAAGAGTATAATGATTTGATGTTTATATAATGCATAGCCTCACACATGATTTGACAGTCAGCAATCCATTATTGGCATAAGCAACAAATACAAATTACACACACACACACACACACACACACACACACACACACACACAGTTGAACTGTATTTTTTTTAAAAAAAATCACTGGATATGTAAATTGTTTCTCGGGGTGGGGGTAGAATGACACACCAGCAGAGTCAAGTTAGGTATTTTTGACACAGCGAGCCCAAAAGATTCACCATCACTGTACTACAACTATTTAGGTTTATACCTTAATAAACTGCCCTTTGTGATAGAGCTTTCAAATTTAGTCATTCTTCCTTTCTTTTTAAAAATAGGGAATTATTAATATTGTGAAGGAGTCTGTGAAAAGTATTGTTCCAACTTGGCTTCAGAGATACTTCAGACAAAATGAAGAAGACTCCACAAGTGAACAGAGGAGTCAGGAGGAGAATGTAAACTACCATCCTGCCTTTGCGAATGACATCGCTGATGATAACCTGGAGATTGATGGACGAATCACTCCAGAGCCAACAAGAATTATTTCAGAAGGTAGGCTGAAGATTCCTTTCAAGCTTACAGCTATTTTATATAAATGTGGCAAGAACCTTTAGCAAAAGTCAGCTTTTAGGTGCACAAGGATAGTTAAGCAATCATGTTGGCCTCAAGTCAATAGCTGAATAGCTTATTTTGCATACATTTAGATGGTCTTTTTATTACATTTCATATTACCATTATGATTTTTTTCAGCACCAGAGTACAGAATTAGTGTTGTAAAAGTTTCTGACTAATAATTATTTCTGACTAATGTGCTGTTGACAATGCTGTCCTTGGTTTGTAGTAATATAGTACTAGGAATACATGCAGTAGCTATTCTCAGATGGATAAATGAAACCTTACTTGTATGCAGTGCGAGTTAAATTTAGCTCATCTATTTTTTTACACTTGAAGCTTGGCAATAGAACTGCTGTTGATAGGATAGCTTTTGATTTTTCTGTGTGCTAGCTTGTGCCTTAAGAGAATTCTAATTGTGTTGCTTTGTTCCTCTTTAGAGCCCTCAACCAGTAGATCTGGTTTAAACTTCACAGACATTTTAACAAGGCCCTCTCTCCATCGGAGTCACCTTAATTGTAACATCTTGGATTCTCCACCACCACTCTGTCAACCCTCCACATCATCTGCATTTCCAATCAGTAATTCTGGACTCCCTCTTGGAAAGGAAATGAAAGATTCTACCTCTCAGCATGATGATGACAACATCTCAACAACTAGTGGCTTCTCTTCAAGGGCATCTGATAAAGGTAACCAGTGTCAACACACATTTTAAATACTACTAGCTGTATGCCCACGGCTTCGCCTGCGTGGAAATCGTAATGCAATAAGACTATTTTCATTGCATCCATCTTCAAGCTTAAGTTCACTACCCAACCCCTAAGAATTAATGTTAACATAGCCTATATGTTAACGGACAGTCTAAGGAACATATCAATTTTCAAAATGCGTTCAGCAGTTCCTGAGTTAATCTCGTACAAACAAACGTTCCTTACCCGGCGTTGCCCAGGTATTTATGTATCCCAATCTTCTATTAGACAGGAAAAGGAATGAATTCTATCTATAGTGTAAAATCGAAGTAATTTTATTTACAGGTAATTAAAAGTATAAGTACAGTATAAAAATTATAAAGTAAAAGTCTTTTACAAATTCACTATAATATTAATTTGACTGCAAACTTGATTATAAACAACATTTGTAGTTTCACCCCCTGGAGCAAGACTAAATAAATTCTTGGGTGAATCCACCCTTGAGCAAGCAACATAAAAGTTGTCCGTGGGAGAAACATGGCGATCTCAAATCCACTCCGCAGTACTTAATGGACTGCCCCTGTGACTTGTTGATCGTGATCGAGAATGCAAGTCTCACTGGAAATTGCAAACTCCTAAAGTTAAAAGGGAGATCCGTCAGAATGAGTGGTATCAGTGGGATAAAAACTGTTTCACCCTTTCCCTTTCCTGTTAAGATCGTCGCTTCAATTACATAACCCAGCATCTTCTTTACACACAGCCTTGTGCTGTTGCAAAGTTTTGGCGGGTCAAGGTTCTGTAGTAAAATAATTGGAGATCCCAGAGTTCTATTCATTCTATTTGACTAAACTTGAGCTTAAATGTCATAGGGACTGTCACCAATCAGCTTAGCGACCCCGAAAACTATGGATTTGACAGTAATGTTGGTCATTTTGGACATTTTATTTTTCACCCCTTCTCTTCTCACCCCCCATGCTGATGGGGGCTGAGCTTGGACTTAAACGGCATCAGGAGTGTCATTATTCATCTCAGTGACCCCGAAAACTATGGATTCGACACTAATATCGGTCGTTTTCAATTATTTCTACATGTCACCCCCTTCCCACCCCACCCCCACCCCTAGAGCGCTAGGGGTGTTTTACCCCCACAGTATTTCTTTCCAGTTTGTAAGTCATATGTGTACCATGTTTGGTGTAAATTGCTCCAGGCATTCCAGAGTTATGCTGGAACATATATACATATACATATACATATACATATACATATACATATACATATACATACACATACACATACACATACACATACACATACACATA
>JAJKFI010000019.1:12962398-13019973 GCA_029204185.1 Lerista edwardsae | reverse complement strand
ATATATATATATATATATATATATATATATATATATATATTCATTCAGTTACCAGCACTACATCCTGTACTATTTTAGTGCTCAAATGTTTACATTATTACCCCATCAGTTAGAATCCAAACTAGGCAATGGAGTAGGTGACCCTAGATTTGTTTGGAAAGCTGTTGGTGAAACTGGAATATCATATGGCCATGTTCCAATGGGGGACAAGATATGACATTGCTGTGACCTTGATAACAGTGTGACAACTGCAATTATTTTGAGGTGCAATGGTTTAGATGTGGTGATTACCAAAAGCTTGTACCTGGAGGTCGTAGGTTTAAATCTCATTCTCAAAGCCAGGAACCAGCAGGAACGTCTACGTTCAACAAAAATTTGGAGCACAGGCTTATCAACAGCAATTGACTATGCTAGCTAAATGAATCTAATCTTTGTAGGAGAGGAGGAAAAAGATGTGGAATTGAAGTTTAGGATAATTGGAGAGAGAGAGAAAAGCAAGCAACCGAGAGGCAGCATGAGAGGAAGAGGTTTGTGTTATATAGTGTTGTTGTATCACCATGGCTTGCTGGTGGGTATATGTGTGTTGTGCCTGGTATTTACCAGCCAAAACATTCTGCTGTCTTCCAGTTCAGCATTTCTCAAATTGTGTATTGGGGCCCACTTGATGGGTCAAGACCCAATTTCTGGTGGGTCCCTTAGTGCCACCAATGAAAACACGGGTGATGAAAAGATCAGATAATTGCATCAAGCCCTGAGGCTGTTCAAAAATCTGGTAGCTGCTAACTGCCCTGCAAAGAGCTGAACCCCTGCAGTTTGCAAGCTTGCGTAAATATAGGGAAATAAATGAGCATAGATATAGGGAGATAAATGTTTGAGTGTCTTTTTTCTGGTGTGTGTGTTTTCCCCTAAGTCAGTGGTTCTCAACCTTTTTTCCACCGGGACCCACTTTTTATTATGACAGCCTGTTGGGACCCCCAACCATAAAATTATTTTCATAGCTACTTCATAACAGATAGGAAACATTGAGCACTATTAACGGCAACAGGGTGGGAAAGGACATGATCTGATCCATAAGGCCGACACCTTTTGAACTGGGTACTGTATCTGTTCATTTAACAACTGCTTGGGTTGCAGTAATTAATAGATGATAATGTTTAGCTCCAAGCCATGAAAAGTGCTGCATGTTGATCTTGGCATAAGAAATGTTTGCTAAAGACACAGGAGCAGGCCAGGAATTTTTTACTAATCCATTGGCAACCACAAATCACCAGGAAGTTTTCCTGTGCAAGTACCACAGAAATGAATGTAAGCTATCACAGTTCTTCCTTTCAGTGGAATTTGTGCAGGTAAGCTTCCTAAGGTCTTGTGCCCCATATTGCTCATAGATGGTATTACTCAGATTTTCCACTTGTGGCACCAAAATGGTTTGTGCTTGTCTTTGGGTGGAGAGAGATCAGGGTAACAAAAGTGGAAGTATTAATGGCTGAGGACAAGTAAAGGGTAGCTAGTCCATATTAATCTAGTTTCATTTTATGTGGAGGTTCCTCCATTAGGGGCAAATGGGACTTGGCCCATCCAAGAAAAAAAAAATTCATTCAAATAATTGCATTAAATAAATCAAAAATTTCTACCTGACTTAGGCTATGCTACTGACTAACTGATCCTAGTTTTCTTCTGCTTGTCCAATTTCATGGCTTCGCTCTCATGTTTGAGTCACTAGTTTCAAGCTGGCTTTTCAAAGGCTGTCAGAATAAGAGAGAGGGGCTGCACACTACAGCCTCACATGACAAGACTCTTCTACAACAGTGCAGAGAGGGCCAGTTTTCTTGTTCTGGTTGTTTCAGCTCTTCTTCTCAGCAGCAATTGGCTGCATTTTGACAATGCCAAAACTTTCAGCCAATTACTGATGAGGCTGCCAGCAGCTGTCAGGCAATTTTCAGCCCCTTTCATACATCCAGTGAGCATGATTAGAATGGGCAATACTCAAGATACCGCTTGGATACCACCTGCTTCCAATGAGCTGCCTCTATATCTATCAACCAACCAACCAACCAACCAACCAACAGGTACTTACATACCACTTTTCAACACGAAGTTCACAAAGCAGTTTACAGGCTAGTAGTAGTAGTAGTAGTAGTAGTAGTAATAATAGTTAAAAGGATCAATATAGAAATCAATCGTCATATTAGGCAGAAAAAGAACAATTCTAAATAGCAGACAAACCCTTCCCTTTGCAACAGGCCTGGTTCCTAGTAGGGTAGTTGGTGTAGAAAGGTAGGCCTGGTCTAGAAGGCTGTTATCCTCAAATTTGTCCTCAGTGTCTCCTGCCTTTCACCAAGAAATTATGTTCAAATTTGAGTCCCTCCCTTCTAAGAAGCTCTAAATGCCAGCCATGTCATTCCACCACCCCCTTTTTAAACTTATAAAAACCCTTGTGTGGGAAGTTACTGGCCCACATGATCTAGCCACATTTGAAGTGTTCAATATTAATTCTTTCTTAATATACAAACATACATGAATGTTTGCATATTTATGTCCTATGGTTGCCACCCCTCCAGGATTGACTTGAAATGTCTCCAGGAATTAGCATTAATCTCCAGGAGATTATTGAAAGCAATCCTGGAGATTTTAATATTGTGTAAAAAAATATTTGGGAAGTGGCAAGAATCCAGGAATAACTAGTTACAGTGGTTATCCAAAAGTGTATTTATGCAGAAGAAAACTGTACATGCATATTGTACGCATGAACCACTACAACCATTGTAGAGATGTACAAAATGAATGAGCAAAAGAAACCGGCCCCACCAACTCCAAATCGCCCAGGCACCGCTGTGTGTACTGTACACACTGCCAACGTATCTCCTCCTAAAAAAAGTCTCCACCTTCACAACAGACGACAGACACACAGGGCCAACCTGTTAGAGCGGCACAATCTCAAACCCAATCTCATTCAATTTTTTCTCTCTCCCTGCAACCTCCCCCAAGGACAGCATTTTGGGCCCCTGCTGTATAAACGTACAGCTTGAAGCTTCCTCCAGCGGTATTTTCTTCAGGGTAGGGCGGTCTCTTCTTTGGGGAAAGTAAACGATCCCCGTTCACTTCACCGCGTCTGTGCCCCCACAAAGAAGTATTGTACTGCTGGAGTAAAAGAGTCCTGTTTAAGAGGGCATGTGCGCAGGAAGACTAGGGCGCCCCAGGGGGAAAACAATGTCACATTTCCAGCCTGGTCAGTCCCTCCAGAGTGGGCAGAATAAGGGGAAGGGAGAGGCGGGGCGGGGAGTTGGGAATTTCAATACATTCACAGTTTAAAGCGAAAGGGGACAGGCATGTCGTGCACCCCACAGTGGGTCGAGGGGAGCCAGCCGTCAGCCTCACGTGCTGCAAGCACCGAAGCAGGGCCAGCCGACCACGGGGCGGATGGGCACGCGGCCACTCGCCTCGCTACAGTACCTCCGTTTCTGGCGAGTGCAGTGCAGGGCAAGCCTCGCGGCAGCGGCGGCAGCAACTGTTGGGCCAGCTGTGCCCTGCTCGCCCTCGGCGTGACTGCGGGAGGCGGCCCTCTCGGCCGGCGGGCACCTGCGCAGGGCTTGCCGGCAGCCGAGGAGCGATCGTTTCCGGCGGGTGCAGTGCAGGGCAAGCCTCGCAGCAGCAGCAGCAGCAGCGGCGGAGACTGTCGGGCCAGCTGCGCCCCGTCACACCGAGGGCGAGCGGGGCGGAGCTGGCCCAACAGTCGCCACCGCTGCTGCTGCGAGGCTTGCCCTGCACCGCACCCACCGGCTCTGCTGGCTGGGTTGGGGGAAGAGAAAGAGGCAACGGCGGCGAAGGGAAAAAGGGTGTAATGGGGAGGCGCCTCTCGCGAGTGCTGCGTCCAGGCCCAGGCAGCAGCAGCAGTGCGGCAACCCCTCTGAAACTTCATTCGACCCCCAAAGGGGTCGCGACCCCCAGGTTGAGAACCGCTGCCCTAAGTCCATCAATGGCAGGTAGTGGGGGCAGGATCACATAACTGAGCCCCTCAAGCTTTGTTGTTCATTAGGGCTGTGTCATTACGAGAAATGGATTGAGTTTTTTGCAAGCAAGCAGACAAAATTATTTATAGATAAATAAAATTATTTCTTTCTAGATCACCTTCTAAAAAATTCTCATAAAGCTAAGTGGGTCCTGATAGTGTCATTTTAAAAAGTGGGTCCTAGTATTAAAAGGTTTGAGAATCACTGTTCTAGTTGGTGAGGTTATTATAAATATAGGGTAGTTGCCAGAGCAATGCTTTGAGTGTAAACACACTCTGTGAACGCAAGTCCCTCCATGAACAGGAGTGTTCTGCTCACACAGAGTCCTTGTGCAAGAGGCCCTTTGCAACATGCTCATGCTATTCTTGTAGGGAGCTTGCGTTCACTGATGCTGGATGCTACCATGGCTGTATACAGTTGTTGTTTTTCAGGAGTATAAAATTCAGAACGAACATCTTCCTAATTATACAGTGAGCCCATATTATCTGAGGGCTCAACATCTGCAGATTTCAGTATCCACGGGTTCTGAACCGCCCTGCCCCCCAAGCCCAAGCAGAACACAGCTCTGGTCAGGTCTAGAGGCTTTCTGAAGCCCACAGTGGCTGTGTGCACCTGCCTACCCATGAAAGCAGCTTCAGAAAGCCTTCGGATGAAATGAATATCAGACTATTTGAATATCCACGGTTTTCCTTATTTCCTTTCTGGAAAAGAAGGCCCTCTGTATTTCACCAGTATTTTCACTTTTGAAAATGTAAGATATTTTGGATACAGCATGGGTCTATATTTATAGCTCACACTTGCAGCATGTTCAGAGGATGAAGGCAAGCATAACGGTCTATGTGCTGTTTTGTGATTATCCTGTGTCCATCACTACTGTGTGTTTTTGGAAGCAAAGACCTGCTGAAGCCAAAATGTCTAGATCTAGAGTATGTACACGTGTACAAATAAAAAAAACGTGTGTCTCAAATTTGACCTTGAAAGCATGGGTCAGCTTATGCACAGGTCAATATAGTTGAAAAATCTTCTAAGAATAGCTTCTTGGTGTGGCTGGAGGACTGGGCTGAGAATTGGGTCACAGGATAGGTTAAAAAAGGAGCCATTCTACTTACCAGTAATTGTTCTAAGGTGGCAACAGAAAGCAAACAAAAAACCAGAGCCATTTTGCCACAGCTCTGGGCTGTGTTTGTTTTTCAGCTCATAGCGGTTGAAGCACTAGAGAGCTGGTTTTTTCCTCTTCTAGCATTTTCAGGTCATGTTCATTTTTCAGGATCTAACACACTTGCCATGCTAACAATCTTTCCTATGAGCTTAGATGCTAGAAAACATGTCCACAAATGTTGTGATATTGCTCTGTTCCAAGGAAATAACAGGACACAGCAATCCTATACTGCAGTGTTTCTTAAACTGTGGGTTGGTGAGCAGCCATCTTGGACGCTGTAGACCTTATATTACTCTTGCTTATTCCTTTTGTGAATATTCACAGTTTGAACTTTTCAAGTGAGGGTTATTTTTAAATTTTGTTTTTAGTTCAGTGCTTTTACATAATATTTTGTCCTAATCTTGCTTTCTGTCAGGGATCAATCACTAGTATTTATATACCGCTTTTCAACACAATGTTCACAAAGCGGTTTACAGGCAAATAATAACATTAAAGTTAAATGGTTCCCTGTCCCAAAAGGGCTCACAATCTAGAAGAATGGAGAACACCACCAGCAACAGCCACGAGAAAGACACTGTGCTGGGGTGAAGAGGGACAATTGCTCTCCCCCTGCTAAATATAAGAGGACACCACATGAAAAAGTGCCTCTTGCCCAGTTAGCAGGGATGTTTCATGGTTGTGCATTGCTGCAGACCAAGAATGTCAGTTTGCATTCCAGGAGTGTCATTTGATTATGTCACAATGACAGCACTTCCTGCTTGACGATGTCATTTTCAACCATGACATTACTTCTGATGGCTCTTGACATGAGCGCCATTCTAAAACGAGGGTCCTGGTGCAAAAAGTTTGAGAACCACTGCTGTACTGCAAGTAAGGAAGTTGGTGAAAGAGAGTTTTTTAAACAAAAGGAGCCATTCATTCACAAGTTTTTAAAAGCATTAAACAGAAGGTAATAAATTTAAGGTAACTTTAATAGCTATTAGGCAATGATTAAACATCTCAAAACAAACAAAAAACAACAACACCCAAGCACCCAACCCTGAAGCAGATTGGACACCATTTTCTTTTGGGGGTTTTTATGAATCGCATTTGTAGCTTGCTAGAAGCATGTTTGCAACTTCACTTCCACCTATTTTCAAGACGAGAAACAAATGTCGTCCTGATGCAGCACAGACAAACAGGAAGAAAGGTGAAGGCACTTACGGAAATAGTAGTCTTTATGAAGGCTGATGCTATGGAAGTACTGTACTGTATTCCTCATAAAAGCCTACAACTCCCATAAGCACCTTAATCTCTCTTCCTTGCTGTTTGGAAAATAGCTCCATTTCTGTGATACCTCAGAACAATTTTTGGTTCACTTTTTGTTGCTGCTTCAGAACAATAACTGGCAAGTAGTTTTCAAAGAATTTCTTACACCTCTAAGTTTTATTCTCAACCATGGAATATAGGAGATTCTATTATTTTTGGCTTAAAATTTGCCCTTGACTTATCCATGAGATAGATTTGTTCCCAAGTATATACAGTACATATATGAGAACTTGTATTCCAAACTAATTACCTACATGTCAAATTGTATACTTTTTCTCTTGTAAAAGAGAGAGAAAATAAATCTTATATTGATTTACAGACCTCCTCTCTTCCCCGAAAAACTACATGTAGGGAAGAAAAGCTCAGTGTATGGGAGGGTCTGGATTCATTAATATTGGGGAATGATGTTGAAAGCAATAAAATCAATCCAGTCAAGAAACTGACATGTGAGGGTAAATTGGAGGAAGACAAATTTGTACTTAACTTCTTAGTAATTTACAGTATTCCAGAGTTTCTCAGTCATCTTCATTTTAAGATAAGGTATTGATACATACTGTTCTTTTTAGACATAGCAGTTTCAAAAAGTGCTTCAGTGCCACCTCTCTGGTCTATGGAGGCTGAAAGACCTATCTCCCTTTCTCAACATTCAACCACCAGCTCTAAAAAACCTGGGTTCAATCTTTCTGCCTTTGGAGCACTGTCCCCTGTAAGTACTATGCAATTCTTGCTTTAGCCAGGTTATTTCCATGTCTACTTTACTAATTGCATTCAATGTCTGTCCCCAGTCACTCAGTAATTCTTCGGTTCTTAAGACAAGCCTGCTTGGGAATTCTCCATTTTATCCTGGAAAAACTACGTATGGAGGTGCAGCTGCTGCAGCAAGGCAGTCTAAAGCACGGATTACTCCTTACCAGGTAAGAGTAAGATATCAGGTGTGTGATATCAGAAATATCAGAGAGAAGGAAAGTTTGTGCATACTGGTTGTAGTTGTATAACTTTCCTGTTTGTACTTTCGGTAGTATGCCATTGGCCTTCAGTATCTTAATTGTTTGTAACCCAACTGGTAGTGTGGCTATAGATGCGATAATAGATATTGAATAAAAACTCGGAGAGTTTGGTTTAACTATACAGTGAGTTGCTGTTTACACACTGTCAGTTGTGCTTTAATCCTAACATGGAAGGATGCTGCCACGCAAGAATGCCCCACCCCTCCTTCCCAAAAGTCCCCCAAAATCCAGTTCTAAGGATCTTGGAACCCTTTGGAACAATATAGGATGTAGCCTAGGGAGCCTGCTGAGAGAGGAGGGAATTGGCAAAAGTTGCACTCTCAGTTGTGCAGGAGGAAGTGACTTCCATTTGTACAAAATTAATGTTGGGATACAACCCAGTATGAGTACATGGTTGTTCCTCAATAACTTTCCCACTTACAAATCAGAATGAGGGAATGAAAAAATAAGGAATAAATATAGATATTTGTCCTCTTATTTGTGTATTGCAGAGTTTTTCAACCAATGTGACACACTGGTGTGCTGCATATGGTCTGCAGTGTGCCATGGGAGTTGGGGGGGGGGGGTCATTTTTCAGTAGGTGAGGGATGTGAGCCTCCCACCAGCTGTGCTGTGTGCCTTGTCAAATGTCAAAAAAGTGATGGTGTGCCTTAACCATTTTAGTGCCTTGTCAGTGTGCCATGAGATGAAAAAAATTGAAAATTTTTGATTGAAAAAATTGATAAGTTGAAAATTGCTGGTTTATAGAGCCAAAGAAAACTGTCAGTGATGTTTTAGAGAAGATGACTTTATTTTGCTATAACCTTTTAAAGCTAGATTCATGTTATTTAGGCAACTTGGTTTTTGTTTTTTTAAGGCTTTTCTTGTTCTTGGATATATTGTATCTCCATTTCTCTCCCCTGTCTTCTAGTGGCTTCTACAGTGTCATAATTTAGACTGCAAACTCTTTGGAATGGGGCTATTGTTCTTGCTTGTATTTATATTTATACAGTATTATACAATATGCTGCAGTATAAATAATAAATATTGCCTTGAATTCAGAAGTGCCCTGTACATGTAGAAAGATATTTCTCCACACCCAAGGGAGGGCATCTCAACTTTCATTTATTCATCCTTTCCGCTGCAGCCATCTGCACTACATCTTGTGCTCTTCCAGAGGGTCCCCAGCCTTCAGGGCAAATGTGAGGGTGCAGTGGGCTGCCGTGGAAAGGAGGAGGCAAGGAATCCCCCTGTCCTGTGAGTGGAATTTAGTTCATACCAATTAGAATTTGAGTCACTATGTCTTAATAAGCTCTCTGAAATAAGGAGAAAAAAAACTTCCACTAAGTTACCTGGGCCACCATGAGCATATTTGATTCTTACCTATCCACATCCTTTCTGGAACACTTTTAAAATGGGGATTCCTCATCCAACATGTAGCAATAATTATTGGAGGTGCAGAAACTTTGGATCAAGTTTGCTGAATACTTTTAGTTATCTCCTAAGAAAATGAATTCTTGGTCTTGCAAAATATCCAAGAATTGTTTGGTTGTACTTTTTGAGAATATGGAAACAGTGGCGTCAGCAGAAGATTTAGAAGTTATAATGCACCATTTGACAATTGTTTGCCCTTGTTTCTACAATAATGTAGAGGCTCCATTTGTAATCAAATGGCTAAATGAAGTATGGGACACAGCCTTGTTAAGATAACCATTATGGTGAGGGCAGGAAAATAGACACTGAGTTATTTTCAAATGTAATTTATTCTGCTTTTTTTTTTTAGAACAGTAAGGTACAGGTTAATATGTACTCCTATGCCAGGGTTCCTGAATTTACTTGGGTGATGATGCCCCCGCAGCCTCTTCTCCTCAGTTGAGCAAGGTACTACCATCTTAGATCTCTTGAGATTTCATGAGATCCAAGCTAGTAGCACCCAAATCTTGTGAGATTAAGTGCCACCATCTTGAATCTCACAAAATCTTGCAAGATCCAAAATGGTGGCGCCTGGGTAGAACGGGTAGGAGAGGTGACCCAAGGTCATCCAAGGCACTCCCATAAGTGTGCTGAGACGCACACTTTGGAACCCTTACCCTATGCGATGCTTGGAACACGTTAATTTTACAGTGTCAAAATATTAACAGACGAGTAATGACATCAAATGCTTGGACTGCAATCCTATGCATGCTTACTTGGGATTAATCCCCACTGACCATAGTAGGAATGACTTCTGAGAAATATGCATATGATTATGCTGCTATCATATGTTATGATCTATAGATTTATCTTTTGTGATTATAATGATAAATTATAATAATCTGTTCGTAATTAGCCAGGTTAAACATTATTTATTGTAAATGCAGATAACTCTGTATAATGGAGCTGATTTTGCTTTAATTCCATAAAAGTTTGGTAGTGTAATGTTTTCTTTTAAAAAAAATCAGCACAATTTTGGGAACCAATGTAATAACTAACTGAATTTGTGCATAGATGCGAATATTGAAATTTAACATTATAATTTTTATAATCTTAATTTCCCAGACACCAATAAGAAGACAAATGAAAGCCAAGCAAGTGAATGCACAATCTTATGGAGTTACCAGTTCCACTGCCCGGCGCATTCTGCAATCTCTGGAGAAGATGTCAAGCCCCCTAGCAGTAAATTGCTCTTTTTGAAAAAATAATATATTTTAATTCCATAATTGTAGAATGTTATGCAATAGTTAATTGTGTTGGGGAGAATCTGTTAAAATATTGTGTTGGGTAAAATATAGCTTTTGTTTATCAGAAGTGTAATTTACTGTAATACTTATTCAACAGGATGCGAAAAGAATTCCCTCTACTGTTTCTTCTCCATTGTCATCTGTAAGTGATTCTTCAAACTCATTTTTTTCCCTGCATGGAAATCTTTTTTAAAACAATCATAGTTCTTAATTTTTGTGTGTTTTGTTTTACAGCCCATGGAAAGAAGTATGACAAATATCACTGACTTTCATTCACCAAGAAGAAAGGTAAACAATTTAAAGATGTACATCTAGTTAGTAATTCATAAGCAAGGCAAATTTTGCCTCATGTATTCAAGTGTTATAAAATTGCTCTTTAAACAGTTCTTGTGGAGAGATTATTGATGGTTGTGTATTTCTGCCAAAAATGTTCATTTGTAGCCTAGAGTAGATATTTCTAAAATGCTAACGCGCTTTTATAAAACCACAGTTGTAGGAGCAGCCTGTGAAGCATTTATATCCTGTGCTGAGCTCGTATCTGCTATATTTAACGTCCCTAACAGATTAATCTGTGTCATCCAGATTAAAGGTACAACAAAGAGAAACCAAGAGTGACATAGATTTGCTTGTTTGACATGCTGTATGTTGAACTATTCAACGCTTTTCAAGAGCAGGCAAACCTCCGCCCCCAGTTTGCTAGCTGTCCTGGCCTCTGGAAATCCCTACACATTTTTTGTGTGTGCAAATACAAGCAATCAGATCCTACCCTAACCGAAGCTGGGCCTCTTCCCAAGTGTTTTAATATCCCCTTTTTGTGTGGTCTACTATGTTCATAATATAGTAGGCTTTAGGAAGCGTGTTACTTTCTTTGTAATGGTAGCGTGTTTTTTATATATATTTATGAAACACTTCAACAATGGTAGTTACATTAAAATGTCTCTTACGAGATACCTAGAGTAGCATTCAGCTGTTTAGTGAAGCAGTACAGTGTTGTCAGAAGCTCCCACCATATACTTCTCACAGAAGGGGTCCTGCTGGTCACTTAGGGAGCTTCCAAAAATGGAGGACTGCTCTGCTAAAGGTATGCATGCTACCTATACTACCTAATTTCTTATAGTTAATTCTGTCATCAAAGGAAGGTTGAAAACTAAAAGTTGTACCATCTTTAATTGCTTCTTTAGAATTTCAAACGTTAGCAGGCATGAGTGGGGAAAAAATGCATCTACAATATGGAAAGGAAAATAGAATTCTTTTCCTATTCAATTTTTTTCATCTTGGACTTTTGAAACATGGAAAAAAAATCAGAAAGCAGCCATGTTCTCATTCCATGTTCTCTCTCTCAATAAAAATATGTATTGGCATATAAGGATACAAAGGTATTCAAAGGTAATTAATTCAAAGGTATTAGCCCATGCTGACATTGTACGTTGGATTTCTTTCTTTATTTTTCTCTCTCTGTCTTGACTATCGCATGCCTTTTGTTTCTATTTTTAATTTGCTGGAAAATAAAATATAAATATAAAAATTAAAAAATATGTATTGGCATATTTGTGCTAATTCTAGAGAGTGTATTTCCTTACAGCTGAGGGTGTGCAGTTAATTAGTTTTGTCTACTTCTTTGGCATTATTTCTATTGGCTAAACAACTTCTCTCGGAAGTTAAAGTATTTTGCCTTGTAAGGGTCCATCATTTTAGTAGAAGTTCTCAACTCATTGAACTGTTCTTGTGTTGAGTATTAAAGACCACCCTTAACAGGCCCCAGATATTAGAGAGACAGAAAATTAATGCTGTGCCCAGCTGTCATTGGGTAGAAAAAAGAATTCTCCCTTCAGGGTGCAGTAAATGGTTAGCAGCAGTAATTGTTGGCAAAGAGAGATTCTTAGTGGTCTGTTGTCAAAATGAGTGCTCTATCAATGGCATGCTTGAGATATGTTGATAGTATAGTACAATTAGAATTCTGAAAACCTGCTTCATACTAGTATGGCACCTTTTTAAAAAAGCACCTTTTATGTCTTTTTATGCTGTGTTATCTTTCAGTAAGAATGAAATCTCAATAGTGAACATAATTTAGCTTGATGTAGATCACACGCAAAATAAATAGAACTTTCAGGAAAGAGCATTTGGAAAGACACTTTTGTTAAGGCCCAAGTGTGTATCTCAAAGTAATATTTAGCAGTGAATTTAAAACCAAATTCTCCATTTATTTTATGATTTGCTACTACAAAATGACTAAAATTCAGTCTAATTTTGTTGAGTATATCACTATGTAACTTTGATTTTGTTCTGTATAGTGGGTGTTTGTCTAGGAGAAAACCATTTGCAGAATTGAGGGGGAATTGCCACTCACTCCTGAGGTTCATGTACATAAACTCTCAAGAAGTTGGTGCGTACGTGCGCGCGTGTGCGTGCTCACAGGCACAGAAAGGGCAGGAGAGAATCTGCCAAAATCAGATTAAGCCTAAAATGTGCCCCTGGTTTCTGGTTTTAAATGCCATGTGGACATATGTACACAGTGACTTTGGATTAATTTATTCATTTTTTTAAATGAAGGGTATGAGGTAAGAGATTAATAGTTAATTTTTGATGGTTCTGTAGTAAGACATGATTCAAGAATTCTAAAATCCAATTAAGCTCTAATTTGGTAAAAGTTATTTTTTAAAAATAAGGTTGTAGTGTATTAACTAGATTTATTGAGATTAGTTTGGTTAACTGAGTACTGCATCCTTTACAGGCTGAATCCCACTGTCCTCCAGTCCAGAAACTTGTGACACCCAAGGCTGTTTCACTGTCAGTGAGTCGTTCACAATATTTTAAACCATCTCTTACATCTGCTGCTGAATCGAGCAGGGTTCGACAGAGAGTAGAGGTGAACCATAAAGTAAGTCAGTTATTCACCTATTCCTACGCCGTGATTAAATTTGAGCCTCTTGCATTTGCTTTAAAGTTTTAAATAAATCATCAGAAGATCGGATTATACTTTATTGAATGGGATGTGAGGTTTGGCCCTTTGGGATATTAAGACAGATAATTGGAGGTTAAATAAATCAAAATTATGTCTTGACTATTTTTATAAGCTTCACATTGCCAGAAACTTCTAAAAGGAAAACTCTTATACAGAAAACATTGTGTAAAATATATAAGTAGTTTGTGGGGAGACTGTGCTGAATACTGCAAATGTTTTTTTTAAAAAGCACATTTGTATGCATACATACTTAGAATAAACAATGGGATTTTCCCTACTGAAAATAATAGAGTAACTTTATGTACCAAATCTGTGATCCTGAATAATGTTTCTTAACACTCTGGAACTGCCAGTTTACTTTGAGTAAGAAAAAAAGAGTATTTAGAGTGGGCCTAAAGAATCACAGGGCTTTGATGATAATCAGCTAATATTAGCCTGCATCGGAAGGGATTTGTTTGGATTACTTCAGACAGCAGGGGGCAGTGAAGAAGTACTACAGCAAAAAAACTAGATAAAGATTTTTAAAAGGTAACATGAGAGAGGCATTTGCGTAAATAAGAGTGACTTCTTGTTAGATGCTCCAACGTTGAGTTCTTTCTAGGCCAAAAACGTTGGGGTGGGAGAAAAACAGACTAAATTAAAACCTGATTCATATTTTTCTTCATGCATTTTTCACAGGGAATTAAGGAGAAAGGTTCAGCAGTGGAACAGCAAATAGAATCATTGGAAAGGTATGTGGACTCTGTCCTAGATCTAAAGAAGTTATCTCAAGTGTTCTTGGTGGCTTTTTACCTTGTACCCTGTACATTTGTTCCTCTTTCAAAGCAAGTAATTGAGTGTATGCACAATTCCAGAAGTTAGTTGTAAGTTTGAAGTAGTAAGTAGTGAAAAAGTTTAAAGTACAAACCTGAGAGGCAGTCACTACAATGAAACAACGTTGAATTACAAACAGTAGATGGGGTTGCAAGCATTACAAAGCAATCCTAGAGTGTTGTAGGAGGGAGAGGCTGTCACATCCTCCATTTTGGAGAGGAGCTCAATGATAAATAAGATGTTTCCTGATTGTATAAAATTCACCTTTCACTAAATGGTTTTCCTGTGGCTAGCAAGTGGAAACAATGGACACACACTCCTATATGTCTCAGGTTTCTAAAATGGTGAGGGACACTTCCTTTGAAATATTCACATTATTCACCAAGAGAGTGATTTTTTGCTTAATTTAACAGTTTGACTACTTTCCTAGCCTACCTAGGTGTCATTTCCCCCCTTCTATATTTTAGCTTTCATATGCATCCTTTTCTGCTGCTTTCTGTTTTCAGAGTGAATTATAGTTTATTTGGCTTGCTGAATTTTTGAAACTTGTATAATATGTATTGATTCTCTACCAGCAGTGTCACAAAACCCAAATTCGGCACTGCTTCATCCAATGGGCTGCCTCCTACAGCAAGTAGTGGTAGTGGTGGTGGCAAGATGAGAAGGGAAAGAGGAGTCCACTATGTATCAAAATCTGCACAAGAGGATGAGGTAAGAGTCTTTATTACTCTGCAATGGTAGAATAATCTTAAAATGAAAATGTTGTGTAATTGAAAGACTTGCCATCTATATTATGAGCAGGTTTGAACATCAAATTGGTTTACCAGCGTGATTAAATAAGGAACATATATTGAGCAAAGTTGTAGTTCATAGGCCAGATTCTTTTTCACAGCATATTAATCATTAGACTTTGGCACTTAGCTACGTAATTCTGTGCTTTGCTCTGCTATGGTGGCAAAATGTAAAATTTGAAATTGAATACAGCAGTGGTTCTCAAACTTTTTAGCACTGGGACCCACTTTTTAGAATGACTATCTGCCTGAGACCCACCGGAAGTGATGTCATGGCCAGAAGTGCTATCGTCGTGATGCCAGAGCCTGCTGCTTTCCTGAGAATGCAGCAATAAGTTGGGTTATTTCTCAGTTATTTTCCAACAGCCATGTTAATCAGAAAGAACAAAGCCCACTTACAACCTTGACACAAGCAAAACAACCACATAGCCCTCCCCCTTTCCAGCATCTTATCTCCCCATATTTTCAATATGGCTGCTCTAGGTGCTTTGTGACGTGCCTGAAATTGGCTCGCCACCTACATTGAGAACCGTTAGAATACAGGATTCCAGCACAACATGAAAATGCGTGGGGAACCCATTCTCCTGGATGAGAAGATGGACCTATCCTCTATAGTGGATCTGTAATAATAACTGAATGAAGGCCCTATTGTAGTGCAGGAGCACTGTGCAGAATGCTTTTTCATGGGGACTACCTACTACTCCTATTTTAGCAGCATAATGACACTGTCAGGGCAAGGTTATAATAATGAATGTTATAACTTTCCAGGTTTTGAAAGGCAGGTACTTCACATGGGAAGCTGCTGCTCATGTTGATGTACAAGAGCTGCAAAACAGAAGTCCAATATAGTCCAAAGTTTCACATTTTCCCTTGTGGTTTTTTTCCTGAAATTTTCAGGGATTAACTGTTGATAAGTGTGTAGGTTGCTTTCATTTTTTCCCCCTGTAGAAATGACCCAGGTTGGGGCTATAGGTTTTAATGCAACCTAAAAAATAGCATGTGCTCAATTCTAGGAGATGGAGATGCCAGTACTACCAGAAATATCATTGCCCATCAGTACATCATCTTTACCAAACTTCAGCTTTGGCCCTCTTGCTAGTACTACTGTTTCATCTTTGCCTGTCACTGCTGCACAATCAGTAGCTAACAAGGTAATTTTTACTTGAATTATTTTCTTCTATACTGTGTCCTTTCCCCACCATCTTTGCCATCTTAGATTTTCAATTCTGTGGACAGCTCATATTCTCCTGTTGCTGTAAATATTAGTGCATGTAGTTAGGCTCTCTATTAAAATGGGTCTGATATCCAGCTGCTTTTCTAACTTTCCTCATTCTCAAAAAGCCATTTGCCTTGTAACAAGCTGGATGGGGATGGGCAGGATTACGACTTCTATTTGAGTAACCCAAGTTTACAATTGTCTTGGGTGTGCAAAAACAAGTTATACAGTTCTTTGGATCCATGTCAGGACATTTCTTGAAGTATTAACCAGTAACTAGTAACTCTCCATGTTGTTTAAAATCTTAATTCTTTTTGAAAAATCAGGTGGAACCAGCCAGTAATTCTAGCAGTCCTGTGTTCAGATTTTCATCTCCAATTGTAAAGTCCACTGAAGCAGAAGTCCTGCCACCAGTGTCTTCTGTAAGTAACAATGCATATGTAAACTTGCACTAAAGAGATTATGGTAGGGGTAATGGAAGAGATAAATACTGTATTAATAGTCGACTTGGAAGTATAACATTAGAGACCAGTGGGCATGCACAAGCTACATTGTTTTCTTTGACATTTCATGTTTCTCTTTGTCAGATTGGTGGCTTTAAGTTCAGTGTTCCTGTTGCAAAATCATCTGAGCCTTCAGGACCCAAGGATACACCAGTGTTGCCTCTGGTTAATGCAGGTAGTTAATGCATTTAAAATAAACTTTTTCTCCTGTCAGGGAAACAAACTCTGGGAGGGCCCAATTATAAAAACCCTAGTTCAGCAAATATTGGGGCTGCTATCTTATTAAGAATAAAAGTTGTGAGCTTCAGCTGGATTTTAAAGATGTGTTCACAGTTACTTCCGAAATAGATTTATTCCAGCTCCTAATTCTGAATGAATGTTCATTAGGCTTAAACTCAGCTTTACCAGAGACCTTTCCCAACCGTGATTTTCCAGTGACTATTCAGCTCTAAGGGCAGCAGATAGAACAAACAATTACAGCATAGACCAAGTGTGAATGCTCTTAGGCCTACTATATGAAATGAATTTGACCACACTGACATAGACTAGAGTTGATTCAATGAGTAAAGAAGTTTTTTCTTTTGTGTGAATAGTCTTGGAAATCTGAACAAGATTCTTTTTTAAAAATTGAAGAAAAATACCTGCTTTTGGAAATTTTATTTTAAGTATTTATATACTGCCTTTGTCTTATTTTACACAGCATTCAAGATGGTTTACATAGGCAGGCAAATCCTAAACCACCATTTTTCCAGTATTCTGTGAGAGGAACTCACCCTCAGTTCACCAGTTGTATCTCTTCCCAGTGTGGTTAATAGAGTATTTATTTTATACACTCTACTTTTTCTTTGACTCCGAGTTGCTTTCCTTAGAAAGCAGTAGACATAAAATAACTATTAGAATATTAAGCATTCACATGGCCAAAATTGCAATTTTGATTTCCAGAAACCACAAAGCATCCAATCAAAAACAGCTCAAAATCTCACCAGTGCTCATATTAAAAACTGACTCAAGTTAGTTGCCTAATGTAAGATCTTAATCTGAAAGTTTGTATGGTCAGGCTTAAATATGCAGACTTTAAGAACATAAGAAGAGCCCTGCTGGATCAGGCCAAAGGCCCATCTAGTCCAGCTTCCTGTATCTCACAGTAGCCCACCAGGTGCCTAAGGGAGCTCAGCAGACAACAAGATGCTTGCATCCTGTTGCCACTCCCTTGCACCTGGCATTCTGAAGTAGCCTACTATAAATGTAAAGAGATTGCACAACCCATCATGGCATATAGCTCACGATGGATTTTTCCTCCAGAAATCTGTCCAGTCCCCTTTTAAAGGCATCTAGGCCAGATGCTATCACCACCTCCTGTGGCAAGGAGTTCCATAGCTTAATTACACACTGGGTAAAAAAGTATTTCCTTTTATCTATTTTAACTCTCCCAACACCCAATTTCAGTGGATGTCCCCTGGTTCTGGTATTGTGAGAGAGGGAAAAGAACATCCCTCTATCAACTCTATCCCTCCCATGCATGATTTTGTATGTCTCAATTATGTCCCCCCTCAGGCGCCTTTTTTCTAGGCTGAAGAGCCCCAAACGCTGCAGTCTTTCTTCATAAGGGAGATGCCCCAGCCCCGTAATAATTTTCGTCTCTCTGTTCTACACCTTTTCCATCTCCACTGTCTTTTTTGAGATGTGGTGGTGACCAGAACTATATGCAATACTCTAGATGTGGCTTTACCATCTATTTGTACAACAGCATGATAATATTGGCTGTTTTATTCTCAACCCCTTTTTTAATTACCCCAAGCATGGAATTGGCCCTCTTAACTGCTGCCACACACTGGGTCAGTACCTTCATCGAGTTGCCCACCAGCACCCCAAGATCTCTCTCCTGAGCTGTCACAGACAACTCAGAACCCATTAGCCTATATGTGAAGTTTTTGATTTGAGTTTGAGCACTCTCCTGGACCTGGTTGAGCCCCTCTTTCTTTGTGGTATTCACATCTGTTGGGCCTCTACTACTGTTATTTTAAATAGCCTCCACGCAGCCTGGAGAGACTAGACTCTTTTTACCTTCCTTTTCAATTTCTTTCTAACTAGCCTCCTCAGTTGAGGGAAATCTGCCCTTCAAAAGTCGAGGGTTTTTGTGTCAGATTTGCTCTGCACTCTTTCCTGGACATGCAAGGCAAAACCAATCGCAGCATGGTCAACTGTTCCCCAATGGCTCAGTAACATTGACATCCCTAACTAGGTCCCAAGTACCACTCAATATTAAATCCAGAGTCACCTGTCCTCTAGTGGCCTCCATGACTAGCTGTTCTAAGGCACAGTCATTTAACACGTCAAGGAATCCGGTCTCTCTTGACCAGAGCACCAGTTGACCCAGTCGATATTAGGATAATTGAAGTCCCCCATGATTACAACCCTGTCTTTCTTGTTCACCGCCCTGATTTGTTTCCTCATTTCAAGATCCCCCTCAAGTTTTTGATCTGGAGGACAATAACACCCCCCCCCATTACATCACTCTTTTGTCCTGGTAGTTTAACCCAAAGTGATGAAGTAATTTAACCCAAAGTAGTTTAACCCAAATGATGGAGTCAGGCCCACCTTCAGTTTCTACTCTGCTGGATTCTATTCCTTCTTTGACATAGATCGCCACCCCACTGCCAACAGGCCCTTCCCTGGCCCTCCTATAGAGTTTATAGCCTGGGATTGCAGTATCCCACTGGTTCTCTGCATTCCACCAGGTTTCTGTTACGCCCACTATATCAATGTTTTCCCAAGCCACCAAACATTCCAGTTCCCCCATCTTTGCTTGGAGACTTCGGGCATTTGCATAATAACACCTATACAGGGGGTTCCCTAAGGAAGGGACTCTTATTTGATCCATTTACCCCGCCTCTCTTTCTCCTGGAGCAACTGTTACTTACACTCACACTTGCAGGCCTATTTCCTACTCCGACATTACTCTGTGGTACTCCTCCACCCTCCTCTTCCCATAGGGAAGAGGAGTTCTGAACTGGACACTGCTCGGCTCCTGTCGGCTTTCCCCCCAGGGGTCAGTTTAAAAGCTGCTCTTCCACCTTTTTAATGTTCTGCGCTAGCAGCCTGGTTCCATTCTGGTTCAAGTGAAGCTTGTCCCTCTTGTACAGGCCTGGCTTGTCCCAGAACATTCCCCAGTGCCTAATGAATCTAAACCCCTCTTCCCGACACCACCGCCTCATCCACACATTGAGACCCCTGAGCGCCGCCTGCTTAGCTGGCCCTGTGCGTGGAACAGTTAGCACTTCTGAGAACTCTACCTTAGAGGTCCTGGCGTTCAGTTTCCTGCCTAGCAACCTAAATTTGGCTTCCAGGACTTCCTGGCTAAATTTCCCCATGTCGTTGGTGCCAACATGCACCACAACCGCTACCTCCTCCCCAGCACTCTCTACCAGCCTATCTAGATGAGACATGATGTCCGCAACCTTCACACCAGGCAGGCAATTCACCATGCGGTCCTCACATCCATCACATACCCCCTCTCTGTATTCCTAACTATAGAGTCACCCACTACAAGGAGCCCATGACCCCCCCTCCCACCGAGAGCATCCTTAGTGCGACTGGATGCGGACTAGTCATTGGAAGAAGGGTCCCCACTGGGGGACTGCTTCCCTCCATACCAGGTTGACATCCTCCAGCCCTGAGACTTCTTTCCTTGACAGCTGATGAGCTGCCTCTCTGAGGATGGGACGAAGGCTGCAAGTCCTCTGAAGTCCCATCATAGTCCCTCTCTGTCTGCCTCTGCTTCTCCAGGTCCACAACCAAGGCCTCTAGGGAGCAGACACGTTCCCTGAGTCCCTGGAGCTCCTTGCACTGAGGACACACCCATGACCTATGCCCCAGAGGCATATAATCATACATGTGACACTCTGTGCAAAAAACTGGATAGCCCCCACCCTCCTGCTGGCTGGCTGACTGCATGGCTATGTTTGTTTTTAAATTCTAACGTTCTTAAAGAGTCTGGGGCCCTGGCTTCCTTGCTCTGCTGCTGAACTCGCCCAGATGCTAAACTTGAGTGTCTCACCAGGCACTTTGTCGCAGATGCTGCACTTCGTCGCGGACAGCACATGCTGCTCATGAAGGCACTTGCTAGAGTGTGCTGCTAAGTATTCTTACCTAACCCCTCTCCTTCCTTTCTGCCTGCTTGAAAAGGGCTATTCTACACCTGGCCTACAAGACCAGGAGAACAATAGATTGCAGTCCCAGGAATTCAGATAACAGGATTACCTTCTGAAAGGGCTAGCTCACTCACTCACTCCCTGGCTGGCTAAACTTCCCACCTTAATATTCTCCTTTGAACACTGAGGTTAAATCTTGTTTTTGGTTTAAAGTTTTGTTTAAATCTAGTTTAAGATAAGTCTTGTTTAAATCTAGTTTAAACAAATTCTACAAGTGGTGGGTAGGGCTGGCCCTAGCTCGTATAACACCTTGGTGCACAGTAGAAAAAGGTGTCCCTTCCTCCCCTCCAGAAATAATGTCCCACCACGTTCTTCTTCCTTTCTAGGTGAATGGTATCCTCTTAGATGTGAATGCCTTTGGCAGTTAAGAACCAAATAGGATGGCCCTGGTGGTGTGTCAGAACCTTGGGAGTAAAAGCCTTTCTGCCTATCTTTGCAGATGTTGGCTCATGATCATATGTAACTTGGAAACACTTCCAGTCTGAAGATCTTAATAGAAAAGGAGTGACAATACTTGTGATGTATTGATAAAGGAGAATTGCTCTTCCAAGTATACTTGGTCCAGGCCATAACCAATTCAAACCTTTTTTCTTCATATCCACAATAGCTGTCAATAGCATCAGCAATAAGAAAGAAAATGAATATGATGGTCCCTTTAAACCTGCAAAAGTCTTGAAAGAGGGAAGTGTGTTGGACATTTTGAAGAGTCCTGGTGAGTCAATTACTGAGAATTGAGAGTTAAATGATAACTTATACACAGTACTGCACTTAAAGGCTGAAGGTGTTCATCTAATGTTCTGGCATCAACCCGGGATGTAATGAGAAGTGTAAAGAGAAACTAATGGATAGTTGCTCATTTAGATTGTGGGCCCTTTGGGGACAGGGAGCCATTTAACTTTATTATTACTATTTGTCTGTAAGCCACTTGGTGAACTTTGTGTTGAAAAGCAGTATACAGTACAAGTACCTGTTGATTGATTGCTCATACTTATGCTACCTCATGGAGCTGTTTGTAGTTCAAGGTGCATCACTTTGCATTTGGCTCAGTCCTGCTATGAGTTTGCATCTGGCTTTTGTTGTTGGACTTTGGTGTTCTTGTAAAAAGAAAACAAAAGTAGAACCCACAAGCCTGAAGTCTGCCCATCTCTGATCTAGATTAGGGCTCTCTAAACCCCAGCCTACAGGCTAGATCCAGTGCATGTCCAAATCTGCCCCCCAAGTGAATGGGGCTTACCATTTCACTAGGGAGCCATCATTCCATGCCGCCAATTGCCCCTCGAACTGCACTCTGGCTGACTGCTTTTGGGTTCAGTTCCCCCAGCAGCCTTTGTGCTCAGATATCTGGGCAGACATGGCCAACCAAAACACAGTTCAGGGGCTATCAGTAGCACAGAGTGGCAGCTCCCCAGCGGAATGGTAAGTCTCGTTCGCACCAAGGGAGCCATTCCCAGCACGCACCGGTCTCCAGTTTGGAGACCATTGATCTAGATCACTGTGGGATAAAGAACTTGAGATAGCATTCTTAATACTTACTGTCATGCCTTATTTTTAAACATTTGTCGCTTCTTACCAGTTGGTGCTCGAATACAGTTGGAACCACCCATATCCCTATTCGCATAATCTTGCTATACATTATAAGAAACTACTTGAAATGCAGCACTGCACAATTACAATGGAAAACTTGTGTATCTCTTGGATGCAAAACCTTGGATGCAAGAACTGAGGATCTTCTTTAATTTTATATTAAATCTGAATGACTAAAAAATGTTTGGAAATGTCTGAAATGTTGCTTACTGACAGCTCAACCATCAATTTGAATTCTCAGCAGAGCTTTTGGGGTTGAGATGTAATTTCTACACCCTGCATAAATCTGGGCTGCTGCAACCCACTGGCTCATATTACTGCCTACTTTTGCAACCAGTCCTTGTCAAAATATATAGAATTATTTGAAAATTGCAGTATTTCAGTCAGTATAAATTCAATCAATCAACCAATCACTAGTATTTATATATACTGCTTTTCAACACAAAGTTCACAAAGCAGTTTACAGGCAAATAATAACATTAAAGTTAAATGGCTCCCTGTCCCAAAAGGGCTCACAATCTGAAAAAATGGAGAACACCACCAGGAACAGCCACGAGAAAGATACTGTGCTGGGGTGAAGAGGGACAATTGCTCTCCCCCTGCTAAACTTAAGAGGACACCACTTGAAAAAGTGCCTCTTGCCCAGTTTGCAGGGGTTCATCTTAAATTAATCTTAAGTGCTCTTTGAATTACTAAAGCAGTTTGAAAATGGTTTCAGAAATCATAATTTGACAAAGAGAATGTACTTTGGTTTTAATCCTGTACACACTTTCTTGGGAGTGAGTCCCATTGGATTCAATAGGACTTCTGATCAGACATACATAAGATTTTGCTGTAAGATACTCAAGGGCCCAATCTTGTGGGCCTTATCCCTGGCCAGGACATTTGTACTGCCAGCTCTGGATGTCATAAATGTGCCGTAAAGCATGTTTACAGCACCCAGAGAGTAAGTACTTCCTGTGCTGGGGTCGTGCCAGTTGATGCTGTGCCTCAGTGCAGGTGGTATGAATGGACAGCACGCCAACAGTGCTGGATGGTGGTAAGGCCCATTAGGGCAGGGGGGAGGCAGGGAGGGGGAGAACTTTGCCGGGGGAGAGGAGGTGTGGACCCCACAAGGGAGTGGAGCCAGCGGCAGCTTCCACTGCTGGATCCTGAACCCCCACATCGGACTGGGCAGCCCAACACAAATAGCCCCATTGCAGGGGCCTGGGCTTTGTCGCCTTCCCTCAAGGAGACTCTGGAGGCTTCCCTGGTTCCCCTGGCTCCCAGAGGAGCAGCAGTACCAAAATTGCTGCATTCTGTGGGAGCCAGGCAGCTCAGGCTTGGGCTATAAGTCTAGATGATTTCATGCAGATGATTGTTGCATACTGCTGTATACATTTTTTTTAAAAAAAAAATCTGGGTGTTGTACTTCAAGAAATGGTTGGTTTGGTCTTCTTGTAAAGGAGCTGCTTGTTAGGAACTAAAGTTGTCCTTCCTATGTATTTTTCCTAGGCTTTGCTTCTCCAACCACGTACTCTACTGCAGCCACTCCACCTGTTGCAACAAGCACAGTAGTTTATACAAGGCCTGCAATAAGTAGCTTCTCTGGAGCATCTTCAGGATTTGCAGATACTTTGAAACAGGTGTCAACGTATTGGCAGTGTGATACCTGTCTCGTTCAAAACAAGCTGGCGGATAGCAAATGTATAGCCTGTCAAGCTGCTAAAGTACAAACATCAGATGGTACTAAGCAGTCTGGTACTTTGACTCAGAACATCTCCATCAAATCAGTTGTTTCTTCAACAGGGACACAGGGCTTTGCAGACAAGTTTAAGCCGGTATCTGGAACTTGGGATTGTGATACTTGTTTGGTTCAGAACAAACCGGAAGTTACAAAATGCGTGGCATGTGAAACACCAAAACCCGGAACAGGAGTAAAACCAGCTCTTGTGTTTCCTGTAGTTGCAGAGACTGCAACAACAGTGTCTTCCTCTTCTAACTACACTGATGTTACAGTCAATTTGGGATTTGGAGACAAATTCAAGAAGCCAAAAGGTGCTTGGGACTGTTCTGTGTGCTTAGTGTCAAATAAGGCAGAGGACAGCAAATGTGTGGCCTGTCAGTCAGACAAACAAGGTGAGTTTACTGCATTTGAAAACTGATGTGAAGAAAGTGGGCTTAATCATTTCCATCTTGCAGTGAAAATAACACATACAACACCACATGTTGTATGCTGGAATTTTAAGAAATGAGAATATACTGTATTTGTAATGTTCCCATTCTCTGTGTCAATATATGGTAACCAAACTGAATATTAAGTAGTGCTCAGTAGTTAGAAATAATTTCTTGGGCTAATTATGAATGTTGGGATCATGTAAAAATTAGTTTCATTTCTGTAACAGTGGCATAGTTTGGTGGTAAAGGAGGGGAAGTAGAAATGGCATACAGAGGGAATTTAGTGGTCCTCTCTGCATTTCTGTGATAGGTTGGTAATGCTGCATTCATTCTAAAAATCTAAAAATCAGCTTCATGGCCAGCTAACAAATCAAAAGTTGTGTATACTAAAATAATGATGGGGTAAGAACATGGCAAACCATAAGATATGCAGTAGTAACATTTATTTAATAAACGTTTGCTCTTCCAAAGGGCAACTATTCTAGTTTAGATTAGATTAGATTAGATCGGGACCCACTGGAAGTGCCATAGTTAACCTGAAAGTGATGTCATGGCCAGAAGTGACATCATCAAGCAGGAAGTGCTGTCATTGTGAAGTAATCAAATGACACTCCTGGAACGCAAACTGGCATTCTTGGACTGCAGCAATTGCACAACTATGAAACATCCTTGACAGAAAGCAAGATTAGGACGAAATATTATGGAAAAACATAAACTAAGAACAAAATGTAAAAAAAAGAACACTTGAAAATTCAAACTGTTAACACTTACAAAAGGCATATAGCAAAAATAAAGTCTGCAGCTTCCTAGATGGCTGCTCCCATCTTACACAGGGTCACAACCAGTGATGTCATGCAGGGGGAACGTGGGGGAACTCAGTTCCACTAGTTAAAATTAGGGCTGACTCCACCCACTTCACTCTCCCTCCCCCCCTCCCAATTCCTCTGCAAAGAGCTTTTCTTCTTGGTTGGCCAGCACTCAGAGGGTTAAAGGGAACGACTCCGGATTCCTAGGGGGGCGAAGGCAGTTATGTCATTCAGGGGGAATGGACCAGAACGGGTGTTCCGGATCCTTAATGGGCTCTGTGGCTGGTTCCGGGTTCCCGACAAGTGCCAATCAAAAGTGAGTTCCTGTTCCTAAATCATTTGAATGACACCACTGGTCACAACCCCCCAGTGTGTTCCAACCCTCAGTTTGAGTAACACTGATTTTGAGCATCTGATTTAGATAATCTTACAAAGTTTTCTCTTGCAAGTTTCAAATTTGTCAGCTTCAGGTCTTGTTCTACATGACAAAACTGATCAATCCCAGATAAACTACATTTCAGAAAGTTTGTAGAATGGGCCCTTGTTATCCATGCAGAATCCATTCCTGGATACCAATTTCCACAGATAATCAAATTTGCAGAATTGTCTGGCTTGAAAAACTGGAAATGCATTTTGGAAGGCTTCTAAGGCACGAGGAGGTGGTGCATAGCCCTCCTGGTGCTTCAGAAGGGCCCCCAAAGGCATCTGGAAGGCATTTCTAGTTTGGTGAAAACCAAACATGCCTTCTGGAGAGCCCAGAACTTCGCACAGCATCCTCGGTCTTCTGGTCAACTCTGGGAGGTGTTCTGAAGCGCCTTCTGGTCACATCCAAGAGGTCATGTGAGGTTCTGCAGTGTAGGTCAGCACCCACATTGAGTGAAATCTGTGGGTGCCATACCCAAGGATAAAGAGGGTCCACTGTAGAATGTTTTAGAATAACAAACTGAATTGGGTTGTAATTCTGTGCATTACCTGGGATTAAGTCCCTTAAATGAGCAGTTCCTAAATGTACTATGGTCATGGCACCCTTCTTTCATGGCTGCCTCCTCTTCCAGCAATCCTAGACGCTGTCATCTTGGATTGCATAACTTATTATGTGAACCAAGATGGCGGCACCTGGGAGAGCTGGAATAAAAAGGTCTCAAGAGACATTGCACAGGACAAACTCCTGTGAGTTGGCTGCAGTGCACAGTTTGGGAGCCACAAGCTAAATCCTATACAACAATGGATTCCAAACATTTTTAGCACCAGGATCCACTTTTTGCAACAACAAGCTATTGGGACCTACCTACGAGACTAAAAAAAGTTTCACTTTACCAGCCACACAAGCCTGTTTTTTTTACTATTTGGAAGGAGATGCCTTCTAGAGTATTTGTTGAGCTCCAAGTTCATTTGATTGAGACCATTTGAGATACATTTACCTACTTGCGATTAAACACATGCAGCTCAGTCTTGCTTTCCCAAGGGCTCAATAAATTTTCCTTGTCAGTTTGGGGTGGTGGTGGCTTGCTTCTCGAGAGTTTGTTGGGACCTGCATTCATTGGATTGGGACCATTCTGGTGGTGTTAATTCCCCTCAGCCTGCCCTTCAAAGAGGACTAAGGTATGTTTGCACAAGTAAATGTGCATATGCTGATCCATTTCAGTTTCCTTAGGGCTTAGTGCATTTTGCATGAGTCATCTGGGGGGGCCATTGTGAAAGATGGTGGGACTAGATGGGCCTTTGGCCTGATCCAGCAGGGCTTAACATTCTTTGTCAGCTGTCAGTTGTCTCTTTTGATACCTGCCAAAAATTGGGCCACAACCCACTGGTGGGTCCTGACCCACAGTTTGGGAACCACTGTTATACAAGAAACCATGTATTGCGGTTGACTGATATAATTATTAGCATTGGTTTTGCCACTGCATTTATGTGTTTCCTCCCACTGAAGTAGCTATTTCATAAAAGGTAAAGGTTTCCCCACGACCGAATGGTCTAGTCGTGACCGACTGTAGGGGGCGGTGCTCATCTCCGTTTCAAAGCCTGTGAGCCGGCGTTTTTGTCCGATCATGGTGGCCAGCATGATTCTACGCCCTAGCGCACGGAACGCCGTTACCTTCCCACCAAAGTGGTTCCTATTTATCTACTTGCATTTTAGGTGCTTTCGAACTGCTAGGTTGGCAGGAGCTGGGACAAGCAACGGGAGCTCACTCCGTCACGCAGTCTCGAACTCCCAACCTTGCGGTCGAAAGCCCAGCGACAGCGGATTAACTCGCTGCTATTTCATACGTTTATATAAAACGGCAGTTCATGGACATGTCTTGTGCTGATTGTTTAATATTTTTTTTATCTAGGAGGCTCAGTGCCTGTGGTCAGTAGCAATGCTTCCTCGTCACCTGCTCTTTCTGGAGGATTTTTGAACTTGGACAAATTCAAGAAACCAGAAGGATGCTGGGACTGTGAAATTTGTTTAGTACAAAACAAAGCGGATGCCACCAAATGTGTAGCTTGTGAAAATGCAAAACCAGGTAGCAAGACTGCACTTAAAGGTACATTGAAAAGACAGGGACAATTGAAAAAAGTATATTTTTACTTTTACCATTTTTTTTGTGATGTTTTCCTGAAAGGAGAGAATTGTTTCCACCTCCACCTCCTTTCTATCCACCACGTTTTGTCTCCAGTAAATGTAATCTATTCATGGTCATCTCCACATATGTGTTGGATCAGGAACCACAGGCCTAAACTGGCTGAGCACCCAAGTGCAGATGTTGCTTCTTAGAAAAGTGCAAAATATAAATGTTTGGTTTTCATTTGTTGTGATTTTCTTACGTTTCATTCATTTCAGTACACCTAACTTTATTGTGATGTTTATAATTTTAACATTTTCCACCCAGTCTGCATGAAGTGTTCAAGGATTGTAGTATGCCCTCAGGGCATTGTTCTTTAAAAATTTGCTAAAAGAAATCAGTTTTTATACACACTTTAAACATGCGCTGATTAAGATTTCCATTCACTTTTGGTTTACATCAAGTTCAGTGGAGACTTGTGCTCTCTAACAGTGTTAGACCACTTCAGTTTAATAGTTCAGCTTAAAAATTGAAATACAGGTTTGTTCAAAGTAATAATTTCAAACATGCTAAAAGTAAGCAAGCTCTTGCAGGGCAGTTTTTCTCAAACTGGGTTGCGACTTGTTGTCAGGTGGGTCATGGAAAGCTGGGAGCAGCCATCTTGGAACCTGCAGACATTACTCTTGCTATACAGGCATGCTTCAGTATCCATTGGGGTTCTGTTCTGGATTCCCCTGTGGAAACCTGAAACTTGGAGAGGCCTTTTTAAAGATAGGGGAATATCAGTGGTTTTGCTGTAAAAAGGTTTAAAAAAGAGAGAGATTTGTTTAACGTTATCCACAAATACCACAGATTAAAAAGATAGGTTTGTAAGATGTTTGTAACAGTTGATGTCTAAATGTTTTATTTCCAGGATTTGCTACTGCCGCTTCTTCCTCAGCCTCACCTGCTCCTACATTTAAGTTTGGTATTCAGTCATCATCCTCAGAATCTTCTCAGACATTGGGAAGTGCAGGAAAAAACTTCAAATTTGGAGAACAAGCAGGATTCAAATTTGGTGTTGGATCAGAGTTGGGTTCTACAACAAACACTATGGCAGGAGGATTTAAATTCTCTGTCAATGAAGGCTCCAAAGTGGGAAGCTTTCCTTCAGAGTCTAAATCTGAGGACAGTGTGAAAGATGGCAAGACTAACAGTAGTTTCAACTTTGGACTTCCCTCTGGGGCTACCGGTATGTCCAGTACATCATTTCAGTTTGGAATAGCTAACCTCGGACAGCAAGAGAAGAAAGAGGGACTTAGCAAGCCTGCTGTAGGAAGTTTCACTTTTGGCACAAATTCCACAGCCACATCAGAAAATAAAACTGGAACAAGTAGCTTCAAATTTGGAAATGCAGAGGAAAAAGAAGCTGCAGTGACTCCCTTTTCTTTTAAGAAACCAGAGGAGAAAAAGGATGAAAATCCTTCAGCAAAAAGTGGCTTCACATTTGGTAATGTGGAATCGACAACTGCTCCACAGCTTGTTTTGGGAAGGACAGATGAAAAACAGGAGACAGTTGCCCCTTCTTATCCATTAGTGTTTGGAAAAAGAACAGAGAATGAGGAGTCAAAGGCACAGCCCATCTTTTCATTTGGGAAGGTAGAACAAACCAAAGATGATAGCACAGTAAAACCGACATTTAGTTTCAGCCTAGCAAAACCAGCAGAGAAAGACACTGAACAACAAAGCAAGCCAACTTTTAAGTTTGGGGCACAAGCCAGCACAGCAGGTAAGTGCAATAATTCTTTGAAATCTCCTGCTATAATTTCTGTGATACAGTAAAATTTGACTGTAGGTGATTCAAGAGGCTAACATCCCAATTCTGGGCTGCTTGGCCACTGCAGGTGCAAACAGCTACTGTTACATCCCGCAGCAGCCAGGAGCTGCCAGAAGCACCTCAGGTAAGCCTGGAGACGCGCCAGTAGGTCTCCTCATGTGTGCACTGCCTATTCTGCCAGTGCAGACAAGAGGACCTCCATGTCTAGCTGCACAGAGGGACTTGCTGTGGACAATGGGACAATGTCGGGCTGCAGACAGTGGGACTTGCTTCTAAGTACACATGCATAGGATTGCACTGTTAATACTAAATGGAGGCTTTCAGAATATTCTTAGGTAATTTCTATTTTGCTCTGCTTTTTGACTGGTTGCCACTGAAACACTTCTGTTAAATTGTGGGAAAAGTCCTTGGAAAAGACAGATGCCCCTGGACAACTTAAGTGTTATAAGGCCTTTGATTATGTGTAATGATACACATAATCAAAGATCATTGATTGGAGCCGGCTCAGGAAACCTGCTGGTATGTACTATGGCAGTGGTTTCCAAACTCCTCCCAGGGAGTGCTTGCAGGGGCCGGGCAAAGGCAGCGACACAATCTTGGGGATTGTGCCACTGCCAGGCAGCGGCACCAGCCTCCGTGGTGTGTGGGGGAGCTCTGCAGAATCCTCTGGAGGGCTCCCCCAGCCTACGATTAACTGAAATAAGCGATCGGAAATCACTTCCGGTTTCGCTCCTCAGCTGCCTGCCTTTGGCTCTGGTGCAACTTATAATTTTGGTGAGTGCAAACTCTGTGTCTTGTGTTATAGATTGGTATTCCTAGAGTTGTATTTTAGTGTTTCTACACTTTCTTATCAGTACTCTTTATTAACATTTGTGTCTTCATTAAACGCATACTTGTTTAAAACTATCTACAGTGTTTTTCACGTTCTGCTATTGTGGACAGTTGTGAAACAATTATTTTATAGGAGCTAGGTTATTTGTAGGAGTTTCAGTCAGGAAATCATGAAACAGCAAGGTGTTCAATTCAAGAGGAGAGAGATAGCGTAGGGCAAGCTAACAAAGGCATGAAGTTGAAAAGTACCTCATGAATGATACAAGATGGAAAAATAAGGCAGCATAAAAACCAGCCAAGGGGCAAAATGTGGTTAAAGCCCTGTGCAGAACGGATCAAACAAGTAGCAGAACTGAGGCTTTTAAAGCAGCAGCAAGATGACCAGAATGTAGAAGATAAGTTATTTTGTGTGGAATGAGAGAATGAAACACTCCCTATTGTATTGGTAGAAAGGGAGGACTGATTTTTGGGAAATAAGAAGTAATTGAAAATGAGATGATTTAAAGATTGCATTTGAAGAAAGAAAGAAATGGAAAAATAATCAAAGGAACAAATGGCAGGAAAGCAAGTACAGTACAGCCTAATTATCTGCAGATTTGGAACCTGCGGATTTGCTTCACCAAATTAGGTCCCGTCCCCCCCCCGGATTGGGTCCCATCCCCAACATTCAGAGCCCGTCCAGAGCTGTGACCAGGTTCGGAGGGTGGGGGATTGGGCAAAATCCATGGGTTTGATTGCCCACTTATTTTTTTTATCTGTTCTGAGGGAACAGAACCCCTCAGATAAAATGGCCCAACTGTATTAACATCACAAAAGCTGAATGAGAAAAACCTAGAGGAAATGTAGTGAGCTTGGCTGAGCCGGTGAAATTTAAGCTAGTGAGCTACTATCTAGTGAGGCAAGCAATTTTTGAAAAAAGGAGAGATTATGAGCAGAGAAATAGTCTAAGTCAACAGGGTAAATGCGGTAGTTTTAAGCCAAATAAATACAAGCAAAGATGTCGACTGGCTTAGCACCCTCTACAACCCTCACAAATCATATCCTGTTGATTGTAACTTGCAGGTGGTGATAACTCAGCTGAAAGTTAGAGCCAAAGTGTCTTATTTGAAAAAGTCCAGAAACTCGCACAGAGTTTTGAAGAATCTCTGATGTTGTACTACACAGGCAGGCCTTGTTGCCAAAGTGGGAGGCAACTGTGTGGCAACTGCACAGCCTAGTATAGGCATGACACACATTGTGATGCACAACTGCATGATGTGATGTTGTGTGCAGATCACGGTGCAACTTTTCCTAATCTCTCAAGCTGAATCTATGTGCATGGCCATCCTTGCACACATAATGCCTGAAATCTTTTCCCACTTTGCAGCACCAAAAATCCACCTCTACTTCGCACGGAGTGAAGTGTGTTAGACTCATTTCTTAGTTGTATTGACATTTGGAGGTTGCCCAGTCAAAATTTGCAGATTTCCTCTGCTGGCGTTGTAGCTATTGAGGAAAGAATAGCTTGTTTCCATGTTTGTTTCTAACATAATTTAATTACTACTTTTACAGATCCAAGAACAACAAAGTCTGCATTCAGTTTCCTGAACTCTAGTTCTTCTAATGCGGCTGTGCCAAGTGTTTCTGCTGGCAGTGGCGGCGGAGGCAGCAGCAGCAGCAGTCTATTCAGCAGCAGCACCACCACCACCACCTCTGCCTCAAATCCTCCATCAGTAGCACCAACGTTTTTGTTTGGACAGGCCAGCAACACTGTGAGCAGCTCTCCTTTTGGCAGTTCGTCAGAGTCTAACACACCACAGTCCTTTGGATTCTCCCAAGAGAGCAAGCCACCAACAACCACCTCCAGTACAAATGCCGATTTTCCATTTCTCTTTTGTCCAGTAACCACCACTTACAATACAGCAAACACTGGCTTCAGTTTTGCAGCAGCCTCCACCACCACTGCACCATCTACAGGTATGCTCAAAACTTGGAGAGGTTATGCTTGCAGGTATACATACACTGAAGAAATTGTTCTGCAAACTTTAATGTGAAAAATGGACAGCAGAGAAGTGCAGGTGGCTCTCAATTTACAAGGGGTGTGTTCCTGGAAATCTGTGCATTTACAGGTAGATGATCCCTTATCTGGACATCCGAAATCCAGACATCTTTTTTCCAGGCTTTCTATAGAAAGAAGCTATTGTGCTCATTCCCATGTACAAGCTGTAAGTTCCATTCTCTGCTCTGTGGTGTGTGCCTATACACACATTGTTGAAAAATGTCAAATTGGCAAGCAGACACCCAAATGGGTAACAATGAAAAGAGCAAGAGGAAGCATTTCTCATTCTAGTTAGGCAATGATTCTGAAATCCAGAAAAAGCAGGAAACCTTCTCATCCCAAGCAGTCCGGAAAAAGGATAATCAACCTGTACTGAAAACATGTTAAACATTTTTAATAGAAAGCAAAAGGATTTGTATGGGTAATGGAAAAGTAATTTAACACTCATGCTGACTGGTGGCTTCTGCTGGCTCCTGATGGCATAGGGGGAGGGTTGAGGAGGGAAGTTATCGGGAGTGGCTACCAATGCCAATGGCTGAGAAAGTAATGAGGAAAACTAAGATGCAGGCCAGACCCACACATACAAGGGCTTGAGGCACATGGCAAGGCCTGACACACCTGACAGAAACACTACTTCCAGAAAAAAAAACCCACTAGCTGCCTCTGCTTCATACCTTTCCTGTTAGAAGAAGCAAGCACAGAGGATTTCTCCCTCTCAGAGCAAGTGGCAGCCCTGCTCAGAAGTCTCCCTTTGCTGACTTCCCTGGCAGCATCTACAAGCACTGGTGTGCACTCTAGACCAGTGGTCAGGGAACAGGGGTAAATTACCCCAAATGGGGTAAAAATGAAATTCCTGGGGGTAATGGACAGATAGGAGTATGCCCCGCCCCCCTTTTCCCTCATCCTTCCTTCATGACCAACGTTCTCTCTTCTGACCAATGGGAAGTTCCTCTCACGCTTGATGGATTTCCCTTGCTTCCAATAGGAGATTAGAAGCGACAAGGTACTTGGCCCCCAATAGGCAGTGTTCCCCTCCCTTGCCAGGCAACAAAGAAAGCCGTGGTTATCGATCCTGCTGCTGGTAGAGGGAGAAGGAAGCAACAGCAGAGAAAATGGCGTCTGTGGCTGCAACTGCGGCGGTGATGGGTGATGGGGGAGCCGGCGAGGCCAAGCCTATTCCGGGCAGCTAGGCTGGCGCAGACCCGCTCCCGGCTGGCACTCAGGCAGCCATGGAGTCAGCGATGCTCGACGCCAGGGAACAGCCCGAACCAGCTCCGGGTGGGGAGGCCAAGGAGCTGCCGCCATTGCCGCCACCCAGGAGCCCAGCAGGGATGCAAGACGTGCAGGCGTGGGGGAGGCTCTGGTGAGCGGCTGAGGTGTGTGTGTGTGCATGTGCCCGTAGGCGCGCACATGTGTGTGTGTGTGTGTGTGTGTGTGTGTGTGTGTGTTGAGAGGACTTCTGTGGACATGCCTCTTTGCTTGTGAGCAGCTAGGGCTCTCCCTGGGTTTGCCTTGTCTTGCTATCCCAAGGAGTGGGGCGGGCGGGCGAGCAAGCGGGGGAAGGGCTGGGGTGCCTGCGCCTGCGCAGGGAGTCAGGGACACAAAGAGAGGCAGAAGGCAATGAGGCAAGGCGAACAGCAGAAAACAAAAACAAAATCAGAACTGCTGTTGCTGGTCTCTCTCTCTCTCTCTCTCTCTCTCTGTGTGTGTGTGTGTGTGTGTGTGTGTGTGTGTGTGTGTGTGTGTGAGAGAGAGAGAGAGAGAGAGAGAGACAGCCAGCCAGCCAGCCCCAATCTGAATTCATTATAGAGAGAAATCTTAAGTCCAAGCACCTAAACCTGTTGTCAAAAAGGTAAGCTAGTTGTAACCCAGAAGGGTTGAATTATATTCTCTCAAGGTCTGCAGGTGTACCCAAACTCTTTACAACTTCATATTTACATAGCATTAATTAAGCTCATTAATTAATCAAATAAAAAGCAATTGGTTCCAATATGTATTTTTTTTTCTTTTGTTCTGGCGGCGGGGGGGTAACATCAAGGGAGTAACGTCAGCGTATCTAAATATATTTTGGGGTAAAAGGTAAAAAAGTTCCCTAACCCCTGCTCTAGACCTTGCCACCAAGCAGAGGGAATTTGATAAGACATTCAGGGCGCAATCCTAAACTGAGCTAGGCCGGTATAAGATAAGCCCGCAAAGTTTGGCCAGCATAAGGGCCACTGTAAAGTATGTTTGGACCACTCTTGGAATCAGAGAGGCCAGCACACAGATGTGAGCCATCTTCCCTGACTCCAAGAGTAGTCTAAACACGCTTTATGGTGGCCCTTGTGCTGGCCAAACTTTGCTGCCTTAATTTATGCCGGCCTAACTCCAGTTTGGGATTGCACTCTCAGTCTTTGTGTCTGTCTCTTCTTCTGGCTTCAGAGGAGACTCCCCCCCCCCCCCGAAGTTGCTGTGCATTCTTCTCTGAATTTGAACAATCCATTATTCTTAAAACGCTGACAGCAGTTTCTGCGTGTATTCTGCTTGCTTGCTTTTCTAGGTTCCTCCTCTTCATTTGTGTTTGGCTCTGGATCTTCAGCCCCTGCAGCTGGTCCAGCATTTGGTGCCAGCCAGACACCAACATTTGGCCAAAGCCAAGGCTCCAGTCAGCCCCCTGCTCCAACCTTTGGATCACTCTCATCAGCTTCATTATTTTCTGCAGGCTCTCAGCCTGGGCCTCCAGCTTTTGGGTCTGTGTCAAGCAGTGCACAGCCTACCGTCTTTGGACAACAGGCTCCTCAGCAGCCTGGCTTTGGCTCTGGTGCAACTCCTAATTCTGGTGAGTATAACTCTCTGCTATAGATTGGTTTTCCTAGAGTTCTGTATTAGTGTTTCTACACTTCCTTGTTAGTCCTCTTTATTAATATTTGTGCTATTACAGTGAATGCCGGGGGGGGCGGGGGAATCTCATGCCAAACTAATGCTTGATTTGAAAAAGTTTACTCAAATAGGGGCAGGAAATGATTTAAAATTGAGGTTTAGGTGTTGGCTTCTATTTGGATGTGACAGGTCGGATAACAAAGCAACTCAAGAGATTTCATTCTTTCTGAGAGACACTTCTACACAGAAGTGGCATTGAATTGGTGTGCAGATGACAAAGTTCATAACCAAAAAAGGTCCATACTTGGAAGTTATCTTTGTATTAAAGGCAAACTAATAGTCTTCCTCAGAAAAATCACAGTGGGAGTAGGGAACATAGGGATGAGAGGCCTTGTTTAGAAATAAGAAGACTTTGGTGAAAACAAAAATACAAATCATGATTTGAGAGAGCTGGTTTGAAAACGTGCCTGCTTTTCTCCAAATTACTGATGAGATGCTTTGTATGGTATGTTTTATGAACCATTTCAACTAAGCCTTATATAAAGAGCTATTGTTTGACATATAAGCAGTTTTGTATATTCTATCCTAAATTGAGTTAGTCATCATTAAGCTCTATTGAAATTGATGGGACTTAGGATGCAATCCTATACCCACTTTCCTGGGAGTAAACCCCACTGAACACAATGGGACTTACTTCTGAGTAGACATGCATAGGATTGTGCCCTTAGTTGTGACTCATTTCCTTAATTATGACTAAACCTAGGAAACAATTGCCTTGTATACTGTAGAAAGTGTTTGAGAGAGTTGAAGGCAGTAGTTGGGATCCAAAAAGCTATTTGGATTTGGGCATGCCCAATAGGATGTTTACCTTTTTTCAATTTGAACAGCTGATCACCATGTCATATCAGAAGCTGCTTTTGTAACTTCTCTGTGTTGCAGCGTGGTGAGTTGTTGAAGAAAGGCATGTTCTTCAGCCTGTATAATTGTATAGTTCCTCAGGCCTGCGTGTGGAAGCCGGTGTACCAGTATGTTCTACTAGGTATCTGTTGTTGCTGTTATAATTTTGGAATCATATGGCAATATGTACCGTTAAGCATCAAGTGAGCTTTTACATTTGTGGTGTTTTCCAGTAATCAACTTATTCAGTGGTTTTTGGAGAGATTAGGTGACCTAGCAGGCCATTAATGGTTATGAGAGAAAATGTGTTTCATTTAAGAAGCTAAATCTCTGTGTGTCCCACTTCTAGGTTCAGCGTTCCAGTTTGGAAGCAGTACTGCTAATTTCAATTTTACAGGCAACAGCCCAGGAGTATTTACCTTTGGTGCAAATCCTAGTGCACAACCTGCAGGCTCTTCAGGATTTTCATTCACCCAGCCTTCTTCATTTAATCCAGGGTAAGAAAGGGCGGGGGATTAAGAACTTTGGAAAACTTTGAATATGATTTCAAAGGCCATGCTTCCAGGTACATATTGCAAGGGGGTTATTTCCAGTAACATGTTTTGAAATACCATCCATTGAAGAGGCAATGCCTACACAAAAATAGGTAGTTTAGTGTGTTAAATGAGTGTACAGCCATAACATGAAGTTACTATTGGTGTTAGATGTAAATGCTGTTAATGAATTAGGTAATGTTGGAGATTAGTGGTATTAAACCCTGTCAAATCTATGCATGGTACAGTCTTTGAAGCTAAAGTACAAATTTAGACTCTTTAAGAATCTAGAGAATGTTTTAAGTAAAATCTTTGATGGAATAATCCAGATGACCTATTTTTTTGACTGTGTTTTTCAAGACAGTGCATTTTGTGACAATATTAAGAGCTCTGACATATCTTTCTAAGTTCCTTACTTTTGATTTTTTCCCCCCAAAGCAGGAATAATGGGAAAAATATTTTCTCAACATCTGGATCTTCATTGTCTACTCGGAAGATAAAGACAGCTGTTAGACGTAGAAAATAAATATTAATGATTGTTACAGACAGCAACTCTTACCACAGCTGGTTGCCCTGCATTGTTCAGTTACGGAATTGTACCTCATGCTGGGTTTAGCTGAAGCCAGGTCTGCCTAAACTCTGCTCGCTTTTTTCCCTCCCCATTTAATTTTTTAAATAACTAGAATTGGTGGCAGGGGAGTATCTTGATCAAAACTACGTTCAAATCCAGCAGTTTTTCTTCACTGACTTGGCATGGTCTGGCTATAGATATGCATATAGCCTGCACAGCGAATGGCTTCGTATAATACCTCTGTTTGCACCACTTCGTGCGCTCATCTGCGTTTACTGACACCTCGAAATTGTAATTATATCAGTGAGGGGAGTCTGTATAGAGTAGAGAATGTGGATAATGAATGATTTCTATGCGGAGTTTGTGCTGATGTACGTGTGAAGTGAGCGAGTTGCGTGTATTGTGCACTAAAATTTTCTGATAGAGGAAGAATCATTAAAGGATAGTCCATGCTAAGGACAAGTTAGATCAGTAGTACTTCATTTAATAATTAGATGCTCTTTCTATTTTCATTCTTACAGCTCCTTATCACCTGTCTCGCCTTTTCATTATTTTATTATGAAACAAACATGTAAATACAATTCTGTTTCTCTGTGTACTTTGGCATAACAAATCTGTGAACTTGAAATTTTAATTTTGTGTGTTACAGCAAATTTTTGTTTAGTCTTGTCTCAGATTTTATTATGTAAATCTCATTATTCAAAGTTGCCTAAATCCATTAAAGACCTTTAAAATTGGAAATTCTTAAAGTGAGTTTATTGGCTTTTCTGATCCATTTTTGTTTGGACCAAAAACCAGTATTGTACAAAGTGTTAAGTATATATTTTTATATTTGCAGAAATGGACTCTGGTGACTTTGGATAATAAGGAAAAGTTTAATATTAAAGCCATGTTTATTACAGTATAATTAACATGTTAAACCATGGGATAAATGCCATCAATAAAAAATTATGAATTAAATTGTGTGACTTTAATGAAAGTGCATGTGATCTTATCAGAAATGCAACTCTAAAGCATATTTTTCAATTAAGATTATGTATGTCTTGTGTTATACATTTAAAGAATACCAGGAAGTACACATTGACTATGGATTCTATGCTTTTGGGACCCTCATAAGAGGATGTCTAGCTTTTTTTAAGCCAAGGGGCTAGACATAATTGTATGAGGGCAATTGGCCACACTTGCATCCTAAAATTCTAATTAAATAACGATTAATACAGGTCCACCCTTGTCATCTGCTGGGTTGCAAACTGAAGATTGACTCAAAGCAAATCACAAGCCCATGGGGGAGTGCCTTGGAGGTACCTCCTAGCCATGACCAAAGGTCATATCCAGGTGATTTTCTGAGGCATAGAATATGAGCTGGCTGGAGCCTTCAGAGAGGCACCTCTGGTTTAGTGAAAAACTGGAATTGCCTTTCTGAATGTTGCAGCCTGCCTTCTGAAAGGTATTTGCTGATGTAATTACCCATGGAGGGGGGGGGGGAGGAGAAGGAATGCAGACTGTACAAATAAATAGACAAGAATAAACTAAAACTGCCTAGAGTTCAGCAGCAATTGAACAAGAAAATAGTGGGTGACTTAAAGTAGCCTAAATTTTAAGAAGCATCTTCAAGGCCACTGTGCCACATAGGGCCAGTTTTGGAATATTCTGGAACAGTGGTTCTCAAACTATGGGTCAGGATCCACCAGTGGGTCACAAGCCAATTTCAGGTGCCTAGGGCAGCCATACTGAAAGTATAGGAAGATGGGATGTTGGAAAGGGGGAGGATTGTTATGCTTGTGTCAAGGTTGTAAATAGGCTTTTTTCTCCTATTCACTTTGCAATTGGAAAATGGCTGAGAAATAATCCAATTTATTCCTGCAGTCTCAGGAAAATAGCAGCCTCTGGCGTCACAAAGATGGCACTTCTGGCCATGACATCACTTCCGGTGGGTCCTGGACAGATGGTCATTCTAAATAGTGGGTTCTGGTGCTAAAAGGTTTGAGAACCACTGTTCTAGAGCTCTCTTCAGGTGCTTATCCTGTCCTCTAGCACTTGAGCACATACCTCAAGGGGTGGGATATCAGTTTTCTTCTAAATGTCACATTAGTAGCAGCTACAGGATTATTCCTGCACTTTGATGATTTTCATATGCCCTGTTCTTTCTTGTTGCGTTACTTTTCTGCTGCCACCTTAGAGTTACAGAAAAACTGGAAGTTTAAATAAGCCATTTGCATGTAAGAATAAGTAGATACCAGTAAAATTGCCATTTACAGCCACTTCTCTTTATATGTGAGCTCGCTATTGGCTAGGGCCAGAATTGCTACTTTCCTTGTTATCTGCACCTCATTATCCACTACGTAGAGACCTTCCAAAGGCTGCAGGGACAGTGGTGTTGCTGGGGGGGGCCGGGCCACGTGCACAGGGTGTGTGTGACACCACCAGGGACCAAAATTGCTAAAATCACCATTTTGAAAAATAATACCATCATGCTATATACTGTCAGATGTGGAATTTCACCCAGAATTCAATAAAAAAAAGTGTAATATCTTCATTCTATCATGGCAAAAGAACTAAAACCCAAATATACAACTTTTCATGTAAAAATTGTGATTTTTTTTTAAATCACGGTTTTATGGAATAATGCCATTGTTAAATGCCTTTGATGCAGAATTTCACAAAGAATTCAATGAAAAAACCGGAGTGTCATATCTTTATTCTATCGAAAGCCAAGGCCAAAAAACCTAAAAACTAAAAATACAATATTTTTATGTAAAAATAGCATAAAATTTTTTTTTAATCATTGAGTCAGTTCTCATTTCCATGTATCAGAGCTAATACTAGAACTTTTATTTAATTGTGTGAGTGTCATCAAATTGGCCACGGGTTTTTTGTTGGGTGACCTGTACTATAGTTAAATAAAGTTGATGGGGTAACACCAACCCTAGTAATAACACTGCATTTAGGTTGTGCACATGGTATTGTAATTTATTCTGTACGATTTGGGCGGAGGAGATCCATCATTGGGGGTGATGTTCTGACCTCCGGCCCCAGGTGACGAAACTCTAGTGAAGCCACTGTGCAGGGACCTTCAAAATGGCATCTATGACCAGCACGGACCCCCATAAACATGGCTGGAAGATGCTTCTGCCAGCCATTTTAAAGGGGTCAGTGCTGGTCATAGATGCCATTTTGAAGATTCCTGCAGCATTCAGAGATCTTTTGGCACTTCTGCTGCACAATTCTGGCTTCCTGAGGGTCTCTGCTGGATGTGTCTGATGGCACAAAAGGTACCCCTTGCATCTACCTCCATTGATCCCATGTGAGGATTTCCAGGAAGCTGACCCTAGCAGATAATGAGGATTGACTGTATGTCAGATGAAGAAGGTTGAGTGCTTGTTGAAAGAAATAAATTTACAATTTTTATCCACCATTCTTCCATCTCCAATTTCTTTTTTTAATATTATACATACGTCACTTACCCTTTAACAAAATATTTTCCAATCTTTTCTCCAATCATTTATCGACTCCAACAAAAAGGTCTAATTTCCTTTAACTATTAGGATCTATTACATCTATTTATCTAATCCATTACTTTTTAACTTTCACACACATCTACCACATATAAGAAACATTCTTATTTTTATATTTTGAACATCTAGTTAACATACTTTAATACTTTTCTAATATATAACACCTATACCTCCTTTAACAATTTTCTTTAAAATTACATTTAATATCAATTCCCATTGCCTTAGTCAAAAGGTTTTTCATTGTTCCATTTGGATATATCCAAATTATTTAGCCTACTCCTTTTCTCACAAGTTCTTAGCTTTTTATGCCTAGCTCTTTTTTAATCCTTTATATATTCTTCCCAATCCACCCTTGAATATTCTGCTAAACTCTGGCACAGTGTTGACATAGGGGCGCCAATCACCACCCTTGCGTTGGTGCTTGAGCTGTCAGGCCAAGGCTATGAGTAGCATTGACCTGAGAGCCCCGATGGCAAACCTGCGTCGGCCGAAGCTGGGTGGTGCAGGGGAGGCTCCGTGCCGAAGCGGCATGGGGATTGGGCGAGGACGGGAGACTGTGGGTGGGGGGAAGGCAGGACGTGGGCGGGCTTGAGAAACGGCCACATCCTAAGCCATTTAGGGAGGCTGTGCGGCCCTGATTCGGGCTGCGCAGTCTCCTCTGATCTGCGCCCACTATTTAGCAGGCACAGATCCAAGGAGTGCACACTCCCTTGCCACGGGAGGCTCCAGCCTCCCCCCCCCATGTTAGATATGGTGCTGGTTGGCTGGCCATGCCATTCCAGCACTGGGTAGGATTGCGCCCTTAATCTCCCTACCATTTTTTTCATTAAATATACCAGGGCTAGCTTTACTTGATTCTTCTCCCCTTCTGGATAATAATCTCCCCTCTGGATAATTCAGTGGATAATAAATGTTCCTCTGGGGATCTTGTATTTCTGTCTTGGTATCTGTTCCTTGTATTTCATATTCTGTTTCTTTCAAAGTTGATTCCAAATAAGCTAAGTTTTTTTTCAGTGCTGCTTTTGTATCTTCAAAGTCCCGTTTCAATTGTCCAAGCTTTACTTCCAACTTGTTCTTGGTCCTCCTTTCGAATTTTCCCAGTATTGCTTGAAGAAATTCCACAGTAGGCATTTTCATCTCAAAATTGTCTCGGTGCTGCTGTTTTGTTGATTTTTCTTAAGATTTGTATAAGCAGTATTCTTTAATTCCACTATATGTCAATGGTCCTGTCAGAATTTCTCCCAAATCTTGGTGTTCATTCTTGTAGGAAAAGAGTATGACTCTTTCTACCCTGGAAACAATATATCAGACTGTTCTCCAACACTTCACATTCCAAACAACCACAGGAATTGGAAACAACTGTGGCACTGTTTGTTTAAAAAAAAATCAATGGCAAAATTGTCAAACTTCTCATGACAATGCTCAGTTCACCATACTTACTATATTCCCCCCTCTCTCTCTTCACTGCATAGGATCCATTCCCTTCCATAAGTGAAATTTTTTCATTCCTTCATTTTCTCCTTCTCAGTTTAGTTGCTCTTCACTAGAAAACCTTCTTAAAAGCCAGTTCTATAAATTACTCTGTCATTCAGCCTTCAGACTTTTAGTTGTAATTGCTATGTTGTACTATTGCAAAGATAAGCAACTTTGTGGGAGTAGGTTTGGCTTACACGTTCATCTGAGGCTCAAGCTGGTTCTTATACCCTTGCCCTTCACTCCAACTGCCCCAAAACCTGACAGTCTATGCCGTGGGAGAGTAGCACAGGAGCAAACCAGGGTCTGGTGGGTGTTTCATCCAATGCTCTTTCTATCCAGGCTATCTTAATTAAGTCCATCAGATATGCTCTGCTGACATGTAGAGCAAAACAGCAGTGTCAGCTAGCCATGGCTCCCACTACAGGAGGAAAGTCGCCACTCCAACTTGGTTTGATACTTCCTATTTGATCCAGAAATCTGGGGTGACTATTGTGAAGCAGAAGCTTCCTGAATGGTTCTGGCTTTGAACGGATTTGCTCATGGTTTGGTAGCAGGAGCAGTTAGGCCTTTTTATTTTAGGTTTTTTCCCCCGACACCTACAGGAAAGGACAAATGCTTTCTCCCAGGCATAAGTCAAAGAGTATTCTTTTTCTGCCCAAAAGTGATAAAACACAAAGTAGTAATTTATATCAGGCCAAACATCGTTCTCTGTACTGACTATCATTTAAGTCAATGGAAATTTCATCCCCTTCTTACCTATTTGAAAGAAATGGATCCGGGGTCTGTCACTATCTCAGTGGAGTATGTTTAATCTAGCAGCTTCAGGCGACTTGTGCCCTAAGCACCTTGTTCTTAGTTTTCAGTGGTAGTTTTACTGTTTGATATCCAAAAAGATGAGTGCACAAGCATGCCCCCAAATCTTAACTGAATAAGCTCTTACGTCCTTGTCCCTTAACTCAAAAGAAGCCCTCACAAGGGAAGCTAGCGTCTGTTGCTACTTTTGCTCCCAAACATCCTGCTACCTAACAGGACTCCATAGTTAAGGTCATGAAACTGTCAGGAGATAACTGGTATTTTTTTAATACTAAAAAAGCACATTTGTTCAAATAGCTTCTAAGGATTTTAAATAAAAAACAACTATCTATAGGTAAGTTTTTTTAATTGAGAAACTTTATAAATTATTTAAACAAACTATTTCCAAAGTAGTATTTGTAGATGGGTAGATGTTATGTGTTAAGTAAACTGCACAAAGCTTTCAAGGTATAGGATATAGAAGCTTACGTTTAATAAAACCAAAACTTCAGCTACAAGGATGGTATAAAAAGGAAGCACATTATTATAAAACTGTGACCAACACAGCTTATGACAGTTTTTCTAGTATCGTGTTCTCAGTTCTCCCAGATCTTTGTTCTGCCTCTTTGATTTTTGAACATGTGTATCATTATGGACAAGTGACAAATGTACTATCTGAAGAAAGATGTATTGCTAAACATTTTTCAAAGATTAAGCTGTGTGGGAAAGGAAAATGTCATCAATGGATTTAAACACCTATCTAATGTGCCCTCATACTACAGCTTCATTAACACAACCACTTAGATGTCATAATCAAAGTAGTATCTTTGATCAGTGGTATCTATGCTACAAAATAGTTTCTATAAAGAGTTCACCAATTATCACAGAAAACTATATGCAAAGTATGCCTTGTAAAACCTAATACTGGAGAGAAGAAGAATGAAGGAATGCAAGCCCAAGATTTTAAACACTGAAATCCAGAATAACTTGATATTAACCTCTTACGTATTCAGGACTACTAGCAGAAACAGCTGTGGACTGAATACTGTCATTTATTTACTTGGCAGCAATTCCCAAACTCTGAGCTAACACACACTTTGCACAGAGGAATATCAGTTGGGGGTGTGATTCATAATTACTTTCCTGGCTATCATATTTAATACCAGAAACTCTGGAAATGGATTTTAGGGCAGAAGTGAAGTAGGTACTTCTGTATGATCCCTTCCAAGAGTACCTCATATTCAGCTTTGAAAAGGAAAAGCTACATGCTAATGTGTTCTTCATTTACCCCTAAATTTGTCTTAAATTGAAGACTATTGCAGATATTCTGTCACAAACCAAAAGGTTGACACTCTTGCTGGTTGCTGTATCTTTAGAACTTTAAGGCCTCTACTTAGATACAAGAATCTGAATTAGCAATTACCATTCTTTGAGGGGGGGGGAGAAAATGGTGTCTAAGAACTAATAAATCCTACAGCTTGGAAAAAAGATTAATACTCTATTTCATTAGGAGAAATCAGTTCATCAGCTGATCTGAAACATGTAGTAGAAAAATCTGGCCTGCTTACAAAGCAGTATTTGATCCCAAGAACACGGGATTAAAGGCGAATTCAAATACATGAAATACGTCAAGTTTCATCAGTCCTGAAAAAGCTGATACTGACATTAAGCTAGTTAGTTACAATAGTGTATGTAAAAACAAGCATGCAAAATATGCTGTAAATTATACTTACAGAAATTATCCAGGGACAAAACCAGTTAAGTGAAAGTGCATGTTGTTGTTAGTTTGTCTGCTTATTTTTTAAACACCTTGCACAAATTCCATCTATTGCTTTGGCAAAAGATTATTAAAGAGCAACCAAGTCAACATTTGTTATAAAAGTACAAAAGACTACAGCTTGTATCATGAGAAAGTCATAACTATGTCCCATTGAAATTACTGGAACTGAAATCACAATGTAGAGGCAGGTCCCCATATCCATGGATCTGTGGTTGCTGAACTACCCCCCCCCAATTAACATTATTAAGCAGCTTACCCAGTGACGTCTTCGTGCTTAAACAAGTCCCTTATGTTTAAGCTTATAGGACAACAGGCTGCCAGCTGCCTAAATACTTGATTAAACTATTTCCAATGCTAAACAAGAAGCAGAAGTTTCTTACTTAGTGTTAGAGCCTCCATTAAAATAGCCCCCCCCCCATTCATGTAGCTGCAGTTTCCATATCCGCGAGGGGAACCTGGTACAAATCCCCTGCACATATGAAGGCATGCCTGTATCTCATGCATTTCAATGGTGACTAGTCATGTCTAACTTTCAGGATACAACCTCAAATATAAATCTATTTATACTTATTCTACATTTATTAGGGCTCTTAATAAATCAATATGAAAGTAAACGAAGATTTAAGAAGCATTTGCACCACTTAAACTTTCTGTACTGTTTACAAAAACTCCTAAGTGTCTATGAAATAGTGGGAAGGGGAAAATAGTGCTTTTCCTTCTCCATCCATCAAAAGCAGCAATTTGTCTCAATTCTAATTGTACCACTAGCACTTGCAATATTTGAAAGTTCACCCATACCATTGTTTACCCTCCACGGCACATACCTGACATGTTTACTGGTTGGTATGGCATTCAAGGTATTCTCACCATGCAAGATATTTAACACAATATGTTTGAGTATTAAAATACAATGCTTGTGTTTAAACAATTCATGATAAGGCTTTATATAACGTGGCAAACTGTTATCAATCTATCAAAACTACAAACAAACAACGGTTTGTAGCATTGTTTCCCTTACAAATGCAAATCCCTTTAGGTTTGTCTTATAATAGCAACAGTGTGAGTATTCATAAAAGATGCCTACTTTTGTGTACAGGATCCAAACTGTAGAGCTAACATGTCTCACACACTAAAGACACTCTTATTGCAAGCTGACAATGACTTTAGTTTTCTTGTTCAGTTCAAACACTCAAACCAGTGTCATTTTTCGCCAATGTTTTTGGCACTACTGGAGAGGAAAGAGTTCAATGTTGTTATTGGCACTGTTCTGGAGTGACATTCAAAAATCCAAGATGTAATCAGTTTGAGCAACAGAATTGAATGCTTCTTGGGGTATCATCTGACACCATTTCTTTTTACCACAATTGTCCCTGCTACAATATCATAGGCTGTTCGATTATGCTGAAAGAACAGCAAGGTAATGAATGCAGGAAAAAAGGAAGCAATAGAAAAATTCTTGATCAAAGCTCGTATTGTAGATCTGGAAGAAAAAAAACATACAGAATTTCTGCAGTTTAGATGGTTCCAACTTGACAATATACAACTACAGCGCTGACATACCAAAACAAGTTCTCAGAGTAGAATGCATCCATTCCCAACGTCAATATGAAACCTCTCACAAAATGTGTACTAGGGACAACTTTTTCACTATCATTATGTTAGGTGTTATAATCAAGAGTAGTTCAGATGCAATTTTCCTATATGTTTATGTAGCTTGACTTTAAATCATGTTGTGAAGGTTTTTCCCTATACTCCCAGAAACCTTTCCTAAGCTATCCTCTGCTCGTCTGCATAGTTCATGGCATCATCGTACATGTCTGAATGTGATAGACAAAAGCAATGATGGAGTTACAGGGAACCTCCTGTTGCATATGGACCAATTCATATGCCTATTTGCTTGCTACCTGTTCATCCTATACATGGATATTTGTGAACAGGTCTGATTTATCTGTTGCCAAACTGTTTGCCAGGAGGTTTTAGCTATTGTGAGGAGTCATTATGAAAAGGCCGATGTTCCTGGAAATGGAATAGTGCCTGAAAATGCTGCAGTAGGAAATCTTACTGTTTCCAGAGAAGATAATGTTCTTGTGGAACTGGTTTCAGTCTTAAATACTATTTTTATTTTTCTCAGCTTTTTAAGTCACTGGGGAGTTAAGCTTGGATAAATATGCCAACCTAACACACTTAATGAAGACATGATGGGAGCAAAGTAAACCTCTCCCAGATCTATCTACCAGGCTTTTAAATGAAGGAAACAAAACATTTGGATCAAGGAATTTAAACCACCACTATGCTTCTTCCAGTTTAATACATCTGCAAAAAATCTCTGAACAAACCTTTGAGCAAATCAATTCCAAGGGATTCTGGAGGAAACTGCTAATTTGGATCTATTCCAATCTGGTTTCTTGCACAGTTAGGGGACGGAAACTACCTTGTTCACCTCCTGAGACAGGAGAGACAAGCCTGTTATTTTTACAGAATCCATGTGAAAAGCCACTTTACTTGGAGGCAATCAGATCCTGCTGCTCAGAAATCCTGTGCACAGTGTCCACTGCGTGATGCTGGGCCTTTAAGGTCCAATCTTGCCTCCATGGCATATGCCCATCAACTGCAAAATCTCAGGAAGGAGAGGGTTTTTTTCAGTAGCTACCAGATTCACTTCTGCAGCAGTGGATTATCATCTAAATGATATCATCTATTATCATCTAATAGATGATATCAAATATTGATATCAAATATTAAAATATCAATATAAATATTGATATCAAATATTATCATCTAAATGATAATTTAGATGACGCAATCAAAGCGACAGTCATTTTGGTCCCCATACGTTGCTGCAACCCCACAACTGAGGCTTCATAACCCCATTGAAGTTGTGCCCCCATGATTAAAGACCCCTGCTCTAAACTGATGCGCAACTGCCTTTGTTCATCCCAAAAGTAACAACTGGAACCAAACAACCTAAGAGGTGCATAGGTAGGACATTCTGACTCTTGGTGGAGGAATTCAATTTGTTTTGAACAGGGTTGTACTTTTCCCCAACAGATCTAATTCAAAGTGCTGGTCTTTGGCCTTTAAAACCTATCTCTACTTATCGGTGCATATGAACAACATATAGAGGCTGCCGGCAAGGCACATGTGCAAATATGGGTTAAAAACCTTGATCTGGGTGGGACCAAGTGACATGAAGGACCACATTCTCTCACTTTGGCCTGCCTGGCTCCTGAGAAGTCCTGCTCTGTTATAAACAGAGATCTAGTTGGAGGGCACAAGAGGCAGGGCCTTTTTAGTGTTGGTCCCACTGTTGCAAAACTCCTTTCCCAGAGACACTTTACAGCTCATACGCTTCTGATTTTTAAAGGTAAACATTTCCCCACAACCGAATGGTCTAGTTGTGACCGCCTGTAGGGGGGCGGTGCTCATCTCCATTTCTAAGCCTGTAGAGCTGACATTTGTCCAAGGACACGCTTCTGTGGTCATGTGGCTGACATGACTGTACACTGTAGCGCATTACCTTCCCACCAAAGTGGTACCTATTTATCTACTTGCATTTTTAGGTGCTTTCGAACTGCTAGGTTGGCAGGAGCTGGGACAAGCAACGGGAGCTCACTCCGTCACGCAGTCTTGAACTCCTAACCTTCTGGTCAGAAAGCCCAGCAGCAGCAGTTTAACCCGCAGCACCACCACATCCCTCTGTCACTACATCTGATTTTTAGGAAGATGCTAAAAATATTTACTTTGGCAGGGTCTTCCCAACTCTAATTGTTTATGGAGACAAATTAAATGTTTACCAAATTAAACTGTGAACCCCTAGCACTGTGCTCCAAAAAAAAAAGTTTATATCGAATTTGGTAAATGTTCACCAAATATATAACACTAACTTTACGCAATAACTCTACTATTTAGCTAGCATAATTATAAGCCCTATCCAGTGGTGTCATCTACTCTCTCGCAAGCCGGAACGCTGGGCGGGACTTGAGTGATTGACAGGCCGTCGTTTGACTTCCGGTTTCTTCGCGCGCCCCGCGCTGCTTTCCCTCGCCTCGGAGGGAGCGCCTGCTCGCCAGGGGGGATGGGTGGGGGGCGCGCCGGGTGCCTGGGCGAGCAGGCGCCCCCTCTGAGGTGAGGGAAAGCCGCGCGGGGCGCGCGAAGAAACCGGAAGTCAAACGACGGCCTGTCAATCACTCAAGTCCCGCCCAGCGTTCCGGCTTGCGAGAGAGTAGATGACACCACTGGCCCTATCCCCAAACGCAGGGTTAGGGTTATATTGTGAACATTTAGTATTTTGAGGAGACAAAAACATTTTTCTACTGTCAAATAATTTAAGAAAATGACGAGAAGTCAATATGTGGTAATCACTTTAGGATTATTATGGGGTCTAAGATTTGGTGAACATTTACTATTTCTGGAAGCGAAAGTTTCATGCACATTTTCATTACATTTGGTAATCAGTTAAACACAAGCCATTGTTTATTGGTATTCATGCGATTTTACTATTTATAGGTATTGCAAGCATATGATTATTATTCTTGATTTTGGTTAACCACTTTAATCTCTTGGTAAAACAGTCTAAAAATTAACTACTTATTAGAAAAATGTTGGTAAACTAGTTCTTGCAGTGACATAGCACTAATTTAAAAAAAAAACAGTTACTTACGTTGTCATGCTCACATTGGAGGATGGAATCACTAACACACGACTTGGTGCAATAAGTACAGATGTATCACATGTCACAACTCGAAGACCAAGCAGAAATTTTCCAGGAGTTGCCCCACCTGCTCCCCAGATACAAATAATCTGAAAGAAAAGGTCATTTAAGGTGTCAACAATAAACATATACATTTTACTTTGCAAGACAGTCCAATACAAACAAACAAAAAAGAAGCTGATCTCATGAACTCAATGACCCCAGCCATTAAAGAGCAAGCTTACTCTGACCTACATAGCTTTCTGCTGGGTTCTATTTCTTTTAGAATGTGACAGAACCTTTAAGTTTGCTTTTATGGTAGATGACAAGTGTAAATGGCTTTTTAAAAACGTCTCCCTCAAGTATAATGCTTTATTTTAAATTGAATCTCAACTAAAACTGAGAAAGAAATATGCTTGTAAAAGAACTATTCAGTTTAAGTCATTTTAAAAGCAGATGTGAAGTTAGGGCTCAGATACCTCATAGAAGCAGACTAACAGTCTGTAGATAAGAGCTACAATCATCATTTTCTGCAAGTCTTCCATAGAAGTGTCTTCATCTATTTCTTCTATGATATAGTGCATAGCAAACTTGGAGATATCCCTGTACCAAAAATTTCATTTTAATTAGGTGTGATTAGATTCAACAAATACAATCCCAAAACAATATTTACTCCTTTTATTCACAGAATCTTACCCTGTCAGATAAAGATAGAACATTCTACTGATGAAAAAAACGCATTTCAAATGCATATGTGCATAACTGTATTTGGATTCTAACCTGTTTCAGTTATAGGAAGTGAATACCACTTACTCTCAAAATAGTTTCAGATCACACAGGAGATATATATTCATTTTCCCTTTCCACTAAACAAAATTGCAACATGATTCTACATCCACAAAATCACAAGCGCTAGCATAGTGTAGGAAGTGCCCAGTATCTTGCTTCTTCCATTGGATGGCCGTAGGCAAGTCAGCCACCCTCTGTCTCAGTCCAATATCTACAATATGGAGATAACCACACTCATCAACCTTGCAAGGTTATTGAGAGGTTTACAACATGATAATGTAGGTGACATGCTGAACATTTGAAAATGTATACAAATGCTTCTGATTATATTCATGCCAGCACAGTGTCTTTTCTAGTGGCTGTTTGCTGGTGGTGTTCTGCATCTTTTTAAAATAGTGAGCCCTTTTGGGACAGGGAGCCAAAGTCATTTGTTTTTTTTTCTGAAAGCCACTTTGTGAACTCTTGTTAAAAGCAGTATATGAATATTCTTATTCTTGTTCTTATTAGAACAAGAAGAAGAAAGAAAAAGAAGACGAAGAAGAAGAAAAAGAAGAAGAAACTGGACATCCACAATGTGGGGGAGAGGCATGGTATAACTTCATTAAATATAAGCAATCAAGATACATTTTGTATCATGCAGCACTGTTGATTTTCACTGTTTCAGTAATGCCTTTGATAGGAAGTTATTTCACAGAATATTCATGTTTGCACTGACAGCCAGCTGGGCCTGCGTAAGCTTGGCCAGGCCAAAATCCGACCCTGCACTGCCTGAAGCATTTAAGGGGAGAGGGGGTTGGAGGTAGGAGAAGGCAGAACAGAGGGAGGGTTGGGTCCTGCAGGGGGTGGGATCAGTAGAACACATTGTATCCTAATCCCTATCCCTAGCAGCCCTGCACAGGCGTCTCAGATATGTACCAGCCTAATAGCTGGCCTGGCGTAGATCCAAGTAGCCCCATAGGGCAGGCTGGGATTCAACATGGGATCCAGCCTACTTCTACTATGTGCTAGATATAACACAGGTCATGCAGACTGGCTATCCAGGTACAGAGTTAGGATTGCACTGTCAATGATTGTAACAAGACTGTATTTGTTTAACCTCAAAGCACAATTCTAGGATTGGACAGAAGTGATGCGAGTGTTGCAATCAAACCAAAACAAAAACTTAGGAACTGGAGTGCCAATTTGCGTTCGTTACTTAGATTTCTACGAAGTACACAAAACCAAGAAGTTGTTCACCATATTCATTTCTTCCCAGGCACATATAAACCTAATTTTCACTGGGTGGTAAACTGGTATCTGGGCTGAATAGCTCCAGCCTTGGAGCAAGGGCTCACATAAAGGACCCCTGACAACGGAAAAAAAAATCCTACACTTAGGTTGCAATCCTTACTAGGGAGTAGGTCCCTAGTAAGTAACAATGGCATGTACTTCTGCATAAACATGCACAGGACTAGAAAACCAGCATGTCAGGGAGAAAGCTTCTCTCCAACCTATGTTTTCTACATTCAGATGTGTGTTGTTTTGGTATGGTGAAGAGACGAATCCTCTTATGTTCTACCTGCAGTTAAAAGTGGTACAGCCTGGACAAAGGTTTATCACTTCACTGAGAACCACTGTTAAGAAATCAAGGAGAAACAATGGTTACAGTTATATTACGTATAGTGTAACTTACTTTATTCCGCTGAGATGCATAATACTCACAACAATGGTTGCTTTAATAAAGAACAGAATAAAAAAATCCACCATCTCCGCTATAAATCTGTGAGCCAAGGACGGGATAGCATATTCACGACCTGTTTAAAAGACAAGTAATTCAATACTACAAGTACTTTTTCCAAGTAAGGTGTTAGATATGCAACTCGAAAAAAGTGAAATATACCTGAATTCTACTTATTAGATATTTATTTCCCCTGATATATTTATTTCTGATCCACTGTAACGAATGCAACATGACAGTTTTCAGTACTATGTTAGAACAGATACTCAGCTGGAAACTACATCAGACTGAACAGGAATTACTTACCACATGGAATTCATTATGTGAACATATGGAACAAGTCTTCCCCTCCACAGGCAGAGCCTCTCCACATAGACTTGCATCATAACTGTCTTCCCCTGTGCCATGCTGTCCTGAAACCAAGCCTTCTCCTACATGAGAAGGTCATTCAGAGAATTGGGGCCATCTCGCTCCTAACCCTAAAGCATTTAGTGGCTCCTCTCCAGACCGTGCTGATCCTGTCCCTGCTCTAAGCAGTCTGCATGCCAGGGCCCTGGGCCAGTGAAAGCTGAAAGCAGAAGGGCCTCTCCTTGTAGGCTTGTTTATTGGGAGGCACCAGAACTGCTGCAGCAGCACTCAGTGGCAGGACAGCATAGTGCTGAACACACTTATAATACAGGATTATGTGACATGCTTTGTTCTCCCTCTATAAAGGACATTGTTTAACACATACCAAATTGCTGCTTGGATGTGACCAGCCATTTTGTCACTACTGTGGAAGTTCAGCCATACACAAAAGCTGTATTTTACAAGGCAGGGTTGAGTCAGAACATACGAAAACAAATCAAGAACCCTGCAAATTAAAGATCTGTCTAGAATTCCATTTCCACGGGTGGCCAAGCAGATATGCCAACAATAACTTTTAGTTGTATTTCTTGATCCACTAAGACTTTGGATAGAAAAGTTTGCTTGTCAATGTCAAACAGGAGCAAAGAGAAAGGCAAGAGTCTATTATAAGACAACAGTACCAGATGTTAGATCCGATGTCCTTGCTACTACATGTAGTATTTATTTTATCTGTGATTAATTAACCTGATTAATACTACTTAGCATTTGCATATTACTTTGAGATATAAGAATTTAGTGCATTGAGATTAACAGTTCATCTCAAATAAATGTTCTCTCTACCCTAAGAGACACATTAACATTTCTTTAACAGCTTGATACACATTTTTGTTTTCTTCAGAACACCAAGGCACTGTCACTGACAAGTAGTCGTATTCAAAACAGATAATTTCTTTTTCACGATTGCAGTTTCACTGCACTAAATTCCATTTTCTTCACTGTTAAACACAGATTTAGCCTTGAAAGTCCATGTTCAAGGTTTGATTGTTTATGTTCAGAAAAGAATTTGACCCTATTCTGCTTCCATAATACTTTAGTGTTTGCATTTCTGCAGAAATTATCAATATGTTCAATGAACCAATATGTTGCAAAGGCAATGTGAAAGTGCCAGAACTTCAGACCAGCAGCGTAGGTTTCCTAGAAGCACCTATTTAATCACAGTGCTTAAGGAAGGGGCCACAGACCAGCAACTAGTTCGCATGGAGAAGGTCCCAGGTTCAATTTCCAGGTTGAGCATAGAAAGATTCCTGTGTATGAAACCCTGGAGAGCCACTGCCAGTCTGTATCCACACTACTGAGCTTAGATGAACCAATGACCAGACTCTGTCTAAGGAAGTTAACATCTGCTGTTGGAAACACTGAACCAGAATCTGATCTATTCTTATTAAGGGACCCAAAATCTTCTGTTGTCTAATGCCAACAATGTAATTTACTACTGTGCAATTTGAGCCTTGCTATACCAATGACATTTTCTGGAACCCCTTTGGCTTAAGAGCAGAGCAATTAATGCAAAGATTCTTCCAGAATGCTCTGCTGATAACCAAACTGATCTCTCAACTTGATCTCTTACATTTACCACCAAGTGCAATTAAATATGCCCCCCTTTTACGTTTTAGAAAGAAGAGCAATCCATGACAATATTCCTGGCCTAACATGCTTCGGGGATACGGCTGCTGATCCAAAAACTGAGATCAGAGAATGTAAAGAGATACAAGGCAGTCACCTGGGAGGTGGGTTAGGAAATACGTTTCATCTGCTTTTGTACGTAACGTTAGCAGCGTGACTGCAAATGTCAACATTCAGTAAAAGCAAAGGCTGGTGGAGCCGAATGGCTGTCTATCTGTACTGGAGCGACACTCTTTCCTACCAGCTCAGACGACAATTCCCTCGGCTCATGTCTACATCCCTCGCCCTCCCGGTCACCCCAAGCAGCCTGCCCAAGCCTCAGCCCCACACTGCACCTTTAGTCAAGGTGTCCATCCCTTGCAGCGTCCCTGTCCACCCCATCCCCCTCGCCCCTCGCCCTCTTTTCCTACCCCCCCCCATCCCCGGGCTGCGAATATTTACTCACCTGCCTGCCGGCCAGGTTCCCTCAGAGAGGTAGCAGGAGCAGGGCCGGGGGCGGCACCAGCGCGCGGGGCCAGCGGCGCGAGCCTGCCCCGTGCCGGTTGCCAGGCAGGGGTCGCGCGGGCAGGGGCGGGGCTGCCCTCAGGTGCCGCGGCCGGGGGGGGTCGCGAGGAGGTAGTAAAAAGGGCTGTAGTAGTAGGCGCTGGGGGGGCGGGGCAGCGGCAGAGGCAGCCGCAGCCGCGGCTCCCGCCATGAGAGCGGCGAGGCCACTCTGCCAGCTCAGGTAGCCGCAGTAGGAGTCCCAAAGCCATTGGTGCACGCGCCGGGAGTACTCTCCAGCGCTCAGCGCCTTCGAGTCAGCGGCAGCGCCCGCTTCGTCAGGGCCTCCGCCTGAGACCTCCCCAGGATCGGCCATGGCCTCCGGCCGCGGCCCAAAGGCCTTCTCCAATTCGGCTGTCACTGCCTGCCGCCGCTACTGCGCAGACTCCAAACAATCCCGCTTAGCCAGCTGTCTCTCTGCTCGACAGGACAGGTCGAACGCATCTCCTCTGCGTAGGGTTAACGTCATGGAGGAGGGGGGGCAGGCCCATGGAGTTGCAGGCCAAGGACTGGCTCGCTGGAACGTACCACCCCGTGGCTGTCGAGCTGCGTCCGCTCCTCTAATCTGGGTCTGATGGTATCGCCCTTCCCTTATTGCTTGCATTGAATAGATATTCCTCCCCCCCGCGGGGGCAGGGGGCTGGAAATCTAACCTCGCAGTGGACTGGTAAAGACTGAGGTTGCAATCCTATGTACATTTTCCTGAGAGTAAGCCCTATTGAAGACAATAGGATTTACCTCTGAGTAGACAAACATAGGCTTGTTCTCCAAGGCTGGAATCCCATTCACGCGTACCTGGAAGTAAACCCCATTGACTATAATGGGACTTACGCCTGAGTAGACATGGCTTGGGCTAAGACTAGAAAGGCTAAGGAGTTGATAGGCGGGGCTTGCATGTCCGCGTATTAAACAGACAAATTCGAAAGCTAGTCGAATTGTTTGCGCCCATTTCATATTATGTTGCAATCTCACAATGTCAGGTGCTCCGGCTAGACAACTACACGTTCAGAATAACACCTTTGACGTCTGGTGAGGCATACATAGAAGAAGAGCTTCTCGCTTCAACAGCCTGATGATCTCGAGAATTGGACGGCCTTCATAATCAGCAGCAAGTCATGGCAGTTGCACAAAGACTACAGTGTTGCGTTTACACTATCTCTTTGTCGGGCGTTGAGATTATCTAGCAAACTAATATCCTTCATGGCAACCAACCTACACCAAGACAATTAAGAACCCAATCCTATACCATTTTCTAGCATTGATGCAGCTGTGCCAATGGGGCATGCACTGCATCCTGCGGTTATGGAGCAGTTACGGAGGCTTCCTCAAGGAAGAGGGAATGTTTGTCCAGGGATGATGTGGGGAGTGGCGCCAGGAGGGCACACCTCCAGGGGGGCATCCCCCAGCTGATGCCATCAAGAAGGGGCAGGCTAGTGCTATGTACCCTCAGAGTGTACCCTAGAAGAGACCTGACAAGGGTACGCAGGGCCGGCTCACCCCTCCGAGAAGGGGCGAGTTGGCCCTTCTGAGTGCGCTTGGTTGCTGCAAGATGCAGCTTCTGTGGAAGCTGCTTTCCAGAGTGACTGGGGCCTCCGGCGCAGGCGTGGGCACTGGCAGAAGGGGCGGGCAGCGTTGATACTTGCCCTACCCCAGCCCACCACCAGGGCATTTCTCCCCCTTACCCCCCTCAGGTACACTGTGTTTGTCCCCTTACTTTGGCTTTATTGCAGCTGCATCGGCACTGAAAAGTTTGATAGGATTGGCCCTAAATCTCTACAACTGCATTCCTATATACGGTACACTTATCTGGGAATAAGACCTTTTGCACATAATGGGCCTTATGTCTGAAAAGGCATGTACAGGATTGTGCAGTAAAGATTTCCTATATTCTCTGCCCAACTGCCTACAGGTTAAAAAGTCTTGTTTGGATGAATTAGGATAGTCCCCTTATTCTATGTTTGTAAAACTGTCAGTGTTTCCATTTTCTATGAGAAATGTTTGAACATGATTTAGCATTCCAGTAGCTTTCTGCCCCCTGGTGGCTATGCATAGTCAGTACCCCAACACTGGTTGACACGAAGGATCCAAGAAATGCTTCGTAACTTTCTTCTAAATGCTGAAAAGGCTTTTATATACAGTATATAGTATAAATATGGGTAGTGTTTTCACAATATCATCTTTTTTAGTTTCTGCTTTTAAGTATTCAATCAAAAAACCTGTACAGTATAGTAGTAATTTATTTAGCTGCAAGCACATAAATTTTCCAATTAAATACATAAAATGAGCAAAAGCTGATCACTTTGATTAGCAACCAACATTTGGCCATTCTGATGATGATAAACACCTGCTACTGTAATTTTCTTACACACACACAGAGAGAGAGAGAGAGAGAGAGAGAGAGAGAGAGAGAGAGAGCGCATATTATATATGTCCGGTTGTTTTCACCCTTGATTAATACAGTGTTTCCCAAACTGTGGGCTGAGATACACTAGTGGGTTGCAAGCTGATTTTTTAATCGCGAAAGGTTTTGAAACTTAAAAAAATTGCAAGCATCCTTGCTCGGTTTGTAGAAGAAAATCATTAGTTGGAATGGTAACCTGTGGCATGAGTTAATCTTCATCTTCCCAAATTAAATGTAACTTTCCAATTTTCCCTAGAAACTGGTGTGCTGCAGGTCATGTGTGAGCCCAGTTTCAGACTTTTGTCTGGCCTGGAAGTCCCCCAACTACACATCTTGTTCTCCACTTCAGCCTTCTGGATACTCTGGAATGACTAAAGGTTTTGGGGAACAGTCTTTAAACTCCATTTCTAAGGGGAGTCTAGCAAATTTGATCATCTCCTAGAATTGTCACATCCATAAGCATCACTGGTTTCTTTTCAATAATAATAATAATAATAATAATAATAATAATAATAATAATAATAATAATA
>JAJKFI010000019.1:12939080-12962388 GCA_029204185.1 Lerista edwardsae | reverse complement strand
TAATAATAATAATAATAATAATAATAATAATAATAATAATAATAATATGTAAGGACTCTAGCAGCCTGTGGAGCATAGACTATGTTTATTATTTATTATTATTGATACATATTTTTCTTTCTAAATTTTTTTTGTCTACTGGGACACAATAGATAGTTATTTTAAAAAGTGTGTCCACTGACAGTGGAAGTTGCGCAATAAAGATCAAAATTATATTGTGGGATGTCTTGTTTTGCAAGCATTGAAAACACTGTTTCTTCCAGCATATTTGTGCTGTATACTGTATATGTCACTTAATCTAATGGAACAGCTTCATGCTTGGCTATAGAATTTGGGTATAAAAATATTATAGCCAACACAGATGGAAAATTCCAGTTGATGACCTCATAATTTACAGCGCAATCCTAGTGTGCCCCTTGCATCAACGCTACAAGCAGCACCCCCGCATCGGTGCTCCATCTCTGAAGCTAATGCCACTCACAGCATCGGCTTCAGAGCGCCGATGGAGAGGTCGGCGCAAGGGATTCTCTGTCCCGTATCGGGATGGGGATTGGGGGGAGGGGGGATTTGGGCAGGACATGGGCGGGCTTGGGAAGTGGCTGTATGGCCACATCCTAAGCCCGTCAGCGAGGCTGTGAGGCCCCAATTTGGGCCACGCTGTCTCCTCGGATCTGCGCCCGCTCTTTAGTGGGTGTAGATCTGAGGAGCACATAGGGGAGGGTGGAGCATCCCCTACGGTAAGGGAGCGCACGCTCCCTTGCCATGGGGGAGGCTCCAGCCTCTCCTAAACAGCGTCAGATATGGCACTGGCCCGTTGGCCTCGCCAGTCCGGCACTGCTTAGGATTGCGCCTTTAGTCACCTCTTCAATATGGGTATTAAGAGTTTGATTCTCTGCTCATTTGATTAGGTTTGAGCAAGAATCCTTAAGATTCTAGATTCTTTGACAGCTTAACCAAAGTTCTGAGCTCAGAATTCATTACACAATTTAACCAAATGGGCAACCCAAATGTATCCTTCAGCACCACCACAAGGTTCAGAAGCACAAAATGGCTGCTGCTGTATCCTGCAGAACCAAAGAGAAAATTTGTTCCCTTACTCCTTGTCAAACTCCACTGGTGACGATGAGCCTCCTTGGATCTGTGCCCACTATTTAATGGGCTGAGTGGCTCAGGAGGGGGCATACGATTTGGCAGCAGATGCTGCCACTGTCCCCCCTCAAAGACCCTACTTCTAGCCACCCAGTTCCACCCCTCCCTACCTTCCTTCCATCTTCCCCCCACCCCCAAAAGCCTTCCTGCCAGTCAGCAGGGACATTTACTGCTCCGTGCTTCCCCGACGCGTCCTCCCCCAGTCTGTGTCCTCACCACCAGCGGGAAAGTGCCTTGTGGCACTTTTGTGACACCCTGTGCTGGCAGTGTGAGTATACCGCCAGCACAGGCACCATAGGATTGGGTGCTTAGTATCAGAGCTAATGCATAGGAATCTTCTAGCATGTACACATACTCCTGCCTCATTATTTCCTCGTTTTTCCATCTTTGCCTCCTTGGAATGAAGGGCACCTCAAATTTACTGCCCACTCACTATCTGCAATACAAGCTACAGCAGGTTGCCTCATGGCTGGGCCAGTCATGTACTGATGACAATTTTAAAGGAGAAGAGCTTTAAGACTCTAAGGCAGGTTAGATGTTTCAAAAATCTGAAATGAGAAACATTTGCAAATTATGGTTCAGTATTGCTGTTCTTTTATTGGGATTCAAAAGGTAAATAAGCCAATATTATATGTGCATGTCTCCCATAAATCTGAATGTAGAAACCGATGTAATTTTTACAATAATTTACCCAAACAGGGCCAGCCCATTCATGAAGCCACCTGAAGCTGTTGCATCAGGCAGCAGACTGGCCCGCTTCCGTGGCCTCCACTGACCCTCCTCCTGCCACCGGATTAGAAAAGGAAGAGGACAGCTTCGAAGTGTGGAGGAGGGGAGATAGTGGGCCAGTGTTGGAAAAGCAGAGGCTGGCACATCACCAGCTAAGGGAGGCAGAATCTGCCACACTGCCTAAGGTGCCAGGTGGTCTGAGGCCAGCCCTATATCCACTCTCCTATAGTTTTTTTCTTTTATTTCCCCTGTTTTCTTTTGTCTATGTTCCATTATTACCTCGCCTTCCCCTTGGATTCAGTTCAAATGATTTCATGTTAGTTTATCAGGGAGCCAGGAGAGAGAGCCTGAATGCTGAAGAGAAAAGTTTAGTTCTGCTTATTTGTAATAAAAATATTAAAAATCAATACTCACAAAATAAGGTGTTTCAATAAATCACCCTTTAAACAATGTATTTAAACAAGTTCCAATTTTATTATTATTCATGCCAGGAGTTTACTATTGAAAAATGGCATGTACTAAAGCCACAACATTATGTATATATATATATATATAAAGGGATCAAACATCAGATCGCAAAATGTTATTGAATGAACACTACTTGTTGTAATAGATATTACAATCAAATATAATTTTAAAAAATGACAGTTACTTACCTTGTAAGGTGCAATAGGCACAATTTATATCCTGATCTAGAGTTGCAAGCATATTACCATTATTTCACTGTATTACAAGTAATCAAAATAATGTATTAGTTAAGTACTGTGTGTTGAAATCATACGATGTGTACTACACAACACATTAGTGTTAAAAATAAACAATGTGAACTGTGGCGTCAAGCCCATCCTCCCCAAAATACAATCACTTGAGTCTGAGTTCAGAATTTATTCACAAGTAATCTATGGCTTTTCTTCATTTACATTTTTGACAATTTGCATGCATACGTTATAAATTGAAATAAAAGCAGAACTAACCTCACCCCCCTGCACAAAATAAGATCTATAACAAGATGTTCATGTCTGTATTATTGGGGGCAGTGCTAATTGCAAAATACTAGTCTAGGGACTGGATGCGTATTGCAAAAATTGACTCCCTCACAAATGGGTGGGCTGTATAATAAAATTGGTACTGTTTAGCAGAAAGGGTTTCACATGTATGTGAGCACAATCCTAAACTGGTTAGGCTGGCATAAGCTCAGCCAGCAAGTTTGGCAGCACAGGGCCACCATAAAGCGTTTTTGGACTACTCTCGGAGTCAGGGAAGATGGTTCACGTCTGTGCACTGGCCTCTCTGAGAATGGTCCAAACATACTTTACGGTGGCCCTTGTGCTGGCCAAACTTTGCTGGCTCAGTTTATGAAGGCCTAACTCAGTTTAGGATTGCGCCCTGTATTATATACAAGCAGGCATAGCTAGGGTACTGCATACAAAAAATGGAGAGGTAACATTAAAGTGTGAAATTTCTCTCTTAAAACGGTTTTCTGTTCCTTCTTAGGGAAAATATAATTTCCTTCCACATCTTTGAAAGAGTTCCCAAATGGTTAGTGAGCCAACAGTTGATCACCCCTACAATATATTTGAAGATATTCTGATACCTTCCAGACCAGTGGCTTTATAGGAATACTTAGAACCTGAGAGACCCAATTCCCATTACTAAGACCCTCAAATTACCAAATAAATGCTCAAGCTTTCAAATGAGGTTGTTAACAATACTTTGTGAAACAGTGGTCCAAAAGTAAGGAAATGTTATTGGGGAGAAATGAAAACTTAGTAGAATGCAGAAAGGATTATATTAAAGTAAAATTTTCTAGAAGTGATCTTGAAACAAACAAATGTGAGCAAAAACAAAGATATCTGTCAACTCACCTGATTGAAAATAGGGGTGAATGACAATTAAGAAAATTTTGTATTTAAAATATCTAGCTTTTATTTTCCATTAGTGAAATATATTGCTGAGACTTGTACTTTTTCATATAGGAGTATAAATACTTATAAGAACTACAGACTTCCTAGGGTTCAGCTTTACTATATGATACATGAATGATTTGAAATCTAAAAGGAACATATCACTATAATAAGATCAATATTTTTACTAACCAAAACATACAAGAGGAATGCACTGAAACATGTGGCAAAGTGTATCATGCAGACATTTGGCTTTTTGTATGCTGTGAATAGCCAATAACCTGAATGGAGTAAAACTAAAAAATCTTTATGCGTTTACATGATATCATGTTTAATATATTTGCAAACAAAGGCAAATTGCCTACAAAAAGTGTAGTGGAGCTGCTCAGTGGCTCTCAAACATGTGTAAAATAAACGATTGTGCCTCCTTCAAACATAGTTATGTACATTAGTATTTTTTTTCTTCCACAGAGATAATCTCTGTGGAGGAAAATTGTTGTATATAATGCAGCCTGTGGTTTCTAGGGCACAGAGTAGCTACAGTACAAAGTAGAGCTACTTCTAGTTCTTCATACTGCTGTTTTGTTTAGGCTGAATTTCTTTGGAGATTGTGGAATATGGTTTCTGTATGGCCTTAGGAAATTAACCCACAATCTCTGTAGGATCAGTGACCAACTTGGATCCATCCCATGATGTCTTGAACTGCTCTGGAACAGGAAATTCTTTCTGTAGATAGACAACATGGACAATGTCAGTTGGCTAAATAATGGCTATATTATAAAAAAAGGAATCACAGCCCAATCATACCTAAATTCCTGTGTGGTAATGAAGCAGCATTGGGTAGTTTTTGCTGCATCCCACAGGGGATTTTTAGCTGCTGGAGCTTTCCTTGGGGTAAGGTGACATTTGTCCCCTTGCCCCAGGGTAAGCCCTAGCAAATGCTATGGGACAACTTGGACTTATACCATATAAATAGCTGATAAAGCTGTACTGTTCTGTGAAGGTGGATCAGACCTGGGAAACAGGATTGGGTGTGCCTATACCACCCCCCCACCACGAGCTTGATCTACACTCCTTTCCACCCCGGCACCACCCATTCTGCTCACATCCCTCCTCCATTCCACTCTGCCTCTGCCCTGTTTAACCCATTCCTCACCTCTCTCAAAACCTTGAAAGTAAAACAGCCTCTGCACAACACTACACTAGTTATGTTGGCCGGGAGAGGTTGGGATTCATTACATTCAAGGCTACCTTCCAATACAACGTAGAAAACAAATGTCCTGCTTCTGCTCTTTGGGGGAATTTTAGTTTTTCCACTATTATTCAACCAAAGCTTCTTTGGTTGGTTTGTAATGTTTGTATGCTCTTGCTTCTTCCCTTTCTGCTTTTGTGTCTTTATACTCCTTTTTTTTCTTTTGTATTCTAATAATGCCTTTTTTCTTGTCAGACCCAGAATCTCATCTGTGGTTTGCACTCTTTTTCTTTCCTTTTTCCTTTTTTCTGGAATGCTCACCTGATATTGCTGCTTGACATGACAACATCTCAGTTGGTTTGATTTTTAAAACATTTGAATACACATTTCTTTTCCATGGCCCTCACTCAATCATTAAGGGAACAATCTTGCTGCATTGTCTGTACTGAATCTAATGCAAGGCAGGACTGAGCTGGAGTGCAACTTGGAGTAAGGGGATTTTTGTCCCCTTAACCCATGTCACATGCTAGCCACCTCTATGAGGCTACTTGGATCTATGCCTATGATTTTGCAGGCACAAATCCAACCAGCCCAAGTAGCACTGGTTGGGCCGAGGCTAGGGGTTAGGAATTCGCTTGTGCTGCCACTGCCGATCCCACCCCCTCCCAGGCCTGATCCACTGCCTGTATGCCCCAATACGCCCCTTCCCCATCTCTGTCCACCCTCCTGCCACCCTCTCCCAGACCGGCCAGGATTGTGCTGCCCTTTTCCTACAGTGCAATCCTATGCACATCTACTCAAAAGTAAGCTCCACTGAGTTTAATGAAACTTACTTCCAGATAAGAGTGTAAAGAATTATAGTCCTAGTTAATTTTCCCTTCTGATTCCTAACTTTTTTTAATAGATTATAAGTCTGTGAGCAGGGTTTGTCTCTAATTTAAAGTGCAGGTATGTCCCAGTATCCACTGAGATTCTGTTCCAGGCCCCAAGGTGTATACCTTAAACTGTGGATACTGGGGATGCCTTTTTAATGATCGGGGAACATAAGTGGTTTTGCTGCAACAAGGTTAAAAGAAAAAGAGATTTGTTTAATGTTCCCCTATCTGGTGAATAGATGTCCCAGTATCTATGGTATCCGGGGATAACTGAAACTGTGGATACCAAATCAGTGGGTATCAGGGCACGCCTGTACTTCACTTTGCTTTGAAACTGCTGTAGAAATAGTAATATGATTAATATTGTTATGAAGGCTTTATAAAACCTCTGTTTGAACCACCTGAGGTAAGTCTTTTGGGGTTGAAATCCTAACCTGGAATAAAGCGTTAAAGCCGTTAAACACAGCTGCAACACTCTTAGGGTCAGGGAAGACATGAAATGGCCTCTCTGACTCAGAGAGAGGTCCAAAAGCTCTTTACGGCACATTTGCAATATTCCTGGGTCGGCACAAGTGGCTTATGCTGGCCTAACTCCAGGTTAGGATTGCACCCTAAATATATTCAGTAGAATGTTGTTTAGCTGTTACATTAATAGCCATTAAAATGACAAAAGATTCTTTGAACTCAGGGAACTGTTTCTCCAGCCGAGCAAAGTTCTGACTATTACTGAGGCAGTACACAATTCAATGCATATTTCAGTAGCTTGTACCAGACAACTTAAAAATATCACACTTACATAATCACCATCCTGTGGAATAAGGATGTTCATTTCAGATGACTTAGCACTCACAATCTCACAGTCTAATGAGTCCTCACTGAGGTATATATGGCAGCCTTCAGTTTTGTTAATTGAAATAGTTGGCACTTTCCCTAGTACCTGAAGAACAATAAAAGAGCTTTATAAAATAAGTATGCATACCAGAGAAGCTGTAAACATGAGCAGATTTTTTCCCCCGGTCAGACAGCAAAAGCGATGCAAGATGCAGCAATTCCCTTTTATACCATTGCCAGGATGCCATAAACAACTTCTTTATAAAGAAAGGAAATAATTTCTTAAGTATGGCAATGCTTGGAGTAATTCACCAAGCATTGTTTTTATGTTACACTCATTTATTTCAGTGGAGTTTCTATTTGAGCAGCATTTGGAAGAGTGTAGCCTGTGGATAGTTATAAGAGAGTCCCTCCATTATAATGACCAACATTTATTCATTAAAAGACTTTGTATCCAGCCCTTTCCCCTCAGTGAGGCGCCTAAACTGGCTAACAACCCAATCCAAACCAACTTTCCAGCACCAATGCAGCCACAATGCTATCCTGAGGCAAGGAAACAAACTTTCCATTACCTTAAGGATTACATCCCCACCACTACAGAATGCAATTTTACCTTGTATTGGAAAGATAGAAATTCTCTTCTTTTTGCCCACTGGGAAAACCAACCAACATTCTACCAAGACATGTATGCAACTCACATAACTACCAGTGAGTATCAGTGAGTTGTATAAGTTTAGAAAGTCGTAACGATAGAACAAGTTATAAATAGATTTAGAAGACATTCCAGTGCAATTTACTAGAAACACACGAAAATATGAAAAAGCAGTGTTCATCTTATTATAAAATACTGATGATTAGCAGATACTAGGCACAATCCTAACCTGGAGTTAGGCTGGCACAGTTGGGCCAGCAAAGTTTGCCTAGCACAAGGGACACTGTAAAGTATGTTTGGACCGCTCTCAGGATCAGCGAGGCTAGCACACAGACATGTACCATCCTCCCTGACTCGGGAAGCGCAATCTTATGGACTGCGCAGTTTTGCACGTTTGCCAGCGCAGATTCAAGCAGGCCCATAGGGGTGACCAGGGCTTATGCGGGTGCAAAGGGAAAACCTCCCCTTGTCCTGCACATTGCTGCTGCTGCCTCCTAATGGGCTTTAGGCAGTGGTGGTATCTAAAGTGAGAGGAACCGGAATGCTGGGCGGGACTTACAGTTGATTGGCAGCTTGTCTGTTCTGTCCTGCCGCCTGCCCGCCCGCCATGCGGGCTACCCCTGGTTGGCGCGCCCCACCGCTGCTCGCCCAGGCACCCGGCGCGCCCCCCTCCTGTCCCCCCCCAGCGAGCAGGCGCCCCTTCCGAGGCCAGGGCAGCCCGTGCGGCGGGCAGGCAGGCGGCGGAACCGAACAGACGGGCAGCCAATCACACGTAAGTCCTGCCCAGCGTACCGGTTCCTCCCGCTTTAGATACCACCACTGGCTTTAGGATATAGCCCTGCTATGTTGGCCTTACTAGGCCAGCATAGTATAGGATTGGGCTGCTCGAGTAACTCCTTTCATTTCACTACAGAAAGGTGTTTGTGATATATTTTAAAGCCTTTTAGATGCTTTTTAATTTAAGATAATCAGGTATACCTTTGAGGCTTTGAGACAAGTCTACTGCAAAATTGAAAACAGGGATACTTGCTGAATGTTCCATAGTTATAAAGCAGCAATTTTTAACCTGTGTGCTGTGGCAAATTGATACGCCGCTAATGGTCCACAGGTGTGCAGTGGAAATTTGGGGAAGGTTATTAGTAGGGCCATTGGGGATGTGAGCCTCCTACCAATAGTGTGCCTTGTCAGTTGTTAAAAAACTGTTGATGTGCCCTGAAATTTCAGTGCCTTATCAGTGTGCTGTGAGATGAAAAAGGTTGAAAATAGCTGAAAGGGAATTCAAAGATAAATGAGCAGAATCTGCTTGTCAAGAGTAATGCTGAATACTCTTTACATCCCTCCTCCTTTCTCTTTAAAAGAGATGAGATTGGCTGATACCTTGAATAGCCAGTGCATATATCAATCAATCAATCACTAGTATTTATATACCGCTTTTCAACATAAAGTTCACAAAGCGGCAAATAATAACATTAAAGTTAAATGGCTCCCTGTCCCAAAAGGGCTCACAATCTAAAGGAATGGAGAACACCACCAGCAACAGCCACGAGAAAGACACTGCGCTGGGGTGAAGAGGGACAATTGCTCTCCCCCTGCTAAATATAAGAGGACACCACTTGAAAAAGTGCCTCTTGCCGTATATATGCTCTAATCCCTTGATCATTATGGTTTCCTTTTTTTTGAGCCATTTCTAAGTACAGCAATCTGTGTTAGAGGATCAACCAGAATGGCACACATACCAAACACAGCCTCACATACTACCCATCATCGTGGCATATATTTCACGTGTTTCAAGTACGTTAGCACTGACCTCTCAGCTTATTTGTTCAATATTGCAACATTTAATATTTTACTTTTATGTAGCATTTTTCATAATTAGTCCTCATTCGCTATCCTTGAAAAATACCTTGAAAAGAATCCTGTGAGGCAGGCTACTATTATTGTCTTATTATTGATAGGTGTTGGAGGCAAAATGAAACAGGTTTATGATGGGCAGCCCAATCCTGAACTGCCCTACCACCTGTGACAGCATCAGTAGCAAGTGGCTACCACTGTACCCATCCGGCACTGGGCTGGCACTAGAGGCTCCCCAGAGGAAGGGGGAGCCCCTGTGCAGCACAGGCAAGGGCCGCCATGTAGGGCCATGCAGCTCTACACAGAGGTTGGGATCTGGCGGCAAAGGTCGCCGCTAGTTCCACCCCGCTCCCTCCTCCCAGGAACATTCTCCTGCCCCACCCGAAAAGGCTGCAATGCTGGCAACTGGTGTACTCACTGGCTACTGGCTTGCGGTGCAGCTCTGGGCAGCATGAGGCTGGCATTGGCTCTTCGGTTGCCCAGTGCCAGCAATAACTGGAGGTTCCTTCAGGCATCTTTTGTGACAGAAGCACAGGCAGTACTCTCATACAGCCCATGCTAAGCCCATTAAGGATCGGGCCCTTACAGTACACTTCTAACTGAGCGCAGATTTAAGAACATAAGAAGAGCCCTGCTGGATCAGGCCAAAGGTTCATCTAGTCCAGCTTCCTATATCTCACAGTGGCCCACCAGGTGCATCAGGGAGCACACTGTTTTGCCAAAGCCACGGCTCCTGCCAGGGGCTGCAAGCTCTTTTGGTCAGAGGAAGGAATAATTTCAGGGCATCCCAAACAAAACACACAGGCCAGGTCTGTTTACAGCTCCCTTTATCTGCAGTCAGTCTCACTCCCCCTCTGGTTCTTACTGTAGCCACTCTGCACCCCTTTCCGCATCAGCCTCCCCTGCCTGAACGTATATCCACAACCATCAACAACAGAGAAAAGCCAAGCCAAGGGTCCTGCATGCCACCTCTCTTCACCTGACCACCCGTCTAGCCAAAGAGTTTCTGCAGCAGCTAGCAGGCACGCTGGTATACATTTAATATTCCCAGCCAAGCAGTTGAACTACTCAGAACTAGGTAAGTATTTGACCACTGACCCCCAAACACCAGTTAGGGGGCAGCCTGGAAGCCAGTTTAGCCTAGTGCTATCAACCTCCATTGCCCTGGCCTTGAACTGAAACATACGCCTTCTCTCTGACCCCACTCCTGGTACCAACTGATTTGCCACCGCCACGGCTCTTTTGGTCGAAGGAAGGAATATATGATGTTCAAGGCTAATTTACACATAAATGACAAGACTTTATTACAAAACAACCACAAACATTAACAAACACAGAACACAGGAGCATCTCTGAACCACAGAGGTGCCTGCAGGCACCTGTACTTACAATTAGGCATCCCGCCACAGGCAACACAGTCTCCAGCAGAATCTGGGGGAGTGTTCAGGCGACCCTCCGGACAACGCAGCCTGCTAGTGTTCGCAAGGGCCGGAGGCCAAGTAAAGCCCCCAAAGCAAGGCTTTTATTGGCCAAAATGCCAGCTGAATGGCCAGGAGTTAATTAGCTGGTCAATCCCACACAGACAGTTGCTTGTTCAACTACACCCAGCTGCTGATAATTAGCTGTATTTCCACAAGAAGATTTGCAGCGGCTGGGGCTCTTGGTCTGCGTCCAAATTCTCCGGGTTGGTTCCCTGGGAAAAGCTCCACCAGGACTCCCAGAGGCCAGGAGACACCCAAATGATTTGGGGGGCTGGCACTGGCCATTACACACACAAGACAACAAGATCCTGCATCCTGTTGACACTCCCTTGTACCTGGCATTCTGAAGTAGCCTACTTCCAATGTAAGGAAGTTGCACCGCCCATCATGGCCTATTTAAATTAGAGCATTAATTTGATGCTCCAATTAATTTTACTCATAACGTTAACCATTATTCTACTCCAATTCTCTACATACTGCTTACTGCTGTGTATGTGGCAAATTACTCTGGGGTAATTGTGCATTTAAGTAGAATATAATTGGCTTTGGTCAACATTCATATGGGCTAAATCAGGCTAGAATGATTTAGCTCCAGAACCGGGAACCCAACACAGATTCCTGCCAGTACTAGATACCTTCCTTATCATTTAGGGAAGCTTACATGTCTTTTATTATTTACCATATTTTTATCCCATCTTTCTCCTCTTAAGGCAACAGTTCCCAAACTTTGGCGCCCCGTGACCAATCTGTGCACTGCAAATGCAGCCCATGACTCCCAGAAGTGACTGACAATTATGCCATCATCAGTCACTGCCAGGTTTGGAGACCTAGAAGCTGCAAAGGGCTTTGAGAAGGCTCTGACAGGCCTCCTGAAGCAAGGAGCGTCCCTGTGACACAGAGCCTTCTGAAAGGCACTTCTGGTTCAGTGAGAAATCAGATGTGCCTTTCAGAAGGATCCGGCCAGTCTTCTGAGGCACAGGGAGACCACACACAACCTCCCCAGGGCATCACAATGCACAATTTGGGAACCATGGCCTTAAGGGGAAATTCCATAATATTTCCCACAAATATTCTGGAGATCAGTTCCAGAAAGTTGAGTGCTGTGCAAAATAGTGCAATAGAATACATTGTTAATCTTATAAGCAGGAAATGGGAGCTGATTGGCCTAAAAGGCACTATTCCCATTAGCAGCAATATTTAATTTTTCACATTTTTATACCACCCTTCCTCCAAGGAGCTTAGGGCCATGTTCATGGTTCCTTCCCTCCTTTTGTCCTCACAACAACCTTGTGAGGTAAGTCAGGATAAGACATCGTGACTGACCCAAGGTCACCCATGAAGCTTTAAGTCCAAACAAGGATTTGAACCTGGATCTTCCAGGTCTTGATCCAACTCCCGAACCATGTCAGGACAAAGAGCGCTGTAAAGCAAGCACCGTTCTGGGGGGAATGACTGCAGTTTGAAATGTGTTTTTTTTCCTGATTTAGATTTTTTCCCCTGCATCAGTACCATGAATAGATGTTTACCTGTATCTGAATATCCTTGGAATTGATCACTTCAACAATACCCACAACATTGTCAAACACAAGGCCAAACTTTTTACAGTTGTCTAGGAAAAAAAAAAAGATATAGTTACAGAAATTGTTCATTTATATGGTTTACCATATCAGTACTCCAACCTGCAAACATCTATCCTTCTGCAAGTATACTTCCCCATTCCTCCTATCCACAATAGCCGCAAGCTCTGCCTACAAAACGTGTTTATGTCCAATTTGGGAAAATTCCCCTCTTCCCCTGCAGTTTCCTGCACTTCATCCTATCCTTTCCCAAGGATCTCCCAACCCTCAGGATTATCTTTTTGAGGGCCTGCTGTGGGGAAGGGGGGGATGAAGAAGTTCACTTGTGCTCAGGGCCGGCTCTAGGAGTGGCAGGGCATTCCTGTGGGGCTCCCCACACTCCCCACAGGGTCCCCCACTCACTAAGAAGAGCACTTGTGGTGCCACACACAAAGTGCGGCACCTGGAAACGTTGGTGGTGACAGGATGACATCACTGCTTCCAGGAGGCCCATTTTGGGCACTTCAGAAGCTGGGGCAGGTGAGAGGGCCCAAGGTAAAGCTGCTCTGCTTGCCCCACTGATCTACAATCCTGAAAGATCCTGAGTGCAGCCGGAAGCAATATGCTCACTGCACTGGTGCGGGGGCCCCCAAAGCGCAGGGCCCGATGTGATGGCATTGTTCACATTGGCTTAAGGCTGGCCCTGCTTGTGCTTATGCCTTTGCACAAGCAGAAGTACCATGTGTCTTTGCACAAGCAGAGCTAAGCTATATCTCTATAAATCAATCTAGCTTTATTAATAAGCTTATCCCCACAGATAACAGATATCTTTTAAAGTATGTCACTAGGAAAGCCTTAAGCATAAGCCTAGAAATAAGTGAACTTACCAACTATAATAGAATTTATTTTTCCCTTCATTTGTAGTGTAGATTTGTTGCACTTGAAAATGTAGGCTACTTGCTTGAGTTCAGTGTCAGTAATTAAAAGGTCATTCTTGTCCTCTTGGTATTCCTATATTTTTAAAAGTAAATATATTAGTTACTGGCCTGGACAAAATTTTTTCTCCCAGCCACTACAGTTTACAAAGAAGGGGGGGAAAGAGATATTTCAAAAATAGATAAAAATGATTTACCCACCCACTCCGTCTTGTCGCTGTTTTATCCACTACTACTCCTTGTCGCTGCACTCTTGGCTGCTGGAGCAGATAGAAACCTGGCAGGCATAACTGGGAGCAGTGGCGTGCCTGGTGGGGTCAAGGGTAAACACCCATGGGCGCCAGGCTGGGAGGGATGGCAAAATTGCCCCCTCTTGCCCTTGATGACACCCCCCATTGACACTCTCCCGGTCTAAAAAGTTTGAATACCACTGCTCTAGACATTTGATAAGGTCGTTCCATGTAGCACACCTACTATCAATAATGAAATTAAGGGCGCAATCCTAACCTGGAGTGAGGTTGGCACAAGTTAGGCCGGCACAAGGGCCACCGTAAAGCACATTTGGACGATTTTCGGAGTCAGGGAGGATGGTACACATCTGTGTGCTGGCCTCTCTGACTCCCGAGAATGGTCCAAACATACTTTACAGTGTCCTTTAAGCCAGCCAAACTTCACTGGCCTAACTTTGCTGGCCTGACTCCAGGTTAGGATTGCGCCCTGTCAGAGGGAAGATTGGCAACATGCTGCTTGAATTCCAAAGAACGTAGTGCTGCTTTTCCTAGCTTACGTATATTCATGATGAAGTGCTTTGTGTGCTGTTTAATGTGGCATATCACACCTGTATAGAATTTATGTATGCCAAAGAAAGGTCAACAGTGTACCATTTTCAGGGGTTACTTGAGGGTGATCTGAACTTACCACTCTCCATTTCTTTCCTTCAAGTTCTAACACAGGGCAGTGGCTTTGCTGAGGAGGTGTTTTGGGAGTCGTCGGACTGGGAGTATGACTTTTTGTAGGAGATCGAACCAGCACCCCCTGGGCACGAAGACTAGGATTTTTATGGGTCTTCTGGTCATCAGATACATGCCGAAGTCCTAAGAAAATAATAAAACAAACCCTTTGTGTGCTTTATTAGATATCACTTTAATTGCTCATATAGTAAGATGCAATCATACTATATGATTGCTATAGCCCTTGCTATAATATTTTGTTGCCTAAGAAAACACTTTTATTTTTAATACAACTTTCTGTATTAAATGTATGCCTTTTCTAGTTGAGGAAAATAATAATGAAATATAACTTAAATAAATAAATAAATGCATCTCACACAATGCATCTCACACACACACACACACAGAGGGCGCAATCCTAAACTGGAGTTAGGCCGGCATAAACTAAGCCAGCAAAGTTTGGCCAGCACAAAGGACACCGTAAAGCGTGTTTGGACCACTCTCGGAGTCGGGGGATGGTGCGTGTCTGTGTTCTGGCCTCTCTGACTCCGAGAGTGGTCCAAACATACTTTATGGTGGCCCTTGTGCCAGCTAAACTTTGATGGTTTAGTTTATGCTGGCCTAACTCAGTTTAGGATTTGCCCGCACACGCACCCGGTAGCTCCTGCACAACAGTAAGCGCAATCCTAACCTGGAGTTAGGCCAGCAAAGTTTGGCAGGCACACTGTAAAGCATGTTTTGGCCATTCTTGGAGTCAGGGGGGATGGCGCACGTCTGTGTGCTGGCCTCTCTGATTCCGAGAGTGGTCCAAACACGCTTTACGGTGGCCCTTGTGCCAACCAAACTTTGCTGGCCTAAATGTGCCGGCCTAACTCTAGGTTAGGATTGCGCTCAGAGATGTAGCTCATGCTCCCAATTCTGATTAGTGCTCAGAGATGCAGCTCATGCTTCCAATTCTGATTAGGATAGGCCATGTAGGCAAAATGCTCCTTTTCATTGCAGGCACATAATTCCAAGGATATCCACTAAGGCTGCAATCTTAAACACACTTCCCAGGGAGTAAGACTCACTGAATTGAGCAAGTCTTACTTTTGAGTAGACATGCATAGGATTGTGAGCTAAAGTGAAAAAAACAACAAAGGCTGCAACAATAAGCCTAAACAAATAAGGTTTTTAAATACATTGGCTGATATTCATAGATGCCATTATCTATGGCAGTGATGGCGAACCTATGACATGCATATCAAAGGTGACTCACACCGTTTGGGGTCACACGCCAGCATTCACCAAAACCTGACAAAAATTGAGTTTATTTTACTCATTTTTCATTTTTGCTATTATTTGATGTTTCTTTATATAATACATAGCACTACACATGATTTGACTGTATTTTTTGTTTAAATAATTGAATTTAAAGAACTGTTTCTCTTTTGTTTGGGAGGGGGATTGACACGCCAGTAGAGTCAAGTTAAGCATTTTCCAATTTTGACACACTGAGCCCAAAAGGTTTGCCATCACTGATCTATGGTAATTGGAAATTATCTGAAAACAAGGCTACTAATATTAGTAACATTCAAACATTTTGGCACAAATGTATGAAAGCTAATAAAAGCAACTTTTTCTCTTTTTTTTTTAGATAAGTCACTAAAAGTGGCAAATGCGTTATTTTCTTCACACCTTTGGTAATTGCTTCTCCCTGGTTCAGTTGGGCAAATAAGGCTGAGCGAGATGCAGTCGTATCATCTTTTGCACTTTCTGAATCAAAAATTGGTGGAGGTCCTGGTGGTGGTGGAGGTGGGGGGGGGGGGGGTGTAGTTGGGGGGGCCTGGTTGCTTCTAAGGGTAGATAGCCCAGATTCTGCGGAGGCAAGTGGACCCTATAAAAAAGAAAAAGAAAGTAAGAGAATAACAGCAAATAGTGTCATAAATGTGTACATTATATGAAATTAAAATAATGATTTTACAAAGTGTTGCTGACATTTAACTCCACATAGACTAAAACCCTTCCACTGTTATAAACATAATGCAGTAAAGAGAAAGCAAATCTTCAGCATTTCTGCTGGGAGTATCCGGTGAGAATCAGGGAGCTGTTCAATATCAATCAATCACTATCAATCAATCACTAGTATTTATATACCGCTTTTCAACACAAAGTTCACAAAGCGGCTTACAAGCAAATAATAACATTAAAGTTAAATGGCTCCCTGTCCCAAAAGGGCTCACAATCTAGAAGAATGGAGAACACCACCAGCAACAGCCACGAGAAAGACACTGTGCTGGGGTGAAGAGGGACAATTGCTCTCCCCCTGCTAAATATAAGAGAACACCACTTGAAAAAGTGCCTCTTGCCATAGATATATACCAATATACCATAGATACCCATCTAAGAGGATAAATTTTTGCACATAAATGATCTGTAAATTGCCTCCTTGCCTTATCTCCAGGTCAGTCAAGGGGTAGGGTAGTTCAGGGGTTTCAGCTGCCTGTTGATTGTCTGCAAAGCATCTTCATCTACAGACAGGCTTTAGTGCTTGCAGAGCTCATTGTTTACATTTGTTGGCTTTGCTGCTAGCTCTTCTCATTAATTCATTAACTCCTAAAACAGGAGAGCCTCTTTTAAGCTTAAGTATAAACTTAAAAGCTTGTATTGCAGGGTTTTTTTTGAGATGGTTTACATTGTTTCATTGGGGACAAATTATGTGTCACTGATAGCACAATCCTAACCTTCTCTGGAATAGACAGGCCAGCTGCCCTGTGCCATATCGAGGGTAGTAAGGGGGGGGGGGGCTGTGGCACAACTCTGAGTAAGGGGATATTTATCCCCATTCCCCACGATACATCCCAGCCACCCCATGGGGCTACTCAGATCTGCACTAATGAAATGGCTAATACAAATCTGAGTGGCCAATGTAAAGCCAACTGGGTAGGTAGGATATGGGGGTAAGGATCCGGCCTAAGTCACAAAGGCCGGTCCCACCCCCATCCTGGGCTTTTTGTTCCACCCAGTGGCCTGCCTTCCCCCAACCCTGATATGCCGTCATTCCACCCCCTCCCCAACTCCCTGTGCTTGGTTGCCCTTGGCCAATGCAAACGTACCACTTTCCAAAAGCACGAAGACTGGACGTAGCCTCCATGAGCCAGAGCATGCCTGTGCGCTGGTTCAGCCAACTCTCCTGGAGGAGCACACATGCTTTACAGCACGTTTGCAACACTCCTGGGACGATGCGAGGAACTTGCACGGGCCAATTCAGTGCTCTGAGTGTCACATTTAAATCAGTTCTAAGTAAGACTGAATAGAACACATTGAGGTTCTGATATCAGAATGCAGGGGGAGTGGAAGTTTGATCTCAATTCTTTAATTCTCCCACAAAAGCCTGTCTGTGTATTGTATGAGGGGACAGGGGCAGTGTGAATGCGTAGGCTTTAGTATATAACCTCTAGGAAACAGTCACATTATAAGTAATAATTCATTTCATTCTTAATCCACCAGGTGTTTCAAGTATTTGCTACTACAATTCATTCTTTAGATTAAGTGTAAGCAGATGCTAGCAACAATGCATCTTTATAAAAAGAATTTAAAAAACTAACTAGAACAAATGGTTGCAATGTCTGTCTTCTAGGTTTATGTCAGCTGCCTTGTTTAGGAACAGCTGCTCTCTCATTACTGCCCATTATATCATATAGTTAGTCAAGTAACATATAAAAGTATTTGTGCCGAAGTATCTGTTGGTGGTTGTTCTTACTTATAAAAAAGATCCATTTGTTACCAAACATGAAATGGTTTGCAAGTAATTAATTCCAAGAAACATAAAGGAAAACAGAATTAAGGATTTTAATATTTTTGCCTAAAGAAAACTATATTTTGCAAGAAAGCAAATTATTTTTTAATGTTACATGATCATTTTTATCATTAATTTTTGGAAAAATATATAAGGCAAGACTTATCCATATTTAACTGATATTAAATGCAATCTTGATGCCTAGCACAGTGATTCCCAAACCTTTTAGCATCATCAGAAACCCAATTTTTAAAACCACAATCTATTACAACCCACATAACAAAAAAAGTCTTGTCTTGTCTTTACAAGACAAAAAAATGGGAAAAACAAAAACCTGTTCAATATATATTGAAAATAACAGTATTTTAAAAATAACAAGGCAATGCTACATCCACATGTTTCCAGATGGGAACACTCCAAAGGGGTCAAAGACAAACATTGTCCAGGTGGATAGGATAAAACCTGGAAGGCACATGACCACAGGTGGTCAATGTTTGGTGCTATCTGATCATTGCTATAATGAAACACGCCTTTTTTGTTTTTAGCTCAGGGTTTTTTGTTTGATTTTCTTCCAATGTTTCTTGTTTTTGCATGGTGGTGCATGCTAAAATCATGTTTCAAAAACTTTTCACAACCCGCCAAAAATTAGCTTGCGACCCACTGGTGGGTCTTGATCCAAAGTTTGGGAAACACTGGTCTAGCAGGTGGGAGTTGGAAGCACTTGTCCTTGAATGAAGTTAGCTAAGTATCCTGTGCCTTTAGGAAACACAAGGTGTTCCAAGGATGAGCACTCGATCCTTCAATTCCCACCCCCACCTGCTGCAGATAAAAGTAAAAGGTGGGACAGGTCTCCATTGTAAGGGTTCTGACTGACAACCCCCACACATACTTTGATCTTTAGCAAGTGGGGGTATGCATTGGAAATGTCCACATTTGGCCGACATCAACTGACAGCGCAATCCTACGCTGCCCGTCACTTCAACGCTACATCATAGCGTTGACGCAACGGATATAGCGCTGATGTGTAGGCGCCGAGCAGCACCCCCACGTCAGCACTACAGCTCTCAAGTCGACGCTACAAATAGCGTCGGCTTGAGAGCGCCGACGGGGAGCCTCCCTTGCACCAAACGAAACCAGTCGGTGTGAGGCAGGCTCTGTCTCGTTTCGGGATGGGGGTTGGCAGGGGGCGGGACAGGGGGGGGTCCAGGATTTGGCCATACGGCCGAATCCTATACCTGCTCAGGAGGCCACGCAGCCCCAATTTGGGCCGCAGGGTCTCCTTGAATCTGAACATGCTATTTAGCAGGCTCAGGTCCAAGAAGCACATAGGGGAGGCTGGAGCCTCCCCTACAGTAAGGGAGCAAACATTTTCTTGCCACGGGTGCCTCCAGCCTCCCCTAAGCAGTGTTGGATTTGGCACTGGCCAGCTGGTCTTGCCAATCCAGCGCTGTTTAGGATTGCAATCTGAGTTTTCTACAAATCTAAATCATTCCAAATTCAGGCAATTATCATTGCCTGATGATAATGATAATGATGATACAAATAGTATCATTCCAAATTCTGGCAATTCAGGGTGCCATTTCCACAAGGTCAAATCAAATCAAAAACCTTTATTGACATACAAACCTTAATTACAAATAAAATATAAATACAAATAAACATCAAAACACAGAATTCAAACGATTGCGGCACGCTTAGGATTGGAGACCACAACATGAAAAATAAACATAGCTAGTTGGCTAATTATAAAAGAATCAGTTGAAGCTAGAAGATACTTCAAATATTCATGACCGACAAGTGAGGGATTTAATTGCTGAAGAGGAGCTAAAAGTTTCTCTCTAGCCTCAATGTGGATGGGGCAATGAAAAAGAAGATGCTCAGTTGATTCGATGACACCCATGGGGCACGGGCAAAGTCTGTCTTGGGGGGGGAATACCACTAAACCTACCCCATAGAACTGCAGTTGGAATAGCGTTGCAACGAGCCAAGGTGAAAGCTCTTCTAATTTTAGGGCACTCCAAAATATATAAATAAACAGGCGTTTTCCCTACAATGATCGGTAATTGATAGTGCAATGGGGAGCAAGTTCTGTTGGCTGCACTTAAGATGTTCATAGCATGGATATCAATGAGTCTCCCTTTGATTAATCTGAACGCTTCATCCCGGGTTAGGGAGCCAATTAAATCAGGTTCTACTCCAATCTGCTTAATTTTTGCAACCCAAAAGTTGTCTAAAAAATATGGGTCGCGAAGAAGGTGGTATAATAAGTTGTTATCGTCGTTGTTATAAAAAACTTTGAGCCAATATTTGGCTGCTCTAATCCAGGCTATTGTCTCCAGCTGGATTTGACCCATTTCAATGCACAGCACCTCATAGGCTACACAACTAGGCATGCCTAGAATTCTTCTCAAAAATGATGCTTGAATCTGCTCTAATGAATAATTAAAATAATTGATCCAAAGCGGCACCCCATATAAGATTTGAGGGGAGCATTTCATATTGAAGACCTTCAGTGCTGCGGGGATGTAGGAGCCTCCCTTGTTATGGAAGAAACTAATTACCGCTTGAGATGAAGCTTTAGCTAGGGTCCTTACCATATTACGATGGCTCGTCCACGATAAGTTAAACGAAAAGAGTATACCCAAATATTTAATCGTTTTAACTTGTATTATTTCTTGTCCGTTGAAATGCCACTTCCTTTGTCTCCACGACCTTTCGAATACCATGATCTTAGACTTATTAAAATTAAGCTGAAGGTTGTTGTTACACAGGTAATCAATACATTTATCAGTCTTTTAAGCCCCAAACGGGAGCGAGACTCCACAAGGTCAAGATACGTGTATGCGTGTAGTATGAAGATATTGATTGGAGTTCCTGCAGTCTCTTGTCTTGAGCCCAGGAGAATGTGGTTAAACCCAAAATCTAACGCTGACCCCTGCAAATAGCTTCCTGTGCTAGTGACAATTGCTGGTTCGAAGAAACGCATTTCCTTTAGACAACTGCAATTTGCAGAGGGGATCTGGAATGACCAAAGAGTTGCTTTGGCCTTACTATTTTCATGTGAGGGCACCAGCATTGGTGGAGCTCTGACCATGATAAAATATTTTCTTGCCTTGGCAGAAGACACTTCTCCATTATCATCCTCAGTTCACTAAAATGGACAACCCAATCCTATGGTCTAAGTAGTACCGTCGGCACATGTGCTCCGCTGGTTTGCACATTTGCAAAAGCACCATAAAACTATCTGTGACCGCACATAGGTCAGCCACTGGAGAAGGTAAGCCCAGTTCAGGGACGGGGGGGGGGGGGCGGAGTGGATAGGGCGGAAGAAAGATGGCATTGTAGGCAAGGGGCAGCAGATCTAGCCCAGGCGTGGGCAGGATTGGTGGTGCCAGTGTGTTCCTTGCAAACTGGGCAAGAGGCACTTTTTCAAGTGGTGTTCCTCTTATATTTAGCAGGGAAGAGCAATGGTCCCTCTTTACCCCTGCGCAGTGTCTTTTCTAGTGGCTGCTGCTGCTGGTGTTCTGCATTTTTTTGACTGTGAGCCCTTTTGGGACAGGGAGCCATTTAACTTCATTTTTTTGCCTATAAACCGCTTTGTGAACTTTTTGTTGAAACGTGGTATATAAATACTGTTTGCTTGCTTGCTTGCTTGCTTGCTTCCATATCCCATCCCTCTTCCCGGGCCCTGATCTACTAACATGGATCAACTTGGATTTGCACAGCAATGTCGCAAATCTGAGTTTGACTCATAATGCCTGCTGAGGCTTAACCCGGGGCAAGGGACAAATGTCCCTGAGGAGACCTCCAGCAGCCAATATTCCCCCATGGGGTGAAGCATAGCCCACACTAGCACTGCTGCATTGCCGTGTGGGGATTTAGTTAGGATTGAACTATGGGTCTGAAATAGGATACAGATATTAAAAATAATATTATTCAGTCTAACTCCACAGTGCACTGCTACTACGTGTCATTTTGGGTAACCACAGGAAAGCCTTTCCATCAGTTAGTTCCCCCTCTGTAAAACAGGGTTTTGGAGACCTATCACACACAGTTGTGTGAATTAGCAGCATATATGTTTATTAAATAGTAACCATAATATTACAGTATTTACTATGAGTATTGATCTTTTTAAGGGATTGTAAGAGAGTTGCTGAAGAATTTGTAAAGCTTATTCAAAGCACACACACAATTTTCCAACCTTTCAATAATAAGTAGAGGCAGTCTAAAATGGTTTTATTTTTTCATGCATGGCGGTGTTATCCCCCGCCAAAAAAATGGGCTGAAAGCAGTGTTGTGTGTTTTTATTCCAAATCAAAATTTTAATCAATCTTAAAGCATCTTTATCAAATGTAATCATGGCCATATAGATGGCATATATGTGTTTTATGCCTGTGGCTTTCAGCAGCCACAGCCACGGGAATAGAACAGGTATCTCACACTCACACACACACACTCCCTCCCTCCCTCCCTCCCCCCAAAAAATCAGCAAGCAGTTAAGGACCTGAAACCACACACAGAAGCTGGGGGCAGCTAAGCAGCCAAAAGCAACCTAACTTTCATCCCCCTGCCACAGGTCACATCCCAAGCTGGCAGTTCTGCATACAAAAAATAAATAAAAATGCCTTGGCTCTTGGCTGGTTCTTCCCTCAGGTTGTATTTCTCCCTCTCCCCCCTTCAAATCTGCCTGTGTCATTATTGCAGTGGGGTTCAGCAGAGGTACACAGCAAAATACAGAGAATTGCAGAGATTCCCTAGAATGCAGGATCATTTTTGGTGCGCACAACACAGCATGATGTGAAAAAACAGCAGAGGAAACACACAGATTCAAACTGCAAAAGAAGTACTGCATAAGTTTTTTTTTTTTTTACCGTACTACATTAAGTACAGATTTTGCAATACATAAAAAAAGCATAGCAGGAAGCAGTAATCATTAGCACGTTTTGAAACTTTCAATAATAATGTGAAGGACTTTACCTCAAGAGACCCTGCAACCTTTGCAGGAACACCACCTCTTATAGAGTTAATTGCAATATGTTAATTGCTCTGCTGGGTGGAGAGCTCAGAAGAGCTGGCAGGAGCCCTGAAGCCAACAAATGTAAACAAAAGGACAGCTCCATAGCAATTAGAGCCTTGCAAACTATCTGCAAGTGCTAAAGACAGTCTGCATTCACTTGCAAATGATCAGCAGGCAGTTAAAAAGGTGAATTTCGGCTTATTTCGTTGATTAAAGGGAATATCTCGTGTTTTGTGGTTTTTGGCCAATTTCCTGTTATTTCACAGTATTTCGCAAATACCATTTTAGACTGTTGTGAGAACAGACACCCCCCCCCCTCAGGGTTCTCTCAGACTTTGTTAAGGCTTTTCCTGGCTGGCCATGCTCTGCTCCAGCTCCAGCCATGTCTGCAACCAACCAAGCTTCTTT
>JAJKFI010000019.1:12899720-12934080 GCA_029204185.1 Lerista edwardsae | reverse complement strand
TTCCCCAACAACAAGGTCCAGCTGGTATGTATCTCTCTCTCTCTCTCTTCGACATTAAGCAATTGGTATGCTATAGCAGCAATCCTAAGGGAGGATCGCAGGTTTGTAGGGCTTAAGTATTTGCAGTAAGGACAGGGAGCACACGTCGGGGTAACGAACCTTCAAATTAGCAGCCCTTAAATTTAAAGGGGCAGACATAAGAGGAATCAAAAATTGGGACCTGATCCTCTCAAACTTCAAGACTGCCCATAATAATAAGTCTAGAACATGTAAGCCAAAAGAAGGATTAAACAACTTACAGTCTTACTCCAGGTGAGCCCAGTAGTATGATATTCTTTGATGTAGGCTTGAAGCTCTGTCCATATATTCAAATATGACTTCACCCAGTCAACATGACGCAAGTCACTGTAACAAAATATTTTTACTTGAACGAACTTTGCCATTCTCTCTCTGTCTCTCTGTCTCTCTCTCTCTCACACACACACACAGATTCACGAAGCAGTTCAATGTGTCCTTTCTTGCTGACAATTTAATGCCATTGGTTTGAGGCCTGTAGTCCTGAATAGCAATTACAATCATGCCTCAGGATGCAATCCTATACCCACTTTCCTGGGAGTAAGCCCCATTGATCACAATGAGATTTACTTCTGAGTAGACATGCATAGGCTTGTGCCCTCAGTAGCCACTGATTTGGTATCCACAGTTTCAGATATCCATAGATACCATGGATGCTGGAATGCCTATTAAAATGATAAAGGTTAAAGGTTTCCCCCTGACCGAATGGTCTAGTTGTGACCGACTCTAGGGGGTGGTGCTCATCTCAGTTTCTAAGCTGAAGAGCCGGCGTTTGTCCTAGGACAAGCTTCCGTGGTCATGTGGCTGGCATGACTATACGCCGAGGCACAAGGAACACCGTTACCTTCCCACTGAAGTGGTACCTATTTATCTACTCACATTTTTACGGGCTTTCAAACTGCTAGGTTGGCAGGAGGTGGGACGGGAGCTCACTCGGTTGCATGGTCTCAAATTGCCAACCTTCCGGTCAACAAGCTTGCAGCTCAACAGTTTAACCTGCTGCGCCGCAACCATTAAACAAATCTCCTTTTTTTTAACCTTGTTGTAGCAAAAATAAATGATGTTCTCTCTTTAAAAAAGGCATCTCCAGTATCCACAGTTTCAGGTATCTACGGGGGGGGGGAGGAACTCCAGTGGATACCAGGGAATGCCTGTATGTTTAGGATCAATTTGGGCAGCTGCATATGTGTGTGATGATTATTCATTCATTGAGACAGATTCAGATGATATCTGTCCTGGATAGATACCTCCTGCAGGCTATCACATTTTCCCAGCAGACAAGTGCTGGGGAGGGACCATATTACACAGGAGCTCAGACTCCTGAAACAGGAAGCATTCCCCCACCCCAGGCAGGAATGCCACTGCCTGCAGTTAAGCAATTTCTAGTCCCATTAATATCATATTGTAGAGGTAAGCATATGCTTAAAATTAATGGGACTTAAAACTGCTTCATTGGTTGGCTTCAGTGTCAGCTGAATCATGCTATTTGCTGTCATTATTGTTTTGCTTCCCCCAGTATGCTATACTATTTTGTGAAAACATTTCTAATTTATTTATTTTTACTTAATTGGATAGAGCACTGTTTCTCAAACTGTGGGTCGGGACCCATTAGGTGGGTCGCAAGCTAATTTCAGCTGGGTGGTGTAGCACGTAGAGCAGCCACTACCGAAAATATGGGAAGATGGATCACTGGAAAGGGAGAGGGCTAGGTGGTTATTTTGCTTGTTGTAAATAGGCTTTTTTCTTCCTGATTCACTTTGCTCTTGGAAAATGGCTGAGAAGTAATCCTTCTACATGAAGTGGGTCCTGCTGAAATGTTTGAGAACCACTGGGATAGAGAACCACCACACTGTAATTCTGGACAATGGCAGTGAGCATGTAGATCTTTATGAATAAAAGTGGCCAAGTGTAGCAGGACTATCCTTTAAAAATTTAAAGTAACACAAAACATTTTTTTCAGTGGATATAAAATAATATATTTAGATCTTGTTAAGACTGATCCTTATATATCACCAGGCAAAGGTAGCTAACAACTAATTTTGTTGGGTAACATACCTGTGTTTGTAGTCTTTTAACACCCTGTTTGTATAAAACGTAGCAGAATCATTCATCTCCTTGACATAGGGCCCTGGTTTAGGAGACTAAAGTCATGTGAGCATCACACAAATACCGCAGGAGTGAATTTTGAAAGAGAGAAAGAGAGAAAGTATAAGATCATATGGCAAAATATCCATCACATTTTACACCAGGGATGTCAATCATAAAGCCAGTGTGCCAGATATGCCCCCCAGAAGCAATTTATCTGGCCCTGTTATAGCTGGTCTCTCTCATATCCTGAAATTATGAATAAGATTTGCTCATGTTCTCTTCTGTACTTTGCAGCCAATTCGTTTCTATGTGAAAACAAAGTGCTTATTTCTGGTCAACATCTGCTTAATGATGTCACTTCCGGCCCTCTGCAGGCACCATGAATGCTATTTGGCCCACTTTGACACCCTTATTTTTTCCAATTCTAGACATAAGAATTTTAAACGAATTCTTGTTATTTGGGAAATAGCAACAGAGTGAAAAAACCTTATAGATTGATTTATATTAATTTTAAAAGTCCAAATCTAAATTCAGAACTTACCACGGTTATCCACCCAAGAGCAGGAATGCTTTCACTCACAGCTGACAGATGATTAAACATTTTACTTCCTCGATTTCGCTCTCTGAATGTCTGAATTTCCTGAATCCTATCTGATATTGGCTTTAGAAGAATGGACACTTCACTCTGTAGAATTAAAGAATTATTATTATTAGTGCTTGTAGCACAGAAACATACTGGACCTATAGAGAGAATACATACAAATATGGTGTGGCAGAGAGATTCGCAAGTTATTCTGAGTAGCCACACTTGCTGATCCACTCTTATTAATTACCATATGTGATAATTGTCTGTGATTTGTTCTAGGGATGGAATGGCAAAAGGAACGTATTCATGTTGAAAAGCGGTATATAAATATTGATTGATTGATTGATTGATTGATTGATTGATTGATTGAGTATCCCTTATCCAGAGTGCTTGGGACAGGAAGATGTCTGGGTTTTGGATTTGTCTGGATTTTGGAATACATTCATAAATCTAATGAGAAATGCTTCCTCTTGCTCTTTTCATTGTTATCCAGACGGGTGTCTACTGACTTCTTTGACATTTATCAACAATGTCTATACAGGTACATACCATGGAGCAGAAAATAGAACTTACAGCCTGTATCTGGGAAAGATCACAAGACCTTCTAGTATTCACAATACAGAAAGTTTCAAAAAATCTTGGGACAAAAATGTCTGGATTTCGGAATAGTTTGGATTTTGGACGTCCAGATAAGGGGTAATTTTACCTATAAGTAAAAATGTAGTAAATATTTCCTTTTTCTTTGGAAGTGAGAGTATTCAGCATGGTTTCTCAGAGATGACTTTCAAGAAATTCAATTTCAAACCAAAATCTGATCCTTAGGTTTGCATGGCTAATTTATAAACTTGTTGATTTTCACCCACTGAGTTAAGCTGAACTTGCTTTAGAAGTTATGCAGCCTAACAACTGGTGAACATTTTTTAAACTCCCAATAATTTTTTACTGTGCTTTCTCCTTCCATTCTCAGCTTAGTAAATAGTCACAGTTGTAGTGACAGCTGAACTGAGACCTCCAGCATCCTAGCTCACCTTACTGAATCTAAAATGGCTGTTTGATTCTGAGAAGGGGTTTGATTACCTGTCTCAAAAGAACTTGATTATGCTTAGAGATTATTTTTCAACAATTTACTCTGATGATATAAATACGGTATATCCCAACCCAAGTCTTAAATATTGAATACAATGTCTGTGGCATAAACCTTCTTTTTCTGTAAACACTAGAGAAGACACATGCATTCTGCAAAAGGGCCTTATCCTAACCCCCATCCTGGGCCACTGCATCCCTGGGCTCGGACTTGTGCCTGCTATTTTGCAGGTGCAAGCCTGAGCAGCCCCATTGGGCTCTAGCTGCCTCCTACCTTGGTGTCACCCGGGGCCCAGCCTCCCCCAGTGGCACTCCGATGGGGGAGACCCCGCACCGACTGGCAGGATGGGGGCCTGTCACTCCTGCGACCACCCCGTTGCCTCAGACCAAGGACAGGGGGCCTACTTGGCCACAGGGGGCCGCGGGTGGGTGGCTAGGGAGCCCGGTGTCAAGCCCCAGGGGAATCAAAGGCAACACACCTGCGGGGCCGTACAAGCAGCCTGGGGTGACTCCCTGAGGAGAGGTGAGATCCTGCAAAGGACCGGCCCAGTCTCACAAGAGTTGGGCCTGGCCGGGAGGCAGGAAGGGGAGGAGCCTGGGGAGACTGGTCTGGTGCTCATAAGGAGCTCAGACAGCAGAGAGAGGGGACGCTCCTCCACGGGCTGGAGGGCAAGCGGGGGAGTGACTCCCAGCGAACCAGTCTCGGCTCGCCCCTGACCATGGCCTGATGGGGGTCTCGCCCACCCCACTCCTGAAAGGACTGAGCCCCTGGATTGGGCCCCGGGGGCTCAACGAGAGCGCCCTCACTCCCTTCCTCCCTCCAGGGAGTCCACTCGGGGGATCGCCAACCCCACCTACCGAGGCACGGGCTGGGCACCAGTATCCCGCTTCCCCAGCACCCCACCTTGCTCCGCCGCTGACCAACAGGGGCGCCACGGACCACCTGGCGGCGGCGCTCGCTGTGAACTCTCGCCACCGGAAGGGGGGCCTGTGACTGGAACAAGGCCACCCCAGGAGCACGCGCAGGGCTTCATACTGAGAAGCAGGGAATAGCCCTTATGAGTGTAAAGGCACTGACTCAAATAAACAGAGTGCAATGGACTCTTACTCGCCTCTCGCCTGCTGCTTCCCGTCGACCCTGGATCTGGGCCCATCACCAAGTGAGTAACACAACCCCGTCCTCCACAGCGGCCATGGAGGACGTGGCACTTGGGTAGGATGCAGCATAGTCCAGCTGGCCTGCCAAATTCTGCTCCTACCAAAGTTAGGCTTAGGCTATAGTACTTTTAAGGTTAAAATCTGTCTCTTGACTTGTGCCCAAAAGAAAACAAGAGATCCAGAGCAAATCTTGAGCATTGTCATTATGTACGCCTGGCAACATCCTTTATTAGGATAACTATCATGAAATTAGGCAAAATTTGTAATTGGAAAATTAGCAAAGAAATTCTGCTGAAAGAGAGAATGTTTGGGTAGTAAACTGTCTCAGAGCTAAAGCCACAGAAATAAATGTCACTTGAATGTAATAGGAACATGGAATGGCAAATAATCTTGTACTGATATAAATAATATTTGCTTTCAACATCTGTTCAGACAGGGTACATTGGAGATGATTTTAATTAGACCAGGAAAGGGGAACCACCAACCTCTTCTTGGGAAAAGAAAGTCTACAAATAATTCTAATTAGTCTACAAATAATACAAATTAGACTCTATTTGGAGTCTAAAGGCCCAATCCTATCCAACCTTCCAGCACTGATGCAGCTGCAATGCAGATCCAAAGCAAGGGAACAAATGTTCCCTTACCTTGAGGAAGTCTCCGTAACTACCCTCCCACCAAAGGATGCAGCGCATACCCCATTGGCTCAGCTACATCAGGGCTGGAAAGTTGGATAGGATTTGGCCCTAAGAGTGCAATCCTTACCTTCTCTTTGGCCAGCGCAAGTCCTTTTTGCCAACCCAAGAGTGTCGCAAATGTGCCATAAGGCCCTGTGCCACCTGGACCACATAAGGTGGTGCCGGCCAAGAGTGGCCAGTGCGGGGGTTGGAGAAGATGGTGGGGAGGCAGAACAGGGACATATTGGGGAAGGGAGGACCAGGCTGAGGAGGAGGGCAGATTGAGCCTGGAAAGTAGGTGGTTCAGTGGCAGCAGAATCTGTTGTATCTAAACCTCTTTCCCAGCCTTGATCTGCCTTCATGGGTCCTTGTGGACTAGTGTCAACTATGGAGCTGGTGCAGGCTCTGACTAGATCTGGCAGCCCAGCCCAGGGCAAAGGAACACGTATTTCCTTACCCCAGAGATGCCTCCACAGGCCAGGGCTCCCTGCAGGATTCAGCATGTGCCAGACTGGCGCTGATGCACTGTGGCATAGGGAATCAGGATTGGGTTGCCTGGCATACCCTGTTCTCAGTTCAGTTCATAAGAATGCTGCCATTGTTTCCCACTGAAACTGACAGCCCAATCCTGCTCAACTCCCTATGCGGTAATGCATCCAGCAGGGGAATTTTAGCTACTGGAGGTCTCCTCGGGATAAGGGGACATTTGTCCCTTGCCTTGGGGTATGTGTCAACTCGGACCTGTGCCAGCAATATTGCTGGCGCAAGTCCACGTTGATCTGTGCTCGCAGATTAGGCCCAGGAAGGCAGTCACAGTTTGGTGTGCACCACTGCTGATCCTGTCCTCCTCCCGGGCCTGATCCTGCCCTCTTCCCACACCACCATTGCCCCATTCTGTTTACTCTGCTGCAAAATGCTTTGGGGCACATTCCGCTGACGCTGTGTTTAGTTAGGATTAGGCCATGATACAAGATTCTTATTTGCAAATGGAAACTGTCACAAAACGTTACATTTTCCTCACAGTGCCCAATTGGTTAATAAAGCAAGCCAATTGCCTCTCTAAACCTCTCACCCCATGTTCTGTTTTTTCCCCCTGACACCTCAACATTCCATGGTTTCTGGGGGTCAGTGAGTACATTCTGTCCACTTTGGATCATTTACTTGTCTTTTTTTTTTTTTTACACTTTTATTTTACAAACATATCTGTCTGTGTACCTAGGCAATTCCCCCAAGTATGTAGAAACAATGAGCTTGCCTGTGGGTGGCCTCATTTGACAGACAAACTGATAAGAGCCACCTGAGTTTGCTGTTAGTACATAGATAGATGATTCAAAAAGCCAACTCCAGGAAATGTGGCACAATAGATGTAGCATAAATGTATTAGATATTTCTACTGTGGTTTGCAAAGTAGTAAACTGGGATCATAAGAGCAATTTTCAAATGTCAGAATAAGAACGGGTACACTCATAAAGAAAACTATTCAGAAAATTAATAGATGTAATCCAAACTGTACCAAAATTAGTGGCAAAATTCCCTATCATATGAAGGACATGGCAAGATACATTCTTCAGTGTGAATTTTAGTTTTAATAGGAATTCCTTAATTTGTCACGTTGGATTGGTTCCAAAAAGTTTCCTTCCACCAAAGCCTTTAGATCCAATTCATTATTTTGTTTTTATGTGTTCAAAAATGCTTCCACATCTTCCCGAATACTTTAAACATAACTTCCCAACATTCTTTTTTTCTTCTTACTACAAACAAACCATTTTATGATAGCTCTGTATTTTTAATATTTCTTATGGAACAACAGAAATCAATTTCTAATCAGTGGATGAACTTTAAAAAAAACCCACAACTGCAGTTTTCTAAAGCGTGGTTCTGCAAGCAGCCACCACTAGCTGGTATACATAAGCTGTACTATCAGATGATGGTTTTGCCATGTGATCATTTCCACTTCACATACAAATATAGAACATGACCATAAAAAGTAACAGACCATTCACCCTGCGAAGTAATTTATTGTAGTTGATGTAGGATTGGCATGCCAGCTGGAATTATCTTCTCTGCTCCTGCTATTTATACATATACAGAAAATAAAGGGCTTCAGGATGGAATCAAATGTAAACATCACGGGCAAAAGGAAATCTTAACAAAACGGTGTTGGAAGAGCACTTGTTTGTTACTTGCTGGATAGGGATACTACATCTGTTCTAAAGAAATAACTGAAATAAGTAACAATATTTCAGTGAAAGGAGAAAATCCAAGCTTCTTCGTAATACTGGTGTTTTTTTTTTAAAGTTTCTTGTTTGTGGTGATCCTTCTTATAGTTGCTACAGCAACATCCGTACAAGATTCACTTCCAAGTTCTTTTACATCCTTAAACAGATTTTTCTACCCTTTAAAAGAGGCACCCCTGGGTCCAATATGTCAGGAACTCATTAAATCCTCTTGTCTCCACAGTGCTGTTGTTGAATATGTGCAAAGCTGCTATGCCCTGATCACAACTAGCTGGCTCATTCACAGCTTTACATTACTAAAGCAAACCGTCTAGACAGCTGAATGACACAATTATTTGCTTTTCGGTAGCATTTACATGCTGTCATCTTCATTTGCTTTTCACTGCTCTGTGAATTCTGGTAAGTTAATGGCTGGCTTTCCTGTTTGGATTCCACACTGACTGCAATTTTAGGTTATAAATACAGGCAGATTCAGATGATATTGCATTGATAAAATCTCAGAGAGCCCCCTTCCCACCTCTTCTCCTGGTCTGTTCTGTGCCTATTAGATTGCCTTTATGCTCCAGAAAGCCATCTGCAAGTTTTTGCAACATGACGAAATCAATGACACCTATTTCTTGCTTTTGATATGGAGAAATGAATAGCCATCACACTGCTTGAGCTTATGCTGTTTGCAATTGAAAATGTAACTCAGGCAGCTGCCATGCAGAATACATTTTGCACACCCAATCTTCTGTTCTTTTCAGTCCACACTGTGATATATTTAGTTTTTAGCATATACACAGAATTTTATATGCAAAAAGGAATAGCAATTTCCGTTTTGGGTACAATTCGAAGAAGCAGGTGTTAGTCAAGAAACGTTATTGCATAACCAAATAAATTGTACACAAAGTCCCTCGTTGATATCAAAAGAGAAAATAGTTGCTGTTCAAGACAGAACAATTGTGCCATCAGTATGGGTAAATGCTTGTGATGTTTACTTAGTAATCAATGTTACCCTAAACAGTGTAGCTGCCCTGTGTTATTACAGGATAACTACTTTTAGGTGGGGTATCCTTTCTTACTGTTGGATTGATTTATACATGCCCCAATATCAACAACACTGGGTTTTCCTATGCAATTTGTAAATGGTTCCTTACGGTGTGTCTGTCTGTGTCGTGTTCTGGAAGAATTTCCTACCAACACTACCCCCATTATTTCTGAATTAAGGGTGCAATCCAATCGCGCCCTTGGGATGACACATGCTGCTTGCATCAGTCCAGTGTAGTCACAAATGTGCCATAACCAGTGGTGGGATTCAGGGGGTTCGCCCAGGTTCTGTAGAACCGGTTGTTAAATGGCCAGGCCCCGCCCACTCGCTTACCTCGGCTGGCTTCGGGTTTGTTTGTTTTTGCTCTGGTCATGACGTCATAGAACCGGTTGTTAATTCATTTGAATCCCTCCACTGGCCATAAGGCACATCTGCGCTGCAGACGGCGGTGCTGGGTCAACACAGGCAGTAGCACTGGCCCGGGGATAGTGATGTGGAGTGCTGGTAAGCCGCTCGCACATTCGCCAGGTTTGGCCAGCGCAGAGGTTTGGGAGGGTGGGGGGGGGGAAGGCAGGAGGGGAGCAGAATGGGGCAGAGGGATTTCACTGGTGCAGATCCAAGCAGCCCCATAAGCTCGGCTTCGGCTTACTCTGGGGTAAGAGGACAAATGTCCCCTTGCCCTGAGGTAAGCTCCAGCTGCCTCCCAGCCTGCGTTGGATGCAGCACAGGCCAGCCGGCAGAACTGGGCAACCAGTTTCAGAGTCTTAACCCTCATCCAGACCAGGAAGCATTGAAAGGCCACTGTCAGTTTTCTTGGTAAGAAACCTATGGCACGTTGCCTTCTAACTTGCCATTCATTTTAAGACAGTAACATAGTATTTTTGAATGTGGCCCGGAAATAAGATTGGTAATGGTGAAGCTCTTGCAAGAATGGTGCTACATGTTCTATATCTGCTGTTCCCAGTGTGTGGGTCACTACCCACCACTGGGAACCATTACTGGCCATTCCCCCTTAATGGGTGCCTGACAGCGTCGCAGCGATCACAGTGCTGCGGGTACCTAGGGGGTTCCTACCTGATCTAGGAGTTTGCGCCAGCCTCTGGAAGGGCTTGGGAGGCTTGCAGCCCCCTCTTAGAACCTCCTAAATGCTAAAAATAGCTCCCATCAGGGAACTGAAGCGCACTTCTGGTTTTCACATGAAAACTGCCCATCCTGGGGGAGGGGAGGAATCACAAAGCTATCCTTGAGGGAAGGGTCCAAATATTCCCTTATCCTGGGCAAGTCTCTGCTTCCCCAATGGATCTCCTTGGTTCTGCACCAGCCATTTTGCTGGCATAGATCCAAGGAGAGTAAGGCGGTCCCATGTGTAGCCAGATGCAGCAGCTAGCCGCCATAGCCATTTGTGGTGGTGGTGGTGGTTCTATTCTTAAATTACTGCCAGTGGCCGACTGTGCTGACGTATGGCCGTTTCTTACAGAACAATTGACAATTGGCAGTGTGATGTTGGTATAAAAACCGGAATAATCCTTGCTCTAAAATGTAAGATAATGCAAACAAGTTCTTGTTCCTGGGGCTTTCTTATACTGGTTTATTTTGCATATATAACAAGTATCATGACTGCATGATAAATTAATTGATCCTTTAATTGATCCCCAGGATCTGCATAGCATTCACAAAAGTATGGCCTGATTTTGGTTCTACTATCAGAATAACAGTGAAACATTTATTAATTACCATTCAACAACAGATATGCCACAGATCAACATCTTACCTCCTGAGGTTCTTGATACTGTGAGGTTAACAACAGAAATGCCCTTTGTGCTTGAAAAGCTGTGCGGACCATCTCTGCCTGGAAAAAATGGGGAAAACCAACTGAGTTATGAGTATTAAAACCTATGTTCACTTGAGCATTAACAAAGCTTTCATCAGTGAAGCTATCCGAATCCTACAGCCCAATTCTATTGGCCCTTGCCACTCTGGCAGTGACTGCTGAAAAACAGCCGTAAAGTACACTCCAGCAACATGCAGAGTAGCGCACTCCCTGAGCACCTGCGGGAAAGCTAGAGCTTTCCCATTGTATCTGTGGACCCAGCAGAACCTGCTGAGGCAGGTAAGATGATGGGGGAGGTGGAGAGGAGGCAGGCGAATTGGGGGTGGGCAAAACTGGGCAGGAGGTAGAAGGAATGGGGGCAGGGAGGCTGAAGGAGGGGGTGGATCTGGCGGTGATGGCATGCATTGGGTCCTATCCAGTAGCCTCCCAACACCCAATCTTTCCTTTGATTTCTCCTTGCTGGCGCAGGTCGGAGAAGACCCATTGTGGGGCAGGAGACTTACAGAGGGGAAAGGGGGCCTTTTAGTCTCCCATTCTGCCCCCGCAAAGCAGGCGCACGTACGTGTTTTTTTTTTTTTTGTGTGTGTGTGTGTGTGTGTGTGTGTGTGCGTGTGTGTAAATAACCCAAGGTGAGGATCAATACATCAGACATACATGCACACCGTACAGCTGTACACACAATACAGTATCTTATGTTGCTGCTCTTCTTCTTAATGCAAACTTCCAACATATTGCTTGGTTTATAATGAAATCCAAATATATGGGTTAAAAACCAATGGGTTCCTAATAATCCCTTATCATTCAACTTGGGGACAAACAATACATTTCATTTAAGCTAGACCTGAACAGCATCAACCCTTTGGAATTATCTGATTTTTTTTTCTAAAGCAACTACTGTATTGTATTATGTTATTTTGTGGGCTTTCAAATTTTGTCTTGTTTTTTTGCCCCTCATTGTATAAGCCCTACAATAGAAACTGCTCTCTCTAACGCTTACTTTCAAAGACCAGAAAATTCTTCTCATAAAAGTGCAGATGCAAGTCTTTTCTGATGTCGGATAATGACATCACCTCCTGACTCAACTTTTAGCAGTGTGGCCTGAAAGCCCACACACAGCCTTCGGACGCAGCCAAATCAACATGGGAGCATGTGCATTTTGCTGACCTGTGAGCATACTGCTGTGCTGAGCATGAAGTAGCCAAATAAAGGATTTAATACTGAAGGAAGATCAATTGTGACAATATTTTCAGGCACGTTATAGAGAGGGGAATTCAGGACTATGCGAGTTAATTGCTAAAAAATTCTAACTCTAAGAAATAACTCTATTAACTGGATATGGCCTTTCTCAACAAATCTAATGTATATAACAAACCACGCTAAAACTGATCACCCAATCCTATCCATCTGGCATCCTTCAGTCTCAAAAGACTATGGTAACGTTCTCTGAATAGAGGTCCTGGAACAGCGTCTGGTATGGCTAAAAAGGCCAATTCAAGAGTGACAATCCCTTCCACACTGAGGGCAAATACAGTCTGTCTCCTGTCCAGCTCCCTGATTTTGCTGGTTTCGGGGCCGCCTCTTTGCCTCAGTATGTTGAGCAAGTGTCTCTTTGAATTGGGAGAGGCCATGCTGCACCGCCTGCCTCCAAGCTGAACACTTCTGTCTTCTGTCAAGGTTTCCCATCTGTTGAGGTCCATTCCTAAGGCCTTCAGATCCCTCTTGCAGATATCCTTGTATCACAGCTGTGGTCTCCTTCTAGGGCGCTTTCCTTGCACTAGTTCTCCATACAGGAGGTCTTTTGGAACCTGACTATCAGCCATTCTCACGACATGCCCAAGCCAGCGTAGACGTTGCTGTTTCAGTAGTGTATGCATGCGAAAAATTCCAGCTCGCTCCAGGACTACGCTATTTGGAATTTTGTCATGCCAGGTGATGCCAAGAATGCGTCAAAGACAGCGCATATGAAACGTATTCAACTTCCTCTCCTGCCATGCGCAAAGGGTCCAAGACTTGCTGCAGTACAAGAGCGTGCTCAGGACAGAAGCTCTATAGACCTAGATCTTGGTATGTTCCGTCAGCTTCTTATTAAGCCATACTCTCTTTGTAAGTCTGGAAAACGTAGTAACTGTTTTATCAATGCGTTTAGTCAGCTCAGTATCTAGAAAAAGAGTGTTGGAGATCGTTGAGCCAAAGTACACAAAGTCATGGACAACTTCCAGTTCTTGTGCAGAGATTGTAATACAGGAAGGTGAGTCCACGTCCAGACCCATGACTTGTGTTTTCTTCAGGCTGATTGTTAGTCCAAAATCTTGGCAGGCCTTGCTAAAACAATTCATGAGTTGCTGAAGGTCTTCGGCAAAGTGAACAGTAACAGCAGCAGCATCGGCAAAGAGGAAGTCCTGCAAGCATTTCAACTGGATTTTGCTCTCGGTCTAGAGAGGTTAAAGAGCTTTCCATCTAATCTGGTTCGGAGATAAATGCCCTCTGTTGCAGTTCCAAAAACATGCTTCAGCTTGACAGCAAAAAAGATCCTGAACAAAGTTGGCGCGAGGACGCAGCCCTGCTTCACCCCACTTCAAATGTCAAAGGAATCTGATGTTGAGCCAGCAAAAACTACAGTGCCCTTCATTTCCTCATGAAAGGACCTGATGATGTTGAGGAGCTGGGGTAGACATCCAATCTTGGGGAGAATTTTCAAAAGGCCATCCCTGCTAACCAAATCAAAAGCCTTCGTAAGATATATGAAGGCTACAGAAAGTGGCTGTCTATCCCTGCATTTCTCCTGCAACTGTCTGAGGGAAAATGCCATATCAGTGGTGGATCTGTTGGCTCGAAATCCACACTGTGATTCTGGGTAAACTCTCTCTGCACGCACCTGGAGCCTGTTCAGTACAACACAGGCTTCCCTACAATGCTGAGAAGAGAGATGCCGCAGTCATTATTGCAGTCACCCCTGTCGCCTTTGTTCTTATACAGCATGACGATGTTTGCATCCTTCATGTCCTGTGGTACTCCACCTTCCCTCCAGCAAAGACAAAAGATTTCATACAATTCAGTAGCGATGATCTCTTTACAGCACTTCAGAACTTTTTCCCATATATCATTTAATAAATACAGGCTGTAATCCTACACACACTTTCCTCACAATCCAATTGAACACAGTGGGACTTGCTTCTGAGTAAACCTGTATACAGGATTGGACCACTGATAATTTATTTTAATTAAAATATTGATGTCCTGTCTTATCTTACACTCAAGGCTGACAACCATAATTAAAAACTCAGAAGACACGATTTGTAAAAACACAGCTACAAAGTATCAGCAAGTATGATGCTTAACTGAGCTCATAAGTTGAGAAAGAAAAGCAAATACAGTAAATTACAGTAATCAGGGTAGACACAGTAGCTGACATTTGTTGCGGCCATTTTTCTCATTCTAACAAAAACATGAAGCTCAAATTTCTCCTCAACATGCTTCAAATTTATTCCCTAATTAATATGCATTTTGTGCTGCTGAAATGCTAATAAAGGAATATATGTAAGGAAATATAATATGTTTTCTTTTCAGTCAGGTATGTAAGGGTTGTCTAAGCAACAGGTGTTTTCTGTAACAGAACACAGCATTATTTTCAACTCTCTTTGAGAGAAAGACGGCAGCTGCAAACATAATGCACAGGACACATGGTCTATAAGATATGTAGAAGAAAAACATTCATTGTTCGACTTGTAAGGTAAAGCACAGATGTTGGAGCAGCATCAAGTCTCAAAAGACTATTTCAATCTCCGTTTCATGATGCAGATTAAGACGCTGAGCTCTCAGAAAAGTTTAACAAGAAGCAAATAAACTAAGCAGGACTCCTATCAAAATGTACATATATTATAAATAAATGTAATTAAGAATAATTTTCTGTAATTAAAATTTATTTATTTTAAATAATTTTTGTCAACGTCCAACCAATACACAAAAGCATACCGGTATCCTTTCAAACGGCAATAATTCACCATATTTATTTATTTAAACCATGACATTTTCAGCACAATCCTAACTAAGAGCACAACACTGGACCAGTGGTTCCACTATCCTAAATGGTTATACAGGCCCCACCTCCTTATCCGCCGATTCGGGACCTGCAGATTTACCCAACACAAGTCAAATCCACGAGCCCTGACCCATGTCAGGAGAGCCAACCTGTACCTCCCAGATGAGTCCAGGAAGTGGTCTGAGGTGGGTAGCCAATCTGAGCTTCAGAAGGCTTTAAAGACGCACTTCTGGTCTTTCTAAGGTCTTCTGGGAGTTGAGGAGGCTGTGCGCAGTCTCTCTGGGCCTCAGATCCTAGATGGCCTGAATCTTGGATTCTTTATCCACAGTTTTCAGAATCTGCGGGGGTCTCAAGAATGGAACCCTTGTGGATGCTGAGGCACTAATGTACAGATGTGCGCAGAGTGCACTGGTGACAGCTATTTTGGAACTGCTGGCGGCCTGCTGCTGCAATTGACTGCCCACTAGAGTGGAGCTAAGCCAGTGCAGGAGTTCAGGTGATGAGCGGAACACACACACACACATCGAAGGAATAAATTTTGGGGGTAGAGGAGAGCAAGGGTAGAAAAATAGCTCCCTTGAAAGTGGGCAGTGATGTGAAACAAGCACACAGGCCTCTCCATGGCAAGAGTTTGAGTTTGTCTCAGGATATCTACCAGCTGGAAAGAGCCCTTATGCCAGGAGAGGAACTGGAACTAGTCCCAAGGAGAGCCTCAACAGCTTTCAGGCAGAGCAAGGTGCTGGTAGGACAGTGCATGAAATGCAGCCTGGCAGCCAGACAAGATGAGTTCAAGCCCAGCCATGGGAACTGTCCTAACCAGCAAGACACTCACCTTTTGCATGACTGGCCAGAAACACCCACAGCAGGGGCAAAAGTAGAGAGGGGGCAGATCTAGAACCCACACCAGATGCTCCCTGAATCTGCTCTCTAAGTATTGAGCCACAGCTGGAGACAGGCAAACAGCAACCCATCTGGCATGTAACACCTTGCATCACTGCAAACAGGCACAGCTGATTGGGAGGCTGCAGCTCATGGTCCTAGCAGAGGGAGCACTGTATGCCTGTCCAATCATTGGGCTGGAATGTGGCACAGGGTGCCTACTGCAGCAGCCTCCACCATCACCCCAGCTAGCCATACCAATGCACACGCCCCATGCCTACTGCTTGATCACTGGCATTGCTGAAGATATTGTGTCCCTTTTGTCCCGACTCCCTGCCGTGGCAGCAAAGAACAGGAGAGTCCAGGAGAATAAACCTGGAATAAACCAGGAGAATAAACCTGGAATATTGTGTCCAGTTCTGGTCGCCGCATCTCAAAAAGGACATAGTGGAGCTGGAAAAGGTGCAGAAGAGAGCGACAAAAATGATTACAGGGCTGGGGCACCTCCCTTATGAAGAAAGACTGCAGCATTTGGGACTCTTCAGCCTAGAAAAAAGGCGCCTGAGGGGGGACATGATTGAGACATACAACATTATGCATGGAAGGGATAGAGTCGATAAAGGGATGTTCTTTTCCCTCTCTCAAAACACCAGAACCAGGGGGCATCCGCTAAAACTGAGGGTTGGGAGAGTTAAAACAGATAAAAGGAAGTACTTTTTAACCCAGCGGGTAGTTCATCTGTGGAACTCTTTACCATAGGAGGTGGTGATGGCATCTGATCTTGATGCCTTTAAGAGGGGATTGGACAGATTTCTGGAAGAAAAGTCCATTGTTGGATATAGGCAATGATGGGTTGTGCAACCTCCTTACATTTATAGTAGGCTACTTCAGAATGCCAGGTGCAAGGGAGTGGCAACAGGATGCAAGCATCTTGTTGTCTCATGCCTCCCTGGGGCACCTGGTGGGCCGCTGTGAGATACAGGAAGCTGGACTAGATGGGCCTTTGGCCTGATCCAGCAGGGCTCTTCTTATGTTCTTATGAGTCATGATCACTGAGGTGTGACCCTCACCTTGAAGCCCAAAAATCAGAGAGGCATCTGCTGCCTTGGGGGAGCAAGGAGTATCACTTGACTAAAAAGGAATAGACAACAGCATCAGCCACACTTGTTCTCTGGCTTAAGTTGCATACTTGGTGTTTGTGAGGAACAGTGGTGCCCCCAGAGCGGTGCCCTGTAGGAGGGCGAGATCATGGTGGCTTGCAGCATTACCTTTCCCTCTCCCAGGGAGGGAGGGGGTCTGAAGTGGAACTCTGGAGAGGACCACTGTTCAACCCCCTGTGGCAATGGTGCAGTCCTGAAAAACAAAAGGGGTTCTGATGAGGGTTTGGTCAGCAGTAGCAATGAGTGGAGTCTCTAGCATTCCCTGAAAGGGAGCAGGCACTACCAGCTCTTAGGTGTTGCAAAAGGAAGGGATTGACACATAGTTGATAGTTCTGGACTGTCAGAATGGGTGGTGGTGGTGTAGTGACATGTGAGATGCAGCAACATCTGCAGCATGGGATTCCCCTCCCCTTCTATTTACCAGTGTGGGGTACATTTTCCTTCCCCTGTTGGTACAGGGAGGTAGAAATTCCAGCTGGAAGTTTGTATTCCAACTAGCTAGCTGGGGTGATGGTGGGGGCTGCTGCAGTAGGTACCCTGTGCCACATTCCAGCCCAATGGTTGGACAGGTATACAGTGCTAGGACCATGAGCTGCAACCTGGGACAGAATACCTGCAATAAGAACTCTGAGAAGCCAAGAGTTAACCAATATTCCTTGCCATGCATGTGGTGAGGAACATGAGGTTCTATGTGGAATGTGCTCTCTTTGTGCACCAAGTGCCCTTTCACCATGGTTCTCATCACCAAAGTTGCCCTTAGTCAATGGAAATGTGAAATTTGCCCAGTCGGACCAATACAGTCCGACTGTATATCAGTAACAATTAATATATTAATTGTTATTAATTATTGTTATTAATTATTTTTATTAATAATTTTTATTTATGTTTTTATTTATTTAATGTTTATTTAAAATATTTATTTTAAATAATTATTAATTATTATTAATTAATGGCGCATGCAGTTGACTTGTGGTTCAAAGGCATGAGAAACTCCAGGGCTATCATTCAACACAGTCATCCCCCCACATTTAAAGCATGTCTGCATTCCTTTGTTCTCTATTTTAGTTGCCCTTTGTTTCTCCCGCATTACCTTCAATGAAACCCATTTACTTCAGTGATTTATAAATGTGTTCCTGTATTTCAAGAACTGGAAACTGTAATAATATGCACCTCCCTAAACCTATAAATTGGTAGATGCATGTGTATGCGGATGAAGGGAGAACATATTCAGAACAATGGAAGAGAATAATCATAAATAATGTTTTGAATTGCTATTAGCAGCGTGGGAGACATTTTGAAATGGTGGGTTTGGCTACACTATCATCATGAATTATGATATTCCAAGTTTGTATGAACAAAGCCCTTTGAATGTATAATATCCCAGTAAAGTCACTAGCAGCACAATCCTAAACCGATCCACAACAATCTGAGCGGCATAAGCAGCAGCTAATCCACCAATGGATGCAACAATGAACTAGTGTATCATCAGTGCAACACCTTCTGGTAGGAGACAAATATGGGATGGAAACATGGGCAGGAGATGGGTGGAACAAGAAGGAGCCAAAGTACACCATAGCCTAAACCATTTCAGATGACGGACAGCCACCCACCCCAATGCCAGAAAAACCGTACACCAAAGATCGAGCAAAGGGGAAAACTCAAGAGAACAATGGGGAAGGAATAACCAGAAAAGCTCACCTCCTACCACCTCTCTGCCTCACCCACTTTCCTACAGCAGTGCACAGGAAACAGACTATACTTCACAGGAAGTATAGGAAACAGGAAACAGACTGCAATCACTTGCAGAACTCAAACTCCTGCCAGGGAGACCACACAACTCAGGTAATAAAGAGTGTGAGACGCAGAGCCTCTTTTTGGCCTCTTGTCCTCTGCACTTACAGCATGCACACAGATACTTTGGTGATGAAACTATGGAGAACAGTTGCGGACCTGGTCTATTTGCTCCAGAGCCAGGTTCACAGATCTCTGCCCCTAGCACCACCCTCCAGAATGCCCCTACCACGACCCTATGCCATGCCATGGGACACTCCATTTCAATTGTTGTTCAGAGTCAGGGTGGGCAGGCCAAACTCTGCTCACCTCTGTGCCGCCTCCCCCCCCATTCTACCAGTGCGACACCAGGGGCATTCCCCCCCCCCCACAATTAAGGTAGGACTGCCACTAATGGAGAATGGAAGAAATAATTTTGCATGAATCTGTTTTTCCACCCAACATGTATGGCAAGATACTGTGTTAAGACTTGTCTTCTCAGAATTCTTATTGTAGGGACTGCCCCAGGAGGACTCCACACATAAACATCTGCACGGAATCTGCACCACACCACTTCAATAGAAAGAACAAGGACCACAAACCTCATGCAAGTAAGCAAAGGAGGGGAGACGCAAATGCCCAGAGTGTCCCTTCCAGCCAATCAGCTGGAAGATGGAGTGGCAGCTCGATGGAGTGATCCCTGCCACTTGGGACGGGGAAGGCTTTCCCCGCACAAAACGGTCCACGGTTTGGAGACTGCTGGATTAAATGAATACATAAATGGATGGACTAGTTGCTGCTGTAGGATCCTTGCATCAGCTGCAAGCCCAATGTTTGGCCCATGCAGTGCTCCCTCTGATACAGGTCCATGTGCTGAAGCCTCCTAGCCAGTGTGCCCGCCTGTCTGTGGTGATGCAGGATGTTAAATGTTCCATGGAGTGATCTTTGCCTGTCTCCTGCAGTGTCTGAGTAACTGAGAAACAGTTTTTGTCAGTCAGTCAAAACCTTTAATGGCATCTCAAAAGTTAAAACATACAGCAATGTTATGGTCAGAACTTAAAAATATAATATAACTTAAAAATCCGGATAAGACAGAGGTGCTTTTGGTTCGGAAATCCACAGCTCGGGTATTGGACTATCGCCCTGCTCTGAATGGGGTTGCACTTCCTCTGAAGGAGCAGGTTCGCAGCTTGGGGGTTCTCCTGGATTCACAGCTACACCTGGACTCCCAGGTGGCAGCGGTGGCCAGGGGAGCCTTTGCTCAGCTTCGGCTGATTCGCCAGCTGCGGCCGTACCTGAGCTGTGCGGACCTGGCCACAGTGACCCATGCCCTAGTGACATCTAGGTTAGATTATTGCAATGCGCTCTACGTGGGGCTGCCTTTGAAGACGGTCCGGAAATTACAACTAGTACAGAATGCGGCGGCTCGGGTGGTTGCTGGGGCACATCAGTTTGACTGTGTTGAGCCGTTGCTTTGGCAACTGCACTGGCTGCCGGTTCTGTTCCGGGCCCAATTCAAAGTGCTAGTTTTGACTTTTAAAGCCCTTTACGGCTCGGGTCCAGGGTATTTGAGGAACCGCCTCCTTCCATATAATCCTGCCCGTACTCTTAGATCATCTGGGGGGGCCCTTCTGACTGTGCCGCCACCAGGAGAAGTGAGAGGGGCGGCGGCCAGGAAGAGGGCCTTCTTGGTGGTGGCCCCCCAACTCTGGAACACCCTCCCCTTAGAATTGAGAACTGCTCCCTCTTTGTTTACATTTCGGCGGGGGCTGAAGACCTTTTTATTCCAAAAAGCTTTTAACTGTTGACAGGCTGGCTGGCTGGCTGGTTTGTTCATTTTTATATATGATCCACTGGGCATGTTGTTTTAAATTGTATCTGTTTTAATTTTGTTGTTTGTATCATTTTTTAACATTGTTTTTAACTGCTTTGTAATGTTAATTTTATATTTTATCTTTTTTATACTGTAATGCCGCCTTGAGCGCCTCTGGGCGAAAAGGCGGGGTAAAAATCAAATAAATAATAAATAATAATAATATAATTAAAACAATGTAAAACACTTGCTGTCACTAGACCAGATAGATTCACTCTGGCAATGGCAGTTCAGTGGGCTTTCGTCTATTTTAAAGTGGCCAGTATGGGTTCTAGAGGTACTTCCACCTCTTCTTGTGCCTCCCAGAGGCATATAAAGGGTGCCGTGAGGGGATGCGGGCACAGCAGGCACCAGCTGCAATGATGCGCAGTGGGCGGGGAAAAGCAGCCCGTCCACCCGCCCTTCCTTGCATCCGAAAGCACCCTGATGGCCCTGGCAGGAGCCCGCACATTCCCTGCACTTCCCAAGTCAGAGATCTTGGCAAAAGGATCTCTTCCTGCTGGGAGACCTGACCCCTTGCCATTGAGCAGGGGTGGCCACATGCTCACAAGCCACTTGCGGCTCTTTGAAACATGTTGCTTGATATAATGTGCGGCTCTTAGAAATATGTTGGCTTAGCTCCTTTTTGTATCACAATACAGAATGGCTGATACTGCACTGATGTCTCCATGGATGCTGGGCTGTGTCAGGGTTTCCATGGACTCTGGTGGTATTACAAGCAGCGCCATCCTATTTGGCGCTTAACACTGACGCAACGTTATTGCATCAGCGCTACGGCATTAGTGCCAATGTGGAGTCGCCGAGCAGCACCCCCGCGTGGCAACAGGATCGGCGCTGCTGGCAGCGCCAGTCCTGTTGCATCCAGGCAGCGCCTCCCTAGCATCGGCCAAAGCTGGCCAGTGCGAGGGAGGCACAATTACGGGGTGGCACAGGTATAGGTGGGAGGCAGGGAGGCTGGAGGCAGGACTTGGGCGGGACTTGGGCAGGCTTGGGAGGTGGCCATACGGCCTCCCTTATGTGCACTTCAGCGGGCGCAGATCCGCAGAGCACATAAGGGAGGCTGGAGCCTCCCCTATGGTAAGGGAGCGAACGCTCCCTTGCCGTGGGGTGTGTGTGTGTGTGCTCCAGCCTCTCTTATGCAGCATTGGATATGGCGCTGCCAAGTCGGCCTTGCCATTCCGGCGCTGTATAGGATTGTGCCCTGAGAGGCGAAGCCAGCGTGGCTTTGCCTGGGATCCTCCTCTGTGCTGGACAGCTTTGGAAGGAACTCACCATAGGTTCGCAATTCTCCACATACTTCCCTGAGAATAAGCCCCACAAAATTCAATGGAACTGACTTTTGAGTACAGATACTCAGGATAAGTATTTTTCCCACCATGCAGCTGGGGTTGAGAAGACTGGCATGCCTAAGGCCAGCTAGCGAGTTCACAGCAGAGGTTGAAATTCATACCAGAGAAGTCCGCATTCACGGCTCAGTCTTTTAGCTTCTATACTACAGGGGTTGGGTGGAGGGGTGGTATTAGTCACCATCTAGCAAGTCAGACAGAGGAAGACATTCATACATTTGGGAGATAAAATGTAAAAAAGTACTTACATGTGTCTTCACATCACCATCAAGGATCTTACTATTCCTTAGAAATTCAGCCACACTTCCATTCAGAAGTCTATCAAAGGCTTCAATGTATGGTGCTACCCCTGTGGGAGAAAATACTGTCATTAAATCTATCTGGTAAAGTTCATATATTTTGAATGACTTACTTTGCACTGTAGGAGGGAAATGAAATACAACTAGAACTGTACCGGTTATGATCCCTTATTCGGACATCCAAAATCTAGCCTATTCCTAAATCCTGATATTTGTAAGACTTTTAAAAAACTCCCTGTAGAAAGGAGGTCTTGTGCTCATTCCCATGTATAGGCTGTAAGTTCTATTCTGTGCTCTGTGGGCTGTGACTATACAGATATTGTTGAAAAATGTCAAAGAGGCCAGCAGATACCCAAATGGGCAAGAATGAGAAGAGCAAGAGGAAGCATTTCTCATTATATTTATGCAATTATTCTGAAATCCAGAAAAATCCAAAATCCAAACACCTTCCCGTCCCAAGCAGTCTGGATAAGGGATAAACATATTATGTAAAACTATTTTTGTAACAAAATTGATATGCTCGGTACAGTATAACATTTATTGTTGTGCTGGCCTGCAACTTCTTCGTTAATGATTAATACACTAACAGCTCAATTCAATCCAAAGAGCCCATTACAACAAAGGAAGCGACTCTCGCAGATGCGCCTTATGGCATGTTTGTAACAGCCCTGGGCTAATGCAAACGAGATATGTCGGCCCAGGACATTCTTGGGATTGCGCCTGGAGTTATTAGTTAGCCCACTGCAGCAGAATCATTTGGGTACAGAGTCAGAAAGAAGGTGTGGCTTGAATGCAAATTGGATTGTCCATCTCGAGTACAAAATAGGAGCTTGAGGGCTCAATCCTACTGGGCTCAACGTGGGCAGTACAAGCGTACCACCCACACTGGGGTTGCAAACATGCTGTAAGGCAAATCCAACATGGGCAGTAAGGTCTTAGCACCTATGGTGGCCCAGCGCTGTCCTTGCGTGCCCAGAGGCATCCTTGCAGGGTTAGCGAGTGGTAAGTTTTACCGTTATCGGTGTTGCAGTGATTCTGGGCATGTGGGAAGTGGGGAAACTGCGTTGGGGAGGGGCGGAGCAGGGATGGGACTGTTGGTGACCTCCACCACCAGATCCTATCCCCCACCTTGGCCCGGGCAGCCCAACATGGGGCTACTCAATTCTCCACTGGTAAAATAGCCGATGGATAGTCACAAAGTCCCCTTCACCCGAGGAGACCCCAGCAGCTGCCTGGCTGCTGCTCAATGCTGCAGTGCCACGGCACCCAGGCAGCTCAGGACTGGGCTGTTATTTGCATTTTAATATGTGAAATGCCAGTTCCTTTTCACTGCGATGTGATTACACTGTAGACATCATGGGCGCAATCCTAATCTTGAGTTAGGCCGGCATATTTAAGCCAACAAAGTTTGGCTGGCACAAGGGCCACCATAAAGCAAGTTTGGACCACTCTCAGAGTCAGGGAGGATAGTGCGGGAGGATAGTGCATGTCTGTGTGCTGGCCTCTCTGATTCCAAAAGTCAGGGAGGATGGCGCATTTCTGTGTGCTGGCCTCTCTGACTCTGAAAGTAGTCCAAACGTACTTTATGGTGTCCCTGGTGCCAGCTAAACTTTGCCGGCTTAACTATGCCAGCCCAACTCAAGGTTAGGATTGCGCCCTGTAGGTATTATGGCAGTTGATGTTATAAGCACATAAAGAGTAAAGGGGGGGAACATACTTTCCAAATATCCATTATGGGCAGTGGTGGGATTGAGGGGGAACGCGGGGGGACGGAGTTCCACTTGTTGGAACATTGGCTGGCTCCGCCCACTCGCTGACGTCGGCTGGCTTTTGGCTATTTTTTTCTCCGTTTTTTTTACGTTGTTTTTCTTCGGTTGTGCGCACACTCCATCCCCAGTTCTGCAACATTTGAACTGGAGGCAGCGGGAGACCGGCAGCGGCAGCGGGAGACCGGCAGCAGGCAGGCCTGGGCTCCCTCCGCGGCGTGGCCTGCCTTCTCCCTGTTCCCCCTCGTTCTCCCCGTCCCCCCTTCCTCCCGCAGCAATACGAAAAAAGAATGTTGTGGAATGGTTGGTCTAGTTTTTTGGGCTTGCTAGCCCACCTAAAAATGCACAGATGCCTGCTGAAACTGTTGTGGAGTGGTTGGTCTGGTTGGTCTAGTTTTTTGGGTGCCAATTTACAGTTCATGTCATTTTATTGTGTTACAATGACAGCACTTCCTGCTTAACGATGTCACTTCCTGCCACAACATCACTTCTGGCAATGACCTCACTTCCTGCCACAACATCACTTCCAGCTATGTCCTCACTTCCTGCCACATCACTTCCGGCTATGACGTCACTTCTGGTGGGCGGGTCCTGACACAAGTGCCAATCAAAAGTGAGTTCCCCTTGCTAAATCATTTAGATCCCACTACTGATTATGGGTCAGACTAATTTGTATTAGGATGTTCAAAGCTTGGAATCTATAAATCTATTAGATGAATAGCCACTACTTCTGTTTTGAATGAACTTCATTTTTGATGACCCCATGTGCAACCATTTAAAACAGAATCCAGTTTGAGAAGAGAAGTTAGGAGATATTCTCCAAATACATTCACTTCGTAGTTTGTAGGTTTTCAGTACAAATTGTGTACAACATTATTCTCCTTATTCAGCATTATTGTTTATTCTCCTCTGTGTTGTCAGTGTTTTAAAAGCTGAAGAAACTGTTCTCACAGCAACAGAAAGTTTGCTTTTTCACAGAAAATGGATCAGTAGCAATGAAGCTGCTGAATAGCTGTTATGATGCCTGTTTTGTGTCATGCTCTTCTCCCTAAAGAATTTCTGGGCTTCCATCCACTGAACAAATGCATGTGCTTACATAGCCTTTTCTTGTATGAGCTTCAGCTACAGAGCTTTTAATCACAGACAACAACACATTTTCCAAACCCATTCTTTGTTTGTGCCAGGCCTCACAGTGAACTCAAATAGTAACCTACCAACCCAACTTTCCACTTTCAGTATTAACCACTGATTTATAACAGCATAATTGAGGGCATAATTAAGACCAGAGGTTTCCAAACTGGTGGGTCATGACTCACCAGGGGAACACAGTGGCCACAGTGACCCATGCCCTAGTGACATCTAGATTAATTATTGCAATGCGCTCTACTTGGGGCTGCCTTTGAAGACGGTCCGGAAATTACAACTAGTACAGAACACGGCGGCTCGGGTGGTTGCTGGGGCACATCGGTTTGACCCTGTCGAGCCATTGCTTCAGCGATTACACTGGCTGCCAGTTCTGTTCTGGGCCCAATTCAAGGTAAGGTGCTAGTTTTGACTTTTAAAGCCCTTTACGGCTCGGGTCCAGGGTATCTGAGGGACCACCTCCTTCCATATAATCCTACCCGTACTTTTAGATCATCTGGGGGGCCCTTTTGACTGTGCCGCCACCAGGAGAGGTGAGAGGGGTGGCGGCCAGGAAGAGGGCCTTCTCGGTGGTGCCCCCCCAACTTTGGAATACGCTCCCCTTAGAACTGAGAACTGCTCCCTCTTTGTTAACGTTTCGGCGGGGGCTGAAGACATTTTTATTTCAAAAAGCTTTTAACTTTTGACAGGCTGGCTGGTTTTTACACTTTTATATCTTGCTTATATCTTATGATCCACGGGGCTTGTTGTTTTTTTAAAATTTTTAAATTGTATTGTTTTAATATTGTTTTTAAATTGTTTTTTTAATGTTAAAATCTGTATTTTATTGTGCTTTTTGTTGTAATGCCACCTTGGGTGCCTTTGGGCAGAAAGGCGGGATATAAATCCAATAAATAAATAAATAAATAAATAATAATCAACAGGAAAAAGGTGATTCTACATTAATCAGGATTGCCCAGAAATCGGCAGCAATCACTAAATCAGTAGTTCCCAAAGCCAGGAAAGGAAGGGGGTTTTCAACACACTTAGGGGGTCGCTATGGCTCTCCAGAAGGTCTGGGAAGCCTGCAAACCCACCCACCCCCGCAGCCTTCCAGGCAGCTTGAAATTGCTGTTAAAAGGGGAAAAACCCACTTTCTGTAAAAACCGGAAATGGGTTTTTCCCCTTTTAACACCAGCAGTTTGGGGATGCTGGGAGGGCTGTCACAAGCTTCCCAGACCCTCTGGGGATAGCAACCCACTGGTGAGTTGAAAAACCCCTTCCCTGCCCGGCCGCAGCATGATTGTAGAGATTGTGCTGTGGCCGTTTCCCACCCCCACGCAAACACTTAAAGGATTCCCAATGTCCGAACCACTGATTTAGAGTATAAGAATACAACTCTGTGGCTCAGCAATTATATCCAATTATAGCAGCTAACAGAGGGAGGATACTAGTACAGATAGTTAATCAAACCCTTATGAGAAGCTAAATAAAAAAGGTTAATGAAGTTGTCGGAGCTATACAAAGGCAATAGTACATAGTATAATGACCAAAATTATATATGAGGCCACAGAAAACAAGGTCACCGAGCAGTTTTAGTGTAAACTGCGATAAACAGCTCTCTCTTCTCAGTTTTCTGTTCGTCTTTTTATAGGTGTTTTATCATATATTTTAGTTTTTCCATCCTAAATTCTCTTCTTCTCTACTCTTCTTAATTCTGCCATTTTTCTTTTATCTCTTTTACTCTTCTTGATTCTTACACTTTTAAAAAAACTTTTCTATCAAGGCATTTTTTCCACTCTTTATGTCTTAGATCTGTTTCTTCCTGTTTTAGGACTGCTGAGTATTTTTTGGCATAATCAAGGACTGTGTTCAGGCTCAACCTCAGCTTTTTGCAGTCTCAAAGGCACAAGTTCTCCAGATCATTGCACCCTCTGGCCAGAAACTGGACAGCAGACAGAGAAGTCCAACTGCTGGAGCTACTGCTTTCCACTTCCATTGCCTGGTAAACTGCCTATGAGCCCAATCCTGAGCTCAGCAGCGCCGGCAATACGAGCTGCGTGTCACAAACATGCCATAAAGCTTTATATGTAAGGGGAATATTTACAGCATGTTGATTGCTCTGTGATTTTAGCTGCCTTATGAGACAAAAAAGAAACAAGCTGAAAGAACCAAGAAAGCCAGAACCATCAAAACTATGCTCAAGAATGCTAAGGGGGGGGGAAATATCTGCAGAGGCCACTTTAATTTTGAGATTCCCCTGAAATTTCTGTTTAGAATGGTGCTGGAATGTGGAGCTTACAATGAGATATCCATCCTCCATCTTGGAGGATATTTCATATATTTTATATTTCATATAAACTCACAAAATGTTGTTTATTTCTAATGTAAAAGTGAGATGAAAGAGGTGATTTTTTCTTTCCCTTCTTTTGGAACAAATGCACCACCACCACATACATTCAAATGGGTTTTCACACACAATTCATACACATTCCATGGGGTTTCCAACATTTCAAGTAAGAAATAAAACTTCTGAAAAGACAGCAGCCTACCTCCATTGATTCCATTGACAGTGCCACATTCCACTCCAGGAGCTCTCTGAGAATCTGTTAACAATGATTCCAGCCTAATTACAGCATTTTCCAACCTCTCCATCAAACCCTGTGCCTCTGCCATTCTGAAAACTTAAACAAAGACACAAATAATATTAGCAGCTTCATTTCAGGTATGAATTTTAGAGAATGGTTAAGCTGTATGATCAAGTTCAACCTTCTTTTGACTTGAAGAAGCATGGCTCGTACTTTCGGTTAACAATCATGATGGTATTTACCATTATTTTTATGTACCAGGTTTCAGACATATCTGATTTTTTAAAAAGAAGATTCATGTTGGTTAACATTGATTTCTTTCAGTAACAAACAGAATATCCAGACTTGGCTAAGTTCCAAACCTTCTTTCATTTATTTCACGAGTTTCACACATTTCACATTGTGCACTTAAGGCTGTGAACGCTTTATTGGACTAAGTGACATACTGGATATGTATGTGTTATTTTCTAATAAACATCCCTGCTAAAAGTGTAAACCCCGAAGCACTATTAAATATCTAAGACTAGAATTCCCTGGCTTTCAAGATATGTACTGTCACATATCATATTTCAGCTGAAGACATGGCTTAGAAGGGTCAATGTCAAAAGCAAAAAAATAAATAAAAATAGTAATTTCTATAGGCAATTTGTCTCTCTATGTTTGCAAATAATAGCTAAACTTCCTGTTACATGCAAATACATGCCTGCCCCAGTATCCGCTGGCGTTCCGTTCCCGACTCCACCTTGGATACCTGAAACCATGGATACTGGGGATGCTTTCTTAAAGAGACGGGAACATCAGTGGTTTTGCTGCAACAAGGTTAAAAAAAAGATATTTGTTTAATGTTCCCCTATCTTTTTAATAGGCATCCCAGTATCCATGGTATCCATGGATAACTGAAACCGTGGATAGTGAGGGCGCTATCCTGGGCACCCTGTAGCATCAACACTGACTTAAAATTACCAACGTTACATAACCTATTTTTTTAGTCCATCTTCTTTTACGCTTCTTTTTATTCTGTCATGCACATACATTATCTTTGTTCCGGCTTCATTTTCTCTTCTTCCATTGCTCTCATTTTCTCTCAGCCAATGAAGTGTAACATTTTAAGTATCTCCTCCACTAATGGTCATGCCGAGGTTTAGAACAGCCTTTCTGTCAGGCATTAACACAAGCCTCTTCATGTAATTAAACATTTAAAGTGCTTGTAATCCATTTAATTACATGCCTCTAGTCTAATTACGGAAGGCAAACAAATTGCCTTGTTGAACTCAAAGAACAGAATGTATTCAAATATATCTTACATCAGAGCTGATAAACGTTTTGTGATCAGATAAAAAAGGGGCTATAAATATGTAACGTCTCCTAATACATAAAGAATTCAAATAAATGTAAATGGTAAATTAGAAATATTCTTTTGAAAACCCAAAAAGGAATGCTCTACAAAAGATTGCTTCACATCATATATAATATTAAAAACTAGTTAATCATTCTTGCGTGAAAAACGATGAAAATATCTGAGGGTGCAATCCTAAACTGAGTTAGGCCGGCATAAGCTAAGTCAGCAAAGTTTGGCCAGTACAAGGGACATCGTAAAGTATGTTTGGACCACTTGGAGTCAGAGAGGCCAGAACACAGACATGCGCCATCCTCCCTGACTCCGAGAGTAGTCCAAACATGCTTTATGGTGGCCCTTGTGCTGGCCAAACTTTGCTGGCTTAGCTTATGCCAGCCTAACTCCAGTTCAGGATTGTGCTCCAAGTGTATTTACACATTAAACATCAGGCCTGATAGCACCCAATCAGAAATTTCTAAGGAAATTGCTGATCTTCTAACAAAAACCTGCCCTTAGATGTTGATGACAAAACAGGAAAGAGATATTGGGGCCAAGGTGGATATCTCAATGGAAACATTGACCAAATCTATGTTACAGGAAATTAGGAAAGAGACTGAGAACAACAGCCAATCCTATGCTGTCCTTACGCCACTGGGACACCCGCTCTATATGGCTGTCACAAACACAACACACTGTCGAGAGCAGCCAGCCACCACCACAAGTAACAAGTAGTGCCAGCCACAGCTACTCCCAGTGCTCCCATGGCTCCCAGTGCCAGAAAGTCAGTGGGGGATGGGAGGGGCGGAATGGGATGAGGAGAGAAGGAATGGGAGACAATGGGCAGTACTGGTGGTAGAAGCCTATCCCCCTGCCAGGCCTCAATCCGCCTATCCAAATTCCAGCCACTCCCTCACCACTGCCTGCCTGCCTGCCTAATGGTCTTTTTTCTACTACTCAGGATCATGGTGACTGCTCCAATCCATTGATGGAGATGAAACTGGGAGGAGAGGGGAGAGGAATGGAGAACAAGAAGGCTGGGAGAGAGGATGGATCCAGTGATGCTGGCACATGCCAGATCCTATCCCTTCTGTCAGCAGCCTAACCGCCCATCTTTCTCTCCTCAGAGCTGCACCAGTGAAAGCATTGGCACAGGTTTGAGGAGACCCATTATGAAGCGAGAGGCTTACAGAGGGATGATTTAAATCTTTCCCTCCTGATGCTGTTCAACCCCCCACCCCAAAAGTACTTCTTTTCTGCACAGCTGGTCAATGGAGGAGGGGGAAAAAAGGATTAGACTCTCAGCTATAAATCAAGGGCCATAGTTCAGCAGAATTTTTCAAGCAGAGGGTCCCATGTTCAATCCCTGGCATCTCCTGGGAAAGACCCCTGCCAAAAATCCTGGAGAATCACCACCACTTTCTATAGTAATACTAGATCGACCTAGATCAGTGGTCAGGGAACAGGGGTAAATTACCCCAAATGGGGTAAAAATGAAATTCCTGGGGGTAATGGACTGTCGCGCTGCCGAGACACAGCCGGGCATGCATATGAATCTATATGCATGCCCGGCTGTGTCTTGGCAACGCGACCATCCACTACCCCCGTTCCGGTTCCGTCGCTGTCTGGCTGGCTCCGTTTTGTTTTGTTTGTTTTGCTCCGCCCTTTACAACTTCATATTTACATAGCATTAATTAAGCTCATTAATTAATCAAATAAAAAGCAATGGGTTCCAATATGTAATTTTTTTCCTTTTGTTCTGGCGGGGGGGGGGAACGTTGGCGTATCTAAATATATTTTGGGGTAAAAGGTAAAAAAGTTCCCTGACCCCTGACCTAGATGGACCAATGGTATGTATATAGCAACTTCATATGTTCAAATAGATCTGCCTGTCTGTCAGAGTTCTATCCTGCTCCTCCCACACAGATCATACAGCCTCTCCAATGGAGGGTGTTGGTTGCAAATTAGTCGGACAAAAATATTTTTCCCCATCTTCATATTCTCCAACCACCATGCTGTCCTTACATCATCGAGGCATCTCAGCAGATGGGAGCTACAGAGAACAGTTCAGAACAGGATCCCAATGAGAAAATAATCTCCAGTGAACAGTACTGGAAGCCCCAGGACACAATCCAAGGCTCGCATTGGGCTGACGCATGTGGCCTGCATCAGCTCAGCGCTGTCAGGAAAGTGCCGTGAAGCACTGCAACAACGCTTTTGGTGCATGTCCAAAACAGGCAGTTGCGTTGGCCCTGCAACACCTAGGTAAATCAGCTCTGTGCTGGCCAAGTTCGGCCATTTCTGGACAGGGGGGAGGCGGAAGGTGAGGGTGGAAAGGGGCGGAGGGAAGGCGTTCCTGTGGGCAGGTTGGCACGGGACGGGGAGGAGCCAAATTTGGGCTGCTGCAGCATGCTCAAATTTACACCTGCTGTTTTGCAGGCACAGGTCTGAGCAGCCTTATTGGGCTGCCTGTGGCTTACTGTGGGGCATGGGGACGTTTGTCCCCTTGCCCCGCACTAAGCTGTTGCTGCCTCCAACTTGGGTTTGGATACAGCGCAGGCCGGCTAGCCTGCCTGCTCCAGCCCAAGTTAGGAGTGGGCTGCCAGTTATTTAAGGCCCTCTCATATTTAGAACTAATCTGCTTCTACACCTCGTAATTATTTTATGAATAAATTATTGCACATCTTCAATTCCTAATAATGAGAGCTTTGTATATTTTCTATATTAGACCATTATTATTTGAACCAGTGACTACTGGGTACATCAGAATTTGGTTCGCAAGCATATGGAATGGTGTTTGGTCCCTTGTGCATATTCTTTCACTGAAGTGACAACCATAGTTTACACAGGATGCCCAAACCATGTAATGCATTACCCTTAGTACTGTAGTAAATAATGCACAGCCCCTTTTCAATTTTATTTAATTAAGAGAACATATTTTATTCATTCTACTGTACCAGCTACATATCTCTTACTTCTGAGACACTTATAAGGAAGAGGAGATGAAACCATAGAAGTGCTATGATAACATTTGGCTGTAGAGAGATAACTTTTCCTATCATTCTTTTATTTTATTTCTTCCTTTAGGAAAAAACGATCTGAATTTTTGTTTAGTAGTACATTGAGACTGCAATTCTATACACACTTACGTGAGAGGGTAAGTGGGACTCATTTCTGAGTAGATACGCACAGGATTGCAGTGTAAGGCTGCAAGCCTATCCATACTTACCTGGGAGCAAGCCCCATTGAGTTGCTTCTAAGTTATCTACTCAGAATTGGATTTACCAATTATCTACTCTATAATTGGATTTGCTTCTGAGTAGACACACATAGGATTGGGCTCTAAGTAACCTATGATTAAATCTCTATTATAGTTAAATAGATTTAATAGTTAAATCTCTATTATAAAGATTAGAAGGGGGAAAGAAAACCATAAGATAAAGAATTTTTAATGATAAGAATATGCTTGCTATGCTTGCAAGCAATATCAAAATGAAGATGCTATACTTAATTGTGCAGTTTTATAAGAAATTCAGTTAACCCAATTTTTTTTGGAAAAATATGTATAACCACCTTTGGATCTCCTGAAGAGAAAACAAAAGTGGTGTACATCTTTAGAAAAAAATACTGATAATTTCCTAGAAGAATGACTAACATCACCTGTGGAACAGTATTACTTCAGTTGTTATCTTGAAGTACTTTATTAAACAGCAGGTTATATTTGTTTACAACAGTTACCAATTTTTTTGCATAAGAAATGTTTCAATAATGTATTGTCACAGTAATGGCAGCCGTTCCACAAATTCTTATTTCAAATTTACCAATAAACCTTACACTCTATAATGTTTCCTACAAATGCAATTAAAAATTCTTAAGAACACCCTATATTTGATTGATTGGGGGCGGGGAATAAGCATTTTAGATATTCCTCAGAAATTATAGCCTGTAATGTGCATAGCTCTTTAATCTATATATATATATATATATATAAATGGACGTGGGTATGTGGGTGTGGGTGTGTGTATGTCTGTATGTGTGTATGTATGTTATGCATAGGCTTCCCCACGCCTTGACCGAGTGCCACGAAACTTGGCACACACGTACCTTGCAGCCTGGAAGGAAACACTGCGGGGGTCAGACCCCCCTACAGCCCCCGGTTTTTCGGGGAGGGGGGCTAGAACGTCCAGACCAAGGGGATTGCATTGGACTAGAGGTCTGCTGCCACCCTGTGGTCACAAGCAATTCTGCAGGTTATGTGATACACAGGGACTAATCCAAAACGAAAGTGAAACTGCTTTGCACTGCCTGCGTTGCCCAGGCTGGAAAGAGCAGGATCCAGAGAGTTCCAACACCCAGTCGGATCTGAGAGCTACCTGTTTCCAGAGGGCTGACTGCCCTAGCACAGGACCTGCAGACATGGTTCAGTGAGTGTGACAATTTCATTACGCTCCTTTGCTTGATTCTGTCCCTGTATTCATTCCTTCTCCTAATAGAAGCTGGGGATACTTTGTCCCCCAGGCAACGCCGGGTAACAAAAGGCTAGTATAACAATATAATTGAAATTCTGTAATATGTTGAGCCTGTGAAATAATACACCAACATTCTCAAATATACATTTCAGAAATCTTTTCTTCCTTTTTACTCTCAAATGAGCTAATTTTGAAGCTCTGTGAACATGAGCCAAACTGCACTGAATTCAATGAAAAGATTCCCACTCATTTTAGGTTTTTTTAATCATCTGTCTATATCCCTAGGTGAGTCACCCCATGTTGACAGCCTAATGTTGTTCCTAAACAAAATTAGACAAATTCCCTGCCCAAGGAATAAAAAAAGCATCATTTGAACCAAATGTAAGGAGCCAGGTGGTTGCTGTAAGAGAGTGTGAAGAACGCTCCATACACCAGATTTTGCAATGCTGCTGTAGTGCTGTCATCTTGCAGCAGCCTGCCATTTGTTCAACGAAAAATCCCAGTGACAGTTCTAATGATAACAGGAATTGGTGCTTTTTTTCCCTTCCTGCTGCCATGAACAGCGATTAGGGGGCTGGGGCGGATTTGCACACACGAGTTCTTTTATGAAGCAAGCGGCTTCCCCCAGTGCTGCAGCTTCAGAGCAGGTAGACTCCTGCTCCTGCAAACAGCTTTCATGCAAACCGTGCTGCCGGATCCCCATTTCAAAAAACAAGGGACACTCTAGAGTTGTGACTGTGGCTCCGCCGAGCCGGAAACAAGGCGCCCCGGTTATAAGCTGGAGGTGGGGTGGGGTGCGGTGCGGTGCGGAGGAGCGAGCCCTGCAGTCCCTTTGCACGAGGGTCTATATCTGGCAAGCAGGTCCAGTAGTGGCAGGCAGGCAGGCCGGTCACTGCTCCACATTGGTGGCGGCGGGAATGCAGGAGAGAGATGATGATGACCCAGATAGCCCTT
>JAJKFI010000019.1:12858670-12899710 GCA_029204185.1 Lerista edwardsae | reverse complement strand
GAGCCGCGGCGTCCCTTCCTCCTCTCCGCAACCAGAAGCCGCGGCCGCTCGCTCGCTCGCTCCCTCCCTCGCTGGCTCACGCCCCCTCCCTCTCGGTTTTTCCCCTCCCTTCTCTTCCTCCCCCTCAAGGCGAGCTGGTGTCACTCACAAAAGCCGTGCAGGGAGAGCGGTGCAGCAGCGCAGGCAATTTCCGGGAGCGCCAAATAAAGAGAGGTCCAAAAGGAGAGGGGCAGGTGACGGTGGCAGCAGAGATGGGGAAAGCCAGCAAGAGAGGAGTGGGGATAGGAGGGGAAATGCGGAGAAGGATGCGGGGGTGCTGGAGATGGATGGGAGAAGAGATGCTTTCCAGCCTTTTCGATTCCACCGGGGGGGGGGGGAGATCTTGTAATGTAGCAATTAGGAAATGCGTGGAAGGGGTATTGAGAAAATCAAGATTCCTATTTAAGAGACAATGACTGATTTGCTAAAAGGATGATGATAGTTCAAAATTTGGGGGGGGGGAACCTGAGATTTAGCGTGAGATGAGAGGAAGAAGCAAAGTTTTCCAACATGGGTATCCACTCCATCAGGGCTTCAGTTTCACAGAACATGCTGCTGCCTCACCCCGAGACCACATTAAAAATACTACCCATAAATGGCCCAGCACAAATCTTGGTTCTTCTATTATGTGCATTTTAGTGAACTCACCATTCTGAAATCAGGAATGCCTCTGATTCTGTGATTGGTTGTAGGGACATGCTTTCAACGTGAAGGGTAGGGTTGCAAGTAAAAACTGGGAACCCTAAGCTTTTATGGTAGCGGTTCTCAAACTCTTTAGCATTGGCACCTTTTAAAATGACACTATTGGGACCCACCTAGCTTATAAAAACTTACTTATAAGCTTATGAAGACATATAAAAAAGGTGATCTAGAAAGAAATAATATACACATGTTTATTAATATTTACTTACTTATTTGCAAAAAAACCCAACCCTCAATCCATTTCTCGTAATGACATGGTCCTGATGAATAGCCTCAGTTCTTGAGGGGCTTAGGTATGTGACCCAGCCTTCCCCTGCCCCCACTACCTTCACTGATGAATTTAGGGGGGAAACACATAAAAAAGATGCTCAAACATTTATCTCCCTATATTTACAGAAGCTTGCAAACTGCAGGAGCTCACCTGTTTGCAGGGCAATCAGCAACTATCTTTAGAACTGCAGGAGCTCAGCTCTTTGCAGTGTGGTAATTTTTATTTTTTGTTTTTTTGAATTTTTGAATAGCCTCAGGGCTTGTGGCAATTAGTTATCTGATCTTTCCACCACCTGTGTTTTCATTGGAGGCTCTGCAGGACCCACCAGAAATAGGGTCACTAAGTGGATCTCGACGCACAGTTTGAGAAACACTGTTCTATGAAACTAGTGGTCATGAATATTTTTTATTATATTGAGCATGCTGGTTGCTATCTACTTTAATGACCTATTTATTGTGCTTGTTTTACAGATTTTAATGTTTTGTGCAAGTTTTTAATATCTTGTATTTTAATATTGTAAGGGTGCAATCCTAATCTACTTTCCAGCACCAGAATATGAGCAATGCAGCTCCAAATTAAGGAAACAAACATTCCCCTTACCTTGAGGAGGCCTCCGTGACTGCCCCCCAACTGCAGGATGCAGCACCTGTTCCATTGGCACAGCTACATCAGTGCTGAAAAGTTGGTTAGGACTGCATCCTAAGCCACTTCGTTCTTCCTAGGAAAAGCAAGGTATAAAATATTTAAATGAGAATAGCTGTGCTTGGTTCTTGCACAGCATTTTCCACCAATGGCCTCCAGTAATTTATTCTGAATACAATAATAACACACATTTTGTTTTTATTAGATGCCTAAACTTAAGATTTAGAAGAAAAATATAATGGCAACAGTGATAAAAAAGATACAGAATCATTTCAGTTCAAGTTTAAATGTATCAACAGTAAATATCAAGAACTAGTGTACACTGAACCCTTTTAACTAAATCCATTTTAAAACAATGGAAAATTATTAGGATAATATTCTGAGTAGACAAGCTCAGAGAAAGCATGCATAAAGCATGCATACAGATGAGGACGTTGTCTTAGGGGAGACATTAAGCATGCAAAAAACTGAGAGAAATAGCTGTGAGCCCAATCCTAACTTAAACTATAGCTTCCCCTCTCCCGCCCCCCACTGATGCCATCGCATCCAGCAGGGGTGTGTGTGGAGGTCTCCCCAAGGTAAGAAAACTTTCATTCCCTTGCCTGAGGTAAGCCTCTGCTACCCCACTGGGTCTCGTCAGAACCAAAGAGAGGGAAGAGAGGGAAGGGAGAAAGGAGGGATCTTAGGATACCATTGCATGCGAGTGCCACTGGTAGCCGCCCTCCCCCCCCATTCCATTTGCCTCCCCCTCCATGCCACACTCCTTCCCCCACCTTTGCCTCTCCCAGCTTAATTATGCTGCCAGCAAGAGGCCTGTATGCTGCCAGTAGGTGACTGCAAAGATTACAATTTATGAAGAACAAAAAATTATGAAAGTAGCTTACATAGCAAAGAAACGAAAAGATGGCTTCTTGGCTCAAAGGATGTAGCCTAAAAAAGGGCATGAGACACCTGCAGCAGCCACTGAAAAATATACCATGCTGAAGCAAATAAGAACAGTTGTTATCCCCTGATAAACACAAGAGAACAGGCCCTCTAATGAGGCCTGGAACACATCGAGGGAGCAACCAGCAGGGCTTGCTTGGCAGCAGTGGCCAGGTGGAGTGGTGAGGAAGGAGCCATCACCACTTTCTTCCTCCCCTTGGCTTCCTGCCATTTCAAAAGGTAGTGGGGGATAAAGGAAGGAAATGGGGAGAGGACTTGCTCTGCCACTTTGTTTATGCTTTTCTAGTCCATGGCATTCCTAGAGGGGGGGATACAAAATGCTGTTTACCAAAGAAGCCTGTGCTCCTGTGTAAAGTGTCCCCTCCCCCTTGCCTTCAGAGCCATTCATGGCTTGGATAGCTGGCTCAGAGACTTTGCTCTCTGAGCCAAGAATGGCTCTGAAGACGAAAGGGAGGGGCTGGTTTACACAGGAGCTCAGACTTCTGACAAAACGTAGCATTTTACCCCCCTCTAGGAACACCACTGGCTCTCACCACTTTCTCCCTCTCTTCCTTGTCCTCTGTGCATTTTGAGATGGCAGAGAGCAGGTGGAAGAAGAGGAGAAGTGGGTTTGAAGCAGGGAGTTTGAAGCAGGGTTTGAAGACTGTAGAGATGCAGGACAGATTGGAAAGAGGAAGGACATTGCTGAAGTAACAGTATTAACTCCTAGTTACAATGAGATGTTATCTTTGCTACCAAAGAATCGAGACCCAGCAGTTCTCAAACTGTGGGTCAGGATTTACCAGTGAGTCCCAACTCAGTTTTCGGTGGGTCAAAAAACAAGCTGATTGCTGACAAGGAAAATGTATTGAGCTCTATGGAAAGTGAAATTGAGCAGTGTGTGTGTGTACTCATGAGCAGACAGCCATGCCTCAGTCTGCTTTGAAGGGCAGGCCAAGGTGTGCACAATATCACGAGAAGGATCTCAATCCAATGAATGCAGGCCCCAATAAACTCTCAAGAAGGAAGTCCCCCCAGCTGACAAGGAAAATGTATTGAGCTCTATAGAAAGTCCATTTACTCACAAGTAGGCAAATGTGCCTCAGCTCTTATAGAAGATCGCATGAAGGGAACTGCAAGGCCACCAGAATGGTCCTGATCCGATGAACAGGGAGCTCAACTAATGCTCCAGACCACCTGGTTTCTCCACCTTCCCACACCATAAAGGATAAAAACAGAGGCTTGAGTGGCTGGTAAAGTGAAACTTTTTTTAGTCTTATAAAGCTAGGTGAATCCCAACAGAGCAGCAATTTTCCACCTTTTTCATCTCATGACACACTGAGAAGGTACTAAAATGGTCAAGGCACACCATGCTGCCCTCCTAAAAAATGACCTTCCCCCAAATTCCTGTGGTACACCTGTGGACCATGCACGGCACACCAATATGCTATGGCACAGTGGTTAAAAATGGCTGCAATAGGGAGTCATTTTAAAAAGCAGGTTCCTATGCTGAACCGTTTGGGAACCACTGATCTAGTGTGTGTACAGAGTCCTAATGTTCTAATCTGACTCCCATCTTTTTTAACCTTCGTATCTATGTACTGGACTTATTTGGAGGCCTGCCAGTAATGTCATCAGTTCGCTATTGCATAAAATGAACTATTCCTTTCCTGTGTAGGCTTGTAGCCAGGTCACAACTTATCCAGAAATAACTATCTCCTACAGGGAGAGTGACTAATCAACAACTGCAACAAAGAAAAAAGTATAGCTATTTGGTATGCCATTTATATGCAGTAGGATGCAAGTGTTCATGAGGTCCTGAACAAAAAAATGCCATAGAAAAGCATGTTGCTGTTCTTCACAAAACAAAAATCGGGGCAGGGTGAAGGGGACAGTACCGTGAATTTTACTTTTTATATATAGATAAATTATATAGATATATAAATTATATAGGGGTGTGTGTGTGTGTGTGTGTGTGTGTGTGCGTGTGTGCGTGTGTGTGTGTGTGTGTGTGTGTGTGTGTGTGTGAGAGAGAGAGAGAGAGAGAGAGACTCAACAGAAAATGAATATTGTCTCTATCTGTTTGAGATTTGGAAAAAGTAGAATGCTGATTGAGAAGTCGTATAGTTGATAACTGATCCCTGCACAGCAATGAAGCTGATATTGGCTGACCTTTGCACGTCATGAGAAGGAACAAACACAGTATGCAGAGATCTGTGTAATGTTACAGCCTTGTGAAAGCAACGGCCTAAATTTGTTTTACTCACAGGGATGTTGCAACGGTAAATGAGATAAAAGGTGTGTACATTGACAAGTAGTAGTGTGTGAAACAGCTTCCGAAACATGTAATAGTTGCAAAGAAGCTACCAAGACATTTTCCCATGATATTCAATACTATTGTGTATGTGCATGTGTGTACATACAGTAGTATGAATGAAATCCGAAAGTGATAGACAATGCAGCCTCCTAACTCCTAGATAGGAGACTATTCCAGTTATCTTTTTTTCAGTGCAGCACCTTAATAGTGATCAGCAATATCAAAATACTTGTCCACCTTGCTGTCAGTGCCCTGCCCCCGGGCCTGAAATAAGTCAAAATCCACATGGGCCCTCCTTGTCAGTCATCCCCCAATCAGTCCCTCTTCTGGGCAAACACTGCCCTTCAAGGCCTCAGAAGCTACTCCAGGGGAAGGAGTAGCTGCTGTTATGGGCTACTGCTGTTGCGGCTTCCAGTCTTCTTGCAATGCTCTGCCCTCATTTCCCTTGGCTCAGAACCAGAATGAGACCTCAAGTGACCTTGCGAGAGGTCCTAGCATTGACTGGAGTGATAACAGCTGCTTCAGTGGCTGTATTGATGGTGACTGTGGAAGCTGTCCTGGCAGCAGTGGTTGGGGCAGCAGTGACAGGTTTGGCAGACTTCAGTTCCTTCCACAACTCAGTAGCTATACAATGTTTGGGGACACACTACTGATCTCTCCCTTCCTGAATCTGAGGATGTTCCTCCTAAGAAGATGAAGGAGTAGCAGCCCTGGCCCAACCATGAGGCCAATGGAAGTGGTCACCCCAGGCAACAGATGCACTGGTGGAGATGCACCTGAGCCACAGAGCCCGTTAGGATCCAGAACGCCCGTTCTGGTCCGTTCCCCCTGAATGACATCACTGCCTAGGAGTCTGTGTGCTGGCCTCCCTAACTCTGAGAGTGGTGCAAACATGCTTTACGTAACATTTGTGACACTCCTGGGCCAGCACAAATTCCTTGTGCTCCAGGTTAGGATTGTGCCCTGAGTATAGGGCATAGGCGCCGACTTTGTGGGTGCCAGGGGCAGAAGGCACCCACAATAATTTTTGTGGGGGCTCAGCCCCCCCAATATCCGCCCCCTTGGCCGACTTGGCCTGGTCGCGCAGGTAAACCTATCCAAATTCCATTTGACCTCTCCAAAGTTTGTTGCAGTGCTGGAAGGTAAGCGTTCCAACAATCCTTTTCATTTTGTCACAAGGGCCTTGGATTGGTTTTTATTTCTCGTAGGTCCCGCCTGTTGCATGCTGATTGGATGAAGTGATTAGGTTGGTAGAAGCAGGAGAGGGGGACTTCTCTTTCGATTTATCCTTCTATTGGCACTAGAGCTGAATTAACTATTATGATGAGTAAGCTGCAAACTAAATAATGACCCAATCAAATAGTGGCCCTTTAGAGTAATCATATGTACATCTCCTACTAAGAAGAATCTTTCTGGTTCTAAACTGCGTTCTTTTAATTTATGTCTGCTATATTTTATACAGTTGCATAGCTGTGGCCACAATCGTAGTTGTTTTATGAATATTTTGTCTAAATGTTGTTTTGTGCTTCAAATGGCAAATGTGAAAAGGCTCTCTAGAGTAATCTGTTGGGATCAAAAGCTCAGACACTAAACTTTGTGTTGTGCTGCACCAGAATAAATAGTGCATTCTATCAGCTGTTAGATGTCAGCAAATTTTCAGGAAATTTAGCTAACCCAAATTCTGCAACTCGAGTTTTGGTTTCACATAAGTATATATTTATATATTTTGTACCCATCTGGATTGCAGCCAGTGATGGAGAAAGAACAGGCTTGTGTATACTTCATATTTTGCTACTGTACTGAGAAGACAGGAGTAAAAACCTGAGCTGGCTAAACCTCCAACTAGACCATAGCCTATTTTGTCTGTGGAGAGAGTGGCACTTTTGCACTTAAAGGGTTACATGGGGTTAGAGAGGGAGAATGAAGGGGTCAACAATAGCTACAGTATGGGGAATAGATTCTTTTTTTGGTCTTAGTGTGTGGTCTAGTTAGTACACATATAACAGGTATGAATACTGCCTTAGTAGGTTGCTGTATTTTTGCCCTGTTTTGCGTTGTGATCCCTTGCTCTCTCACAATAATGGCACGAAAGGATCTGTAGATTTTTTTCCCTCAGCAATCTTGCCCTGTTCACCTTTACTAAATATTGATTACAAGATTTTGATGGTTTAATATCTCACACTAAACTTTTCCCTTTACCCTCAGTAGCTGTGATGTGTGTAGATGTGTTTGTGTTGTAGTAGTTAAGTAGATAGATAGAAAAAATGATTCTTAATGCACCATATAGTTTAATTTTTTATTTTAACAATATGCACTTAAAAAAAGCAGTAATAGATAATTGTGATTCCAAGTTACTGAAAACAGAGTTGGAGTTCTACCTGAATTTTTCCCCCTGTTGTATACCTAAAGTATATTATCTCCTGATTTCGTTGTTCTTTCTGTCAACATTCCAAAAACCTTCTGAAGTTGTTACTTATTTTAGTAATTTTGAATCCTTGGGAATGTATTTCTATTCTCCTTGCAGACCGCCTTCCAGTTTCTGGCTGTTATCAACATAAGTCACATTATAATTTCTCCATGTCAAATATACTGGATGATGTAATGAGGAAAGGTAAGATGTTGTGTCATGGTGAGTATTCAGTTTCTTTGGAACTAGGACACCTTTGGCTTCAACTTTTCCACATAACAACATCTCTTATTAATAGAGTTCTTCATGTCATCATGGATTATTGATAGCACTTGATAGTTGTGTAGAGCTGCAAGTTCTCTTCCTTACAAGAGGCAAGTCAACTATACAGTATAGTTTTAGTAACAGGATTATAAACACATTTTATCCTATAAAGCAGTTGTCAACTCAAAGGTTGAGTATATGCCAAGAAACCTGAGCTTTAGAAAAACATTGCAGGTCCAATCCAGTGAATCCTTTATGTGTGACATTAGAGGCATGCACCTGTCCCATGAGCAGGCAAGAAAGCTACAAATGAGGACAGGGTTGGTGCCACTAGGAGTGGGTGGGGAGAATGCAAAGGGCAATTGGCTCATACCATGAGATTTCTAGAGGTCAAGGAAAGTGAGGACCCTCTATAGCTATGACCATCACAAGACATTTTCAACACTTGGGGTAGCAAGTCTGATTTGGTGTTTGAAACATGCTAGTGGGCACAGGTTAACAAACAATTCTGCTAGCTGCATATAGGTTTCAAAGGAAGACTAAACACTGCTTAAAAGCACAATTCTGGGCAGGTCTACTCAAAAGTAGGCCTTGTTGTATTTAACAGCGCATGCTCCCAGGAAAGTGTACTGAATCGTAACCTAAAAGGGCTGTTATCAGTGATGGGATTCACAGATTGACAAGGAGAACGCTGGGCGGGACTAACGCGGGGCTTCTGCGTGATTGGCTGCCCATCCGCAGCGTTCCGCAGCTGTCCTGGCTGCCCCCTGGTTAGCGCGCCCCACCGCTGCTTGCCCAGGCACCCGGCGCGACCCTCACCTGTCGCCCACGGCGAGCGGGAGCCCCCCCCCCCCGAGGCAAGGACAGCTGCGGAACGCTACAGACGGGCTGCCACTCAAGTGGAAGTCCCGCCTAAGTCCCGCCCAGCGTTCCCCTTGTCAATTTGTGAATCCCATCGCTGGCTGTTATACTCCACACTAAATTTAACTGGACTTTTGTTGTGGATTTCAGACATAGAAGCTGTGAAAGAGTGATGCTGCATGCTTTCTCCAAAGATATGTCACATTTACAGCTGCACTTGATACAAGAACGGAAATGACTTGAAACATTATGATCAGTGGCCACCTGAGTGACTTGAAAAGTTGCATGGAGCAGCACCCTTGGTAGGGTAGCAAACTCAAACATCAACCCATCCATTCTTTTCAGTCTATCACTCCACTGAGGGCTCTGAACATCTTGCTGAGAGCAAGCAGGAATAGAATTGTGGCATCAGCAGTATCCCCCTTCTCCCGCCAGTGCTGCTAGAGAAAAATAGAAAAGCTGCCACAGCTCTAAATTGCTTCTTCCTGCCCAACCAGTGCTCACAAAATACCAAGTACGCAGGGAGAAGCCATCCAGAAACCACCCTTTCCCTTTACTTAAAGAAGCAAAGCACCCAGCCTCTCCCCTCCATCCTGCCTCTCGTTGAAATGAGCATCACTTGCTGCCCAACACGCTTTGCTACTGTTCATGTGAAACAACAGCCACATGGAGGAGAGGCTGCACATGGAGTTCTGATAAGTAAAGGGAAGTGAGGTAGGGGCTCCTTTCTCCCCCTCCGTCGTCGTGGGTGCTTTCTCACTCTCCTGCCTGCTTGCTTGCTAGCAAGGATGGACACTCAGCTCAGGTTGACTCAACTCAAGTTACACAAAAACACTTTTTTTCACTACTCGAATTGATTCTGACCTCACTGACCTGGACTTGACTAGCGACTCGGGGCTACTGACTCAAAAAAAGAGTTGGGACTTGAAATGTCCCTAGATGAGTCGTGGGGGTGTGGGGGTGTGTTCTGGTGTACTTTTTTCAGCACTCCTGGCAATCCAGAACCCAGCCTTCAAAGATGGTAAGTTGGTTCCAGGAGGCACGGGCTGGAGGAGAATTGAGGAGAGCAAGATGTTTTGCTAAGGAAGTCCTTGGCTTGCAACCCAACTCATATCTCAATGTTTTGCTCATGTAGAGTTGCAGTGGGTGCACGTTATGACTCATGAGTTGAGTCAGGGGGCTGTTGACTCTTGACTCGTGAGTCAAGCTCAATGACTGGAGCACATCCTTGCTTGTTGGCCCACCTGCCTGCCATTTCCACTCATCTACAGAGGCCTACATGTGTGAGAGCTATCCTAACCTGGAGTTAGGCCGGCACAATTAGGCCAACAAAGTTTGACTGGTACAAGGGACACCATAAAGTATCTTTGGACCACTCTCGGAGTCAGAGAGGTCAGCACACAGATGTGCGCTGTCCCCACTGACTCCAAAAGTGGTCGAAACGTGCTTTACGGTGGCCCTTGTGCCAGCCAAACATTCCTGGCCTAATTGTGCCAGCCTAACTCCAGGTTAGAACTGCACCCTGAGCGAGAACAGGGCCAGCAAAAGGAGCAGCAAAACAAGGGAAGTTGCTGTGGAAATCAGTACAAGCCACCACTGAGTGCAGTAAATTATTTCATTAACTGAAAAGGCAAATGAAACCATATCCAGACTTCTCCAAATATGGCATCAATTAACAGCATATATTTGCTCTCCCAACTTCCTAAATGTTGTCTCTAGTTATAGCTATAGGTAATAGAATGGGTCACATTAATTGCTGATAAATATTCCTGGGAGATTAATTTCCATATTATGAAAATCTGCATCATTAAAATATTGACATTGTTTAATATTCTAAGCAAACATGAAAAGTCTATTCCTGCATTTCTGTTCTTTTCATCCCATTACCAAACCAAGAAATGAAACCAATGGCAGGGCTTCACCAATTGTGTTTGTTTATTCTGAGCCACCCTTTCTCCTGATGAGGGCAATCAAGACGGTTCACAATAGAGCTGGGTGCCATCAGTGTATTGATGACTCTGTACCCCAAATCTCCAGGTTACCTCACCCGGCGAATTCATATAGATGTTAAATATCCAGGGGGAGGGGTAGAATTGAATAATGTGCAACCCCACACCTCAGGAGCCAGGATGCTGAGCAAGCATTCCCCAGCACCACTTTCTGGGATCTGTCAGCCTGAAAGGAACAGAACCACCGCAAAGCTGCCTCCAAGCCCCAACTCAGCTAACCGCCCCAGAATGACACCACGGTCAATGGTGTCAAAAATTGTTGAGCAGTCACACATTCCCCGATCTAGTCCCCGGTGCAGATCGTCCACCAAAGTGGGATATTTGAAAATCCCCTTGCCCCCAAATGGGATGTTTGAAACTGGCCAAAAGCTATCCAAAATTGTGGATCCAGGGAGGGTTTCTTCAGAAGAGGGTTATGTTCTTATGTTATGAAGAGCAGGGCTCTTCTTATGTTCTTACGTTGCAACTGCACATCCCTGGTCCAAACCTTGCCATTTTGGATTTGTTACCCAGGAATCCTATAAATGATCATGATTCCCATTACTAAGTAGTATGTTTTACAGTATTTACACTAAATGAATTGCATTGTTTTCTCCACATCCCTAAAATGTGGTAGCAATGAATCGAGCATTCCCTGTTGATATACCAAATATCAGTCTGAAATAATAGCTTTGGCTGCATCTGGAATTAATTAAAAATTAAGTGAAATCTGTAACAGCTGATTGCATTCTTCAGGAAGAAAGAATTCACCTCCTTCCTGACCTGGCTGCATAATAAAAAGCAACAGTATAATGCCTCTGAAAAGAAGTTGGAATTTGCTGATAATTTATATGCATTCTTGAAGACCAAAAAGCAAACTGCTTCCTATGGATGTGAAACTCACCTTTATTTTGAAGGTGATATACTCAGTAATAGACTAGAAACAGCTTTAAATATTGGAGGGCCCATGGAAATACCAGTGGAAGTGCTATCAAAGTTTTACACTTTGAAGAGGGACAAATGTGCCCATTGAAGTCGAACGAAATAGAAAACAGATCCCAAATTGCAGTGTAGTGAAGATATGGCCATAGTCATAGCTGTTGTGTTCATGAGGTTCCAAAAGTAGCCTGTCCCCCTGATTTTCCTACATGTTTTCTTAATAGGCCACTGTGGAGTATATAGGTCTACTTATGCTCTCCTCTTTCAAGCAAATGTTATCTACGCTATTGCTACAATTGCCTTATTCCCTTCTGCATTCATCTATCAGATGTGGGTTCAGGGTGGTATCAACAATGCTGGTCAGTCTGGCTGAAGGTCCAACTTATCAGAGTCCATCTGGCCAGTATTAACGGCAGTGCCCAGAATGCCATAAGGGGAAGGATGGCGCTTTTTCTGCAGGGCCCTCCACAACCTAATGCTGGCCTAATACTGTGTGAGTAGATAGAGCTACATTTAGCACTTGAATCTTTCTTGCTATTTTGCTGAGTGCTTGCTCTAAAATTAAATTCCACCACTGAAATTACAGTTCCATTTACCTTCTACTCTACATGCATCTGAGTGGCACCTGTTTAGTTTTTTCTCTGCTTTTTGAACAATTTTTGTGCTTGCTTTTCCTGCATGGAGCTAATGATTCAATAATCTAAAATGAAGAGAGCTGGAAGAAAGATAGAAGTATCTAATTCACAATACAAGACCCAATACATAGTAAATAAGTTTTGTATATAATTAACACTGGTTAACAATGTTTTGGTCAAAGGTGTTGGGAATGTTATAAAAGCTGCATAATGCTCACAGTGTGGGACTCAGTTATCAGCTATAGGTGCAAAATGATCTCACTGTAATCCTAAACTGTTTGCACTTGCTCACGGTAGCCAAGGAGACTTGTACTTGTTGTTCTTCCACTAACAGTATTCTTTTGTACAATGATTTTCTCCAAAAGGTCACAATGTCTAGTTGATCTGGTTAAATTACATGAGATTCCATAACCTGTATACGTGATGGCACTGTGTGTGGCCAGCATATAATCTGACTGCCCTTGATTTCTTCATTCTCAAACGGCCTGATGAAACTTCTAATTAATTTCAAATTGAGATTTAAGCCCTTACTCTTCCTTTATATAGTTCAATGCAATAAACTAAGAACTGTCTGCTAGCTACTATATTTGAGACTAGGTTTGAAAAGTATTGAGATAAGTGAGTTTGAGCTGTGACAAAATCCAGTGGCTAAATGTTTTTGGAACCCTCAAACCAGTGGTGGGATTCAAATAAATTAACAACCAGTTCTATGTCCTTCAGGGTGGCCACTGCCTTTCTTCCCTCTCCCAACCTAAAATTAACAACTGGTTCTGCAGAACTGGTGAGAACTGGCTGAATTTCACCACTGCCTCAAACCCTCTCTTATATCAGCTTCTTTGGCTTCCAATCTATTTCTGGACTCAATTCAAAGTGCTGGCTATTGTCTTTAAAGCACAGAACAGCTTAGGACCAGTATACCTAAGGAACACTCCAAATCCCAAGCCCCTTCATGAGCCTGATCTGCCTTCACAGAGCAACACAGATGACTTGTGCCACTGATTGAGCGGCGGCTGGGCTTATCCTGAGGAAAGGGGACAAATGTCTTTTACCCCAAGGAGACTTCAGCAGCCAAAAATCCCCCAAAGGATGCAGTGGAATTTGCATCAGTACTGCTGCACTGCCAGGCTGTCACAGCCCAATCCTACCGCTGCATCCATCCTGTGTCAATGGCTCTCAGGAAGAAGAGGACATTCATCCCATTCCTCTGGAATAAGGGCACAGCGCAGGTGATGGGTCTACTCACCTCTGCGCTGGCTATTTAGGTAGCAAGGGCTTCCATGTAGAGCTGCATGGCCCTGCACAGAGATCGGGATTGACGGTGAGCCTCTCCCCTGCCCAGGAACATCCTCCCGCTCCACCCCAAAAGGCCACACTGCCCGCAACCAGTGTACTCAATACTCACCAGCTTGTGGTGCAGCCTCTGGGCAGCGCGGGGCTGGTGTTGGCCTGGCAGTTGCCCAGCACTGGCGGTAATGGCTTACGGCCGACGCTGGAGGTAGCTTATGGCACCTTTTGCGGCAGAAGCATGGGCAGTACACGTGTGTCGCCATTAGGCCTTTAGTCCTTTCATGATGGTATTTTCTCTTCTGAAAAAGCTTTCTACTCTAGCAGAACTCTGGCTTGATGTCGTAATACTCAGTTCTTCCAGGGTTTGTTACTTTTTAAAAATCTATTGCCCCATGTAATTTATATGCAATTGGTTTTACTGAATTGTTTTTAACTTTGTTGTAAAGCTCCTTTAGCGTCACTTTGAAGCAGAAAGGCAGGGTATAAATAAAAAGCAAAGCATAAACGAATTAGCAGCATCTTTGCTGGAATAGACCAAGCTCTATCTATTATTAATTGAGATTTATCTCTTCACCTAACCCCAAAGGGTTCTCAGAGCAGCTTGCATTCTGTTTCCAGTAGCAGCCAGCCAGATGCCTTTTGAAACTAACAAGTAAGGCATGAAGGCCATTCTTTGTCTACTAGTATACTATATGTCGATCCCTGATGTATCACTAGTTTACATCTGCCTCTGAATATAGAAGTTCTATTTTAGCTATCATGAGGAAAAGCTGTTGATAGATGGCTCTAAAAATGACACTCAAACCTAAGCTGTTCATATGTAGTAGCTAATAGCAACCACAGTTTGTAATAGTACATTCCATTAAGTTCATTATTCACTGTATGAGGAAGTATGCATTTGAGTCTAAAAACTTAAAATTGATAATATTGCCCAATTTGGTGTATATCTATCAATCAACAGTATTTATATATGGTACTGCTTTTTAACAAATCCTTGAAAATATGACAATCCTTCATTTGTCTCAGCTTGCACCTTTGAAACTACTGGCGAAATTATTGTTCTCACAACAAAAGAACTTCAAAAAGTTATTTAAGACAGTCTAATACATAAAGAGCATACTTTTGGCAAAGCAGATTGGATTCAACAATATTTTAATTGTTTTTAATACAGGTTATAGATTAGAAGATCTTAAACATTATAAAGCAATATACACAATAAATAACATGCACATCAGAGTCATGTTATCTACTTTATATAACACTGGCTAGTATTCAAAATACTTAAAATAAATCCAGTGGCATTGGATGAAGTTCATAAAAATGCTATCCTGTCTTCCCTTGTATGAAACTGTTCAAGTATAAAAAGATTCCAATACAGTGTAAAATATTAAATTCCTCTTTAGGTCAAGAATAAAAATTGCAAATTATTGCAGTTTCACAGGACAATGTAAAGCAGCATTTCCTAGCAAGGAATAATAGTTGAGCTACACAGAGATGAAAGTGAAAACTACTAATGTTTTTGTAAGAGAAAATACTGACAAATCACTCTTAAACACATTATGTGGTTTATTTTATGGGCGATTATTTCCATACAATGTGTTTAAGAATGGGGCTACCCAATCTCCCATATGCCTGATTGGGGCTAAGTCCCATCAAAAGCATTGGGACGTCTGCCCAATTATACGTTTCTGTTATATCATAGGAGCTGTATTTGTGTGATCAAGTCCCATGTTGCACCAGTCATGTTTGTAAATAAGCACCATTTGTACTGGACAAATGATGTACAGTAGTTTCGTCCTACATCATTCATCTAGTTAACTCAGTTTCCATTTGCATATATGACTGCACTTTGGATCACACAGAAGCAGCTCCCATTCAGTAATAGTGATGCACCAATCGGGCTTTACTCCTGAGCAAGTGTGTATAGTAGTATAGCTTGATGCCCAAATCCTTTACCAATACCCACTTCCTTGGATGTAAATTCTACTGAAGAGCTTTCTTCCAAGCAAATAGGTTTAGGATCAAGGTGACAGAGGGAAAAGCATGAAACTAGCATTTTTAAGATCAAAACCTTTAAACAAAAAAGTGTTACAACTACTCTTAAAAAGTATACATACTGAATTTAAATAAACGCTTGTCAGCATCTTTAGTTCATTAGGTTAATATTTTATATACTACAGCTAAACATACTAAATAACTTATACCATGAGATGAATACATAATTTTACAGTTTCACATCTAAATTTGTTTCCTTTAGAGCGCAGCATAGTACAACTTTCAAAATAAATATCTTTAAATAGCATTACAATTAAGGCACAGTATAACCCACATAGGATTAACCCTTGAAGAACTGCACTCAACAAGTTGTCTCATGAAAAAACCTGTATTTTGCAAATAAATATTTTAAATAGGTATTAAATTGTACATAAATCATTTCAAAAAAAAATTTCCCTTAACACAGTTCTTAAAGGTTTAAATTCAGCAAATTTTTTCCTGCCTTTATCCGCAAGCCATGAATAGATACAATAAATAAAAAGAGAAGGCCGTTGTAGTAAAGAGCTGATCCTATTTCAGAATCGGAATAGCTGACACTAGCAGTCAAAGTTTCCTAAAAGTGAAACAGGATGGGGAGAGGGATTAGAATGTGACAAGCTCATGAAACGAGCACAAGTGATGTGTTCTTTCCAGAATGGTCTGTGTTACTGATTGTCTGTACAGCTGTTGCACCCATTAATTCCACACCACTTGCTCCATAGTCCCATTCATACCAAGGACAGATGAGAAAATAACTTTGGTGTCTGTCCACCCGTTTCCCAAAAGGCCATGTTCTTTAGTCCGTCTGATACCCATTATGAGATCGTCAGAAAACATTTTACTTCTTCAGAACAAAGTTATGAAAGCCATAATGAAAATTAGCAATGACAGTCAGTGCTTTTCAACATTTAAATAATAGTAATCTTCAGCTTGATGCAGGCTACATATTGCTCACCTGAACCTTTTTCCCTGATATTGTAAAATGTGTGTGTGTTCTTTAAAAAAATACTGTATACGCTTCTATTGTTACTTCTGTTATCCTTTCATGATAGAATGACACTTGAAGTGATACTTAAAACTCTTACAATACCCACCCCAAATACTACCCATGATATGGATGCATACTGTAAAAAGACAGAGTGGCATTTGTTTTTGTACTTATTGCATTGTAGCTTTCCTTAAAGCTGGATTAGTTAAGGTTAATTGCCTCTTTTAAAACTATTTCTACTGGAAGGCTGGAAGGTAACAATATAGGAAGAATAAGAAAGAGAACTTTCTTCACAAGTCCATTTGCTATTGCATACGATCTGTTTGCAGCTGCTGTGGTTGGTATTGACCAAAGGCAGCAGCAGCTGCTGCAGCTGTCCCAGGTGCTGCTGCAGTGATTGGTTGTTGGACAGCATAGCCATAACCCCCAGCAGTGACATACCCTGCAGCAGCTGGGGATGCTGCATAGGGATACTGGTCATAGGCTGCAGCTGCGGCGGCGGCGGCAGCAGCTGAATACTGAGCATATGCAGCTCCAGTGTAGTCAAGGTAAGGTGTGGTGGAGGCAGCAGCTGCTGTAGGCTGGACATGTGGAATAACTACTCCTGGCTGCACAAAAGCCTGTGGATAGACATAATGAGCAGGGATCCTGTTGAAAAACAAAAGGCACAGTTAGAGCTCACAAGTCTCACTTCTAGGTCCAGAACTAAAAAAACAAACTCAAATTTAGTTGTTGTTATATGCATAGGGTTGCCACAATAACTTGTTTCAGTAGATAAATGGTTCGTTTTAGAAGCCAAAGTGTGAGTCATGACTAGGAAATAAAAGTGCTGACTTAACAGCACTGATCTAAAACACCACACAACTGCATCATTGTTCACTTTAAACTACTTAGAGGGACCTTGAGATGTACAATACATCTGTCAAAAGAAGGAGCAAATGAGATTTCTAGTTACCAGGCTGGGCAATCCAAAATTTTAAAAATCACATATAAGTGACTGGTGTCTCCCCGCCCTCCACCTGCATTTTGGATAATCTATTGAGCATTTTTTTTTAAAAAAAAAAATCATAGTTCCACAAGTCACAGTACAGTCCTTAAACTATATACCAAGTTTAGTTTGTGCGTTACAAAAAAACTTCCCAGGACATTCATATTCATTTGACTCCATTACTCATTTTACACAAATATATTGTTCTAGCAAAATAAAGGAGTTTTGTATCGTGGCAACCCTACTTCATTTGCTATGCAGACTCAGCACACATTAATTCCTCTGCAACCTCAGTCACCCTTATTAAAAAAAAAAAAACACAGGCGACAAAAGGAGTTTAAAATAGAAGTTCACAAGTGTGGTAAACACAGCAAGAATCACACTTTTCAAACGAACTATAGTGCAATTCACTCCGTCACAAAAGGCCACCGAGGGGAAGCTACATAGATGCCATTAAAATTCATAACAGTGATCACTAGGTACATGTGCATCACACTGAGGTTATAAGGCCATGAAAGTCAAACCTGCTGTGACATTATCAGGCCACTGGTGTTCTGCTTTGTGCCACCTTGTTTATTTCTATACATAGCTTTGGAAGGGGTGGGGAGAGCTGGGGCAGGATTATGTTCAGGTAGATCTAATATTTAACAAAAGCAGAAACATGTTTTGAAGAAAACAGTACTGTTTTTAAATAGACTTAAATATCCTCTACATCATTAAGGGCGCAATCCTAAACTCAGTTAGGCTGGCATAAGCTAAGTCAGCAAGGTTTGGCCCACACAAGGGAAACCGTTAAGTATGTTTGGACCACCCTTGAACTCAGAGAGGTCAGCCCATAGACATGAGCCATCCTCCTTGACTCTGAGAGTAGTCATGGTGTCCCTTGTGGTGTCCCTTGTGCCGGCCAAACTTTGCTAGCTTAGCTTACGCCAGCCTAACTCCAGTTTAGAATTGATCTTAGCCAAAAGGCCAAGAAGCGATCTCAGTATCTTTATCTCAATAGAACAATTCTGTAAGGCAGATCAGCACTGTTGTAAATGGGCAGGGAGCGGTGATTGCTGAAGCCGAGAAATAATGGCCTGAGGCCTCCAAGTTTGAATATCGCTGAGATGAGAGCTGAATCAGGGACTCCCTGCTCCCACTATTTAGGGGCTAAGCGACATCAGTTCTCAGTTCCCCACTCAAAAATATTGGCATGAATTAAACCATCATTCCATCTAGAACCAAGATGTATGATTTCCAGATACAGTACCACCTTCACAGCTTGACTGCCTGCTGAAATTATTTGGGTAAAATAGACGTTTTCACCCACATCAAGTGCAACTCTAATGAGATCCAACATACACACGCACGCGCACACACACACACACACACAGCTCCAGATGCAGAATAAAAGCTTTAAACTTCTCATGCAATGTCAAAGTTTTCCTTTCCAGCTGTTGCACAGATCAGCTCCACCTGTTCACCCTATATAAATATAGTTCAGGTTATTAAAAATGTGCTTAAATAAAAATTACTTTCATTATTCACTTAAAGCTACAGAGCAGGAAAATATTTTCAGTTGAAGAATGCTGTCAACTTCAAACAGGACTTTTTCAAGGTTTCAAAAGCCAAGAACGGTTTGTGTAGCAACTAACCACTTCAATCTCTGAAGCTCAGGTGTTGCGATATTAAGCATTTAAGGCTAATATTTACATTATTGATCTTGCATTATCCAAGATGGGAGAACTGTAAAGCGTAAGAGTGATAAATGAGGGGAAGGGACAGAGTAACAAAAAGTGATGACGTAATAAGGGCCTTTATAGCTTTCTTTTAACATATAGTAGTAATAATCCATCACTTAAAAAACCACTCTAGATTTCTATGCTACAGATGCCCATCTCAATAATTTTGTATGTTTGGCTAGAATGCTTTTAAGCTGCATAGTTACTAGACTATTATTAACTTAATATATAAATCCCGAGTTTGTGTCTGCCAAATCCGAGAGAGGTCTTTTTATGCATCATGTAAAGGTTAGCTTATAGTATCTGGGAAGATAAACAAACAAACAAGCAAGCAAGCAAGCAAGCAAAAATCCCTCCAGCTTTTTCTTGTGCTCGCTCACTCTTGCTCTTGCTCTTGCATACTAACTGAAGCACTATCACTATACTACAGGTTTTAGAATACTTATGTTTTAAAAATCTAGACAAATAAATGAATGTGCTCCTACTTAAGCTCTTGTGATTTGTTTCTTTTAAGCCAAGGAACTAACAGGTGCTGAATTATGAAACTTTATCCCTTTAGAACCTCTTAGTCTACAATATGCATGAACTCTTTGCAGGCGCCCCACTATTATGCCATTTCACATGTGGTGATTGACAGGACAAGCTGCAGTGGGTCTATTTTTGATCATCTGTCATGCGACAAGAGCTTCCAGCTGAGTAAAATGACTTTATAAGGCCAAAGTAAACTTCCATCTGCTGGAAAGGCCAACATACAGAGATTGCCACGATACTGAAATGCTAGCTCCTTTTATGCTTAGCAAGGTCAAAAGGTTAAAGAGCAGTTTCCCATTATACTGCTGAGGCATTTTTATTCAACAGTTTGTTCTTCTAAGCTAAGGTATTCTTTAGGGTATGGCAATTGTAGCATTCAAATTGCCAACATTTGCTGGATCATGGAGAAAGCAAAAGAGTTTAAGAAAAACATCTACTTCTGCTTCATTGACTATGCCAAAGCTTTTGATTGTGTGGATCACAACAAACTGTGGCAAGTTCTTGAAGAGATGGGAGTACCAGACCACCTTATCTGTCCTCTGAGAAACCTGTATGTAGGTCAGGAAGCAACAGTTAGAACTGGACGTGGAACAACTGACTGGTTTAAAATTGGGAAAGGAGTACGACAAGGCTGTATACTGTCACCCTGCTTATTTAACTTATATGCAGAGTACATCATGAGGAAGGCAGGGCTGGATGATTCACAAGCTGGAATCAAGATTGCTGGGAGAAATATCAACAACCTCAGATATGCAAACGATACCACTCTAATGGCAGAAAGTGAGGAAAACCTAAAGAACCTTCTGATGAGGGTGAAAGAGGAAAGTGCAAAAATTGGCTTGAAGCTCAACTTTAAAAAAACTCAGATCATGGCAACCACTCCTATCACTTCCTGGCAAATAGAAGGGGAAGAAATGGAAGCAGTGACAGACTTTATTTTCCTGGGCTCCAAGATCACCACAGATGGTGACTGCAGCCATGAAATTAAAAGACTTCTTGGGAGGAAAGCTATGGCAAACCTCAACAACTTAATAAAAAGCCGAGACATCACCCTGCCAACAAAGGTTCGCATAGTCAAAGCGATGGTTTTCCCAGTAGCAATGTATGGCTGTGAAAGCTGGACCATAAGAAAGGCAGAGCGCCAAAGAATAGATGCTTTTGAATTATGGTGTTGGAGAAGACTCTTGAGAGTCCCCTGGACTGCAAGGAGATCCAATCGGTCAATCCTCCAGGAAGTCAAGCCTGATTGCTCCATGGAAGGACAAATCCTAAAGCTGAAGCTCTTATACTTTGGCCACCTCATGAGAAGAGAGGACTCTTTAGAAAAGACCCTCATACTGGGAAAGATGGAAGGCAAAAGGAGAAGGGGGTGGCAGAGGATGAGATGGTTAGATAGTGTCACCAAAGCGATGAACATGAAATTGGGCGAACTCCAGAAGCTAGTGGAGGACAGGGAGGCCTGGCGTGCTGTGGTCCATGGGGTCGCGAAGAGTCGGACACAACTTAGCGACTGAACAATAGTAGCATTAGAATTATACACAATCTGTGTTTCTTTAATGAAAAGTTTTTCTTTCGTATGTTAGAAGAGCATGAAAAACCAATGTGACCCTAAATGCTTTTCAATGGAATTAAGTCCCATTCATTTCAATGGTGCTGACTTTTAAATGTGTTATGGAACCCCATCTCTTGCTTATAGACTGAGAAGTCCCACTGAATTCAACAGAGATTATTCTTGGCAAGTGTATACTTTTATATGATTAAATTACAATAAACTAAGCATTAATCTATTTTTATATGGCGAGAACTATCACCACATATATTGTTGACAAATTCTGCACAACATAAGGAATACTGAGCACAGAAATAGAACCTAATGCACAGTACAGATGTTAAAAGGTATACATATTCTTGGCTTAAAAAAACAACAGAAAATATAGCTTTTATAATAGTTTGCCTATTTTATCTAGGACTGAAGCAATGAACAACCCTCCTTCTGACAAGGACTATGTGTGTATACAAATGAAATAAAATAATCTTAACTTGAATTCTCCACTAAAAAAAATGTATAATTTGCATTTTTTTACAATTATATTTTCTTTCTACAGCATTCCAGAATTTGCAGGTACCTACTATTAACCAGATGTTATAATCAGGATACAAGATCTATTTTTCAACACACCACGTGTGTCCACTACAACTGCTTGATGGCCCAATCCTGTCATATGATTTACCGCAACAGTACAGTATCCTACTGCCATAAATTGGCTGCTGAGCATGTTTGAGGCTGCTCCTGCCACAGAGATGCAGTAGCATCAGCAGCCCACTGCTGCAACCAGCAACCTGCTTTGGTGCAGGAATGCTGGTGGCAGGCGGCAGATTGTGGATAGGCAGGTGGTAGATCTGGCAGCAGTCATGCATGCCAGATCTTATCTCCTCTTTTGAAAATTTCCCCGCCCCTTTACCTTCTCAGACACAAGCCACCAAAACAGGTGGTGTATGTCCAAGGCAACTCATAGTCGGCCTATATGGAAGTAAGTAAAAATGTTTTGTTACTTACCTCCAGTTTGTTTTCAGTTTGTTACCTCCCCCACAATAGCATGCAATATGCACCTTTTTGGCAAGGCATGCTATAGAGTGGCAGGGGATAGGACTGGGTTCTGTTAGAGGTAGCTTAGTGTGAGCTCAGTTACAGGCAACGTTTTGTTAGTCGGCTAATCTTCCCTCATTGGTAGCTAAGGGAGCATTTTCAGTGGAAATACAACCAGGTCTTAGACAAATGGATTTCTGCTAAGTCATGGGCCTGGCCCAGGGAGGGTGTGGAATGGGCCTGGTCAACCGAGGCAGGATCCCAACCCCCATCCCTGGCTTGGTTGACCTTCCCTGGGCCCCTTGGATTTGCATCAGTGATTTTGCTGGCCCAATCCGAGCAGCCCGATTGGGGTGGCTGCAGCACAGCATGAGGTAAGGGAAATTAATTTCCCTAACCTGGGTTGCACTGCAGCCAGCCCCAAGCCCGTCCTGGAACACGCAGGTCAGCTGGCCTGCCTGTTCCAGCACAGGTTAGGATCAGGCTGCCCAAGTCACACATTAAAGCAAATGCAAAGAAACAATTCACCACTGATATTAAGTGAAGAATGAATGGCATGCAGAGAGAGAAAAGCAAGCCACAGAAGGGCTGGAAGTCACTGTTCTTGAATTTAAAATAACTTCATTAGCAACTTTAGTGTCAGTTTCATCACTTGTTTAACATTATTGTATTCCATTTTCCCCCCTCACAAAGGAGCAGCTGACAACATATTAGAATACACAATAAAAGTAAAATCAATAATTAAAGCAAAAAAACCACAAAAAGAAAACCTTTTTGCATCAGGAAAAAAAATCAAAACAACATTATTTAAGAAGAGACAGAACAGATCAACATATAGTAAGCAAAGCCCCAAAGGCTAAAGAGAGCAGAAATGTTTTTTAGTCACTGTGAGAACAGTGGAAGCCATGACACCAGTCTTATATCCAGGGAAACGTTGTTCAATCACTTGGTACTTTTTAGACATTTTTAATCACAGTAAAATTTGGACAAACGATTGAACATTTTTCCTGAACATGGCAGGTTTTTTTTGCAACGTAGTACTACAGCTGTTTTTCTTTCAGAGAATTTCATAATACTGTACTCTTGATTCGGTGTTATTCCACCATCACTAATTCCACAATTTCACCTTTGTAAGAGTATTACACACACATAAAGACTTTCAATATTTTTGTTTAAAAAAAAAAATCCCAAAGTATCTGTACTTTAAAAGATGCTGTTTGGATTCCCTTACGTTACACCACTTTTTCACAAAGACATTCCAAGAAATAACAACAGGTTAACTGAGTCGGCCTTGTGCATTGCTGAGCCCAATTTACAAGGAAGGGGGGATGGATAAGGATTCGGTAGCAGATTTTAGCAGGCACACGTGTCCGAAGAAAAAGTGAGAAGGAGCAGGAAACACACACAATGGGATTTGCAGTGGGTACAATAAACCCTACAACCAGCACCCTATTTTCTTAATAAAAGAACAACAGATTGGAGAAAAAAAAACACCCAAGAAATGAGGGAGCACACTGGATAGCAGGATATGCAATAGAACCAGGTAAATATGGGGGCAAGGAATGAAATACAAATTCACGGCCATCTTGTCTTCTGCATCCCAGGGAGGCTGCATGGCTTCCAGCATGTTATTAATGTTTTTGGGCAAAAAAGGCGGAGAGGCAGAGAATGTTGTTCAAATGATATTTTTTATTTTGCCCCTTTGAGGGGTCAGAAAGCAGGGTTACTGTCATCCTGGAGGTTTCTTTTACCCTCGAGTCCTTTGCACCCTGAATGCAGGGGCTTGCCATGCTTTCTTGGTAGCATAGATGGGGGTGACAGAGGGCCCAACTCACTTGCCAGTGGAAAACAGGATTTCCCTCTGCAAGGGCCACCAAATCCAGAGGCAGTGATCTGCTGCAGGCTTAGCCCCTTCTTGGGGGGGGGGACTGTCACTGTGTGCCAATGACCCTGATCCAGGCTTCCACCTGAGAAGTGGCTCTGGGTGAGGAATTCTTCACCCCCATGTGCCTATATTAGTGACCCCTGGTTCCTTGATTTTTTTACCATGCAGAATTCCTTTCTCCCTCTCTGCTGTCTGTCTCACTCTTTTTCCTCTCTCCCTCCTGGCTTTCTTCCTTTACCTTTGTCCTGTGGACTCAGCACTCCCCTTATACCTCCTGTTCCTTCTTTCTCCACCTTTCCTTCCCTCTCCTCACTGTTTTCCTTCTAGTCTCTGCACCTCTCTAGTTGCCTCCTGTCACTCTCTCTACCTCAGCTACTGGCCCTGCCCCTCTTAAAGATTGGTATCTGTACCTCTGTCCTTCATTACCCAAAAAACCAAAATGTGAAGCTTTACTGGCTTGCTTCCCTTCTCCCTGCATCTCCTGACTGGCTCACGCTCACCAATGAGAAAGACAAGAAACCTTTATTGGCATTTCAGACATACACAAACATAGATGCAGCTTGATAGAAGTACAAACAGCTTTAAAATCAGAATAGTCCCAGCAGGGTAGGAAATTAGCTTCTGGGATTGGTGGCTCACCAATGATGTGCACCAGCATGGCCCCTGGCTCTCAACCAAATTCCCCTTGTTCGGCCCAATCAGCTGTGTGTGTGTGTGTGTGTGTGTGTGTGTGTGTGTGTGTGGCTTCAGAAATGACCCAACCATATCACAGTCTCTCACTTTAAAATGGATATCTGTCATCCAAAATTACATGAACCTGAACTAAAATTCTGGTGGCTATACAAATATTTCCAAAGAATGAAGTAAGCCAGAGGCTCTCAGACATTCTCTGTTCATGATACCCTTAGTGTCTTGGTAATTTTTTTTTTCACAGTGCCCCTACGATTCTGCAGTTGGATTTCCCCTGGAATCTTAAAATCTCTTGCAGCACCTCTGTGAGTTTTCTGCTGTGCCCCATGGCACCACAGTTCCCCATTTAGGAACTATATATTTAAGCACTAGTTTTTGAATGCAATGAAGTCAGTATGACAAGAAGAAACCAAAAATATAAAGACAGTTCAGAAGGCGCTAACATCTGGCTTTCTGGCGAAGCAATGCTATGGGAAATATAAGCAGGTCCTTTCACTATACCTAAGGTAATGTAAACAATCTATTAATTTAAAAATGTCTTTTCAGATGAGTGGGTCCACAGGAGTGAACAGCTGCTGAAGACAAAATACAGCAGATGCTCACTTTTCTACAAACACCAACCTCCTGCACTCTAGAAATAGCAAGGCACTAAGAAAGAGCCCTTTTCAACTCTTATTAGCAAAAAACATAGTAGTGAGCCCCACACTGGCATATTATGCAAAAGTATACTATAAGACATACTATAAGTCAGAGCCTATTTAAAAACAATTTAGTCTGAAACAGATATTTCTCAGAAGGATACAATATAGTATTACTGAACGTTTTGCATCAGCAGAACTGTAAAGAATTTTAAAATCATTTTAAGATAATTTCCCAGCATTATCTCAATATTCATGACCTGAGGACCTCATATATTTGTATGTATGACATGTTCTTATGCAAGCTTCCCTGGACTCATGTTCTATATAAGTCTGTTTAAAATTATATACAAGGCACCTTAAATGCAGCAGAACTCTGATTCTGAAGTTTTTGTGCTGGTGTCCCTTGCTTTCAATTCAGCAAATCCTTATGACCATAGGAATGTTAATATGGATATAGTGACTCCCCAAACTACAAGGAACCACAATTTGATGAAGAAGTAGTTTGTAAGCACAAAACTTACAGGGAGTTACCCCACCCAGTTAAGAAACTGACAGAACACATTTGAGGACTCTCCTGGATTCATATTGTCACAATATCATACCATGACCTGTCCCATTGTGCTAATCTAATAACTGTTAAGAACCCTTCTAAGCTCCCATGTGCTAGTTCTGTAAATCTTAGATCAGTATAAAAATTGACAAAATATCAACGTTTGTGGATTAGGCTTTCTTTAATCTCTGACTTATTTGTCTCTGTGTAACCTTCGTGCCCACCCCTTAATGCTCCTAAAGTCATATGGTTTGGGAAAAGACATGCTAGGGTATAAAATTGGCAGAGATTGTCCCTCTGATACTCTACTATTTATTAAGGGATTCCTTTACAGTTTCTTTATCAGCTCCTCTCACAGTTTTTCCTCACCCTTTCACCTCTCACAGATGTTTCATCTTCACACTATGCAGGGGTCTTGTGTTTATCTGTCTACAAGAAGGTCCTCTTCATGCATAAGAACTTTTGATTTAAGAAACTAGGGCAGCTGTTCCCAAACTTATTTTGGTTATGGCATCCTGTTGTAGCAGTGTTGCCCTGCATTCCCCCGAAATCTTGTGAGAATAGTGTAAGATCTTGTGCGATCCTGGCCATCCAAGATGGCAGCGCCTGAGAGAGCCGGGAGGAAGGGGCCACAGGGGACATCCATGTGCCCCTATGAGTGCATCACAGCACAATGTGCGAACCACTGATCTAAGGCGTTGCATAGCTGAGGCTTTCCAAAGGGCTGGACTTTCAGCATTAACGGACACCCTTCCCTCCATTAGTTAGTACATGAGAGAGCTGTTTCTGGTTCCAGGAGCTAGGCCACTGTCTCCTGGGATGCACACCTACAGACCTCACCCTTCTCTGTCCTGGCCTTCTTAATTCTCTTCCTGCTGCTGCCCCTCCAGTCTTCTCCACCTTGTTTCCAATCCTGCAGCTCCTCTTCCATAGCCTCCTTCCAAGCCTGCCTGCCCATTCATTTCTCAGCCCAGCTTCTTCCTTCACAGTACCTTCTCCTGTCTGATCTCCCATCTAGGCTCTCCATCCTTTTTCCTTGTCTCCTGGTCCTTTTCGTGCTCCCATCTCCCCCCCCCCCGGCTTCGCCTTAAATTTCCCCCTTCAGCTGTGCTCCCAATCAGTGAAACCACAGCCAGTGGCCTGAGGTGGTGGCTGGGTTTCCTGAGATTCTGTCCCTGAGCAGTGATGTCAAGAGCGAACTGGAAACATGGAAGTCCCAATTTGCTGCCATTCTCCATGGCACAAGGGAGTTCCGAACACTGCACTGTTTCTCCCACCTCAGTAGACTGGTTAAGTGCTTCCTCCTACCATAAAACGAGTGATTTTTTTTTTCATCCCTTAACTATTTTATTATTTGAAATTGGTCATGCAGATGATGATTGTTGGTTAAAACCAACAGTAAGAGTACAGAGGGAGTTTTTTTAAACAGACAAGGAGAATTCAGGCTGTTTCTATTTATTCATAGTTTGAGAAAGTTAAAATAAACCTACTCAAACAAACGGCAAGGCTAATTGAAAGTTGCCAAAAGAAAGCATTAGCTTTGGAAGGAATAATTAACACACTTTCAAGCTATCAAATAGGTAGTAACATATTTCTCCTGACTTCAAAAAAAAAAAATTGATACCTTCTGGGACTACTTTCATTTTAAGCAGAAGTACAGTGGGTAACAGGGGGAACAGTTATTTGAGTTACAGTTAATCCCTTTTGCCACTTATCTCTCAAAATCCCCCCTCAAAAAAATTGCTATTTCCCCTGTGGAGGAAGCAATATGTACCCTTATCTTTTCTTCCATGAGTAGAAAAACAGTGGGTAGGGGGGTGTTAAGAGAATAAATGGCCAAAGGGGAAAGCAGCCTATTTTATGCCATTCCTCTGTTTAAAATTTGTCTCCTGGTTTTGGTTAAAGTGAGAGAGGACAGTCTGCCGAAAATTACTTGCAACTGTGTAAAAAAATTAGTTTGACATTTAGTCAGCCAGTCAATAGTTCAGAGACAACTACTGGTGTCTCCTGATAATAAGATATAGTAATGTGTTTCAAAAAATTATGAAGTATCCTATGCTTTCTTGTTAAGCTTTTTACTAATAAATTTTGGGTTTCAGCAAGGATTAGAAAGGTGACAGCATAAAGGAAACTCAAGCAAGCAGACACCTCCTACTTTTATTCTTCTTTAGAACATAAGAAAGCAGAATAACTTTAAGAGTAGCATATGTTTTAAAGGAAATAAATACATATTAAATCTAGCAGAGAATATTTTTGAAGTTTGTAACTGGTCAGCGCAAATGGACGCACATGGTTAATACAGAGAGCTCCACACCCTTCCCAAGGAACAAAACCAAAACTGTAACATGCAAGCAATGTTGATTTTTCTTTTTTTTAAAAAAGAAATTTAAAAAAGTCACACAAATTTAGCACTCACTACAAAGTATGTTAAAAAAAGAAGAAGTCACAGGCTACAGCTCGAAAGCAAGAAAAAAAAAGTCCCTTTGCTCCCCATGGCAAAGTCAACACTTCTCAACAAAACCCAAAATTAAAAGATCACCAAAAATTTTCACTACAGCTCTTTCAATTAAATAAAAGCACACAGTTTAGCTATCAACACCACTTCATTACTGTAATAAATAAAAAAAGGCACACGGATATCTACTGACTATATAGAAAAACATACATGCATCGTTAATCACCATTTTAGCTTGTTTGTGTGTTTGAGTCTACTGGTTACAGAGTTTAATTCCAAACAGAACTATTCCACCTCTTATCATCATATCCTTCTCATCAGTTATCTTAACTGTAAACGATCCCTGTCAGATTAGAAAGAGATAAATAACATTGAGTCAAGCTGCAGAAAAATACTGAATGGGGCACAGTGGCTTGTTTACAAAAGACACACCTTCATGTTTTACCACATGATCTTATGAGCTGCTTGAGTGCAAGGACAACATGCGTCTTACACCACTTGACTCAGTAGTGATTATGAAAGTTACCAGCGAAGTGAGGATAGTGATGGCATTTTAAAGCTGGAAATTTGAAAAATACAATTTTATTGCCAACAGAAAAACTAGAGGTCATTCATATATATGAGAATGTTATATCTTCCCCCCACAAGAACTAATTTAAAGGAGACTTACCCAAAAGGTCTCTGTATTAATGCTGGATGGAGCTGCTGAACACCAAAGGCAAAGCCTACCAACAAAACATATAACGTTATCTATAGGAGCATTTGGCCATTGCATTTTATGCTCAGCAAAAACCTTCACTTATTCATTCTAGTAATATTTTGATTTTGGATCCTACAAACCAGAAAAAAAAATATTTAAAAGCATATGGCTTTAATGGTTTAATAAATTCAGCAGTATATGCAGTACAGCTATCTTTTCTCTCATTCACTGTATAATGTTGAGCAGAGCAGTGCAACTTCTTGCAAACTGCTACAGCCTGAAGCAGATACAACATTCACAAACTTTTAACCTTAAGAACATAACAGGCCCACTGAATCAGGCCATTTAGTCCAGCTTCCTGTATTTCACAACGGCCCACCAGAATGCATACAAGACAACAAGATACCTACATCCTGTTGCCGTTCCCTTGCACCTAGCAACTGGCAGCACTAACCTTGGCAGCTGCAGGCTTGAGCACTTTCTCACATTCTCGTGTTAATCAATCCTTCAAAAGCGAAGGAAATTAACTTCAGTGTAGGCTTACATTTATATCAGTACCAACCATGGTTAATGTTAACCAGATTTATTCTTAGCCGGAATTTGAAAGCCAGAAATATTACGGTTTTACAAGGTAATATCAGCATTAACTGGATTAGTTGGTACTGGTGCAGAAACAATGCCATGGCAAGCAAACCATGAATGGCATGGAGAAATTCTTCTAAAAAAGTGGCAAAGGCAAGAAGAGAGTTTACATGCCTGTAGCATGATCCTGATCGCCTAACTATGGTTAAATCATAGTTTAAATAACAGACCCCAAACCGTAGTTTTTAGCTGCTTGCCTGCTTTCACTTTTGATCATCAGCTTCATTCCTGTCTCCACAGTGCAATAGTTTCCAGGCATGGGAACAATGATAATGACTAAGGTTGTCATTTCAGACATCATACCAAAGCATAGTTAGCACAAACCACGATTTGTAAAACTATTTCAAATCACCGTTTCTGATGCTGGTTTACCAGCCAGTCACAAGCCATGGGGTGTAAATTGTCATGGGGTGAGCCAGAGATCACCTCAAACTCTTCCTTAATCATAGTTTGCCATCATGTCTGAATTGAGCCATTGTCTACATTAAAGCTACATTAACCCTCCTACATACAAGTCTTATCATTTTTAAAGACCCTAATTTGGGGCTCACATGTTTGACAAGATGATCCACATAATATTAACCAGTTTCTTAGTACTTAAGATAAATAAACCATTATCACTGGCACTATATTTAGGTTCGTCATAATGTTAATAGGTTAGACCAGTGGTACCCAAACCTAATTTTTGGTGGGTTGCAACACTGACATGCTGATAGGCGACAAGGAAAATGTGTTGAGCCCTAAGGAAACTGAAATGGAGCAGCATATGTGTGTTTACTCACAAGTAAGTGAATGTGGCTTGGTCCATTTGAAAGGCAGGCTGAAGGGAACACAATGCCACCAAAATGGTCGTGATCCAATGAACATGGAGCTCAACAAACATTCCAGAAAGTGCTTCCTCCACCGTAGCAAAAAGGATAAATATCGAGGCTTGAGCAGTTGGTAAACTTGTTTTTAAGTCCCGTAAAACTAGGTGGGTCATTTAACTAGACTGTCATTTTAAAAAGTGGATCACAGTGCTAAAAAGTTTGGGAATCACTGGGCTAGACTTAATTGTTCTCTATAAACTGGAGGCCAAGAGGGAGCAGAGTTTTTAACATGTTATTTCCTTTCGCTATGAAGCTCTATGCTGTACAGCCATTTGATTGTAGTCACACTGTTAGTGATTCTACTGATTGTGCACTCTTTCTTTCAGTAAGGCCAAAAGGCAGTATGCTAGCACAACAGCCTCTCTGCTAATATATGGAGCTCTGCCACCAATGCAAGATCTGAAAGGCTCTGCTCTGCTCTGCTCAGCCACCAACAGGTTTCTGCTAGCAATGGAGAATGGCAAGGATGGGGCTGGGATGGGGGTGGATCTCAGTGGCAGAGGCAGCTGATTTACCCCAGCTACTATCCTGGGACTGACACGTTCCTTGAAGTGGTTCAGATCTTTTGCTGGTGTGGATCTGAGGAGTCCCATAGCAGACTGTCCAGAGACTGACACAAAAGTGTTTTTCTTTACTTACATTTTTTAAAGGGCCTTGCCCCGGCTGTAGTGCAGGATGCAGCGGATTCTATGTTAGTGGCTATGCACACCAGCATAGGATAGGATTGGGCCATTACTAGGGAGTAAGCTCTCCTGATATAGTAGGATGTGTTTCTGAGCAAATACACTTAAGATAACACAGCCATAGTCCTAAAACAACAGTCACCTTGATTTTAGAAATGATATGGAAATGTTGGATTTGGTGCTTTACATTAAGCACCAGTGGACAGGTTGTGGTTAATAGTGCAGAGAAGGCATGCCACACATATTCAAAGGCTGAGCTCTAAAAGCAGGTTCCAGGACTAAATTAATCAGTGGTTCCCAAACATTTTAGCACCAGGATCCACTTTTTTAAAATGACACTCTATTGGGATACACCTGGCTTTTCAAACAAAAAAAATGTTTCACTTTACCAGCCGCTCAAGCCTGTTTTTATCCTTTTTACTATAGTGAGAAGATGGGACTGTCTTCTGGAGTATTTGCTAAGTTCACTGGATCAGAAGCATTCTGGTGGCTTTTCATTCCCCCTCACCTGGTCTTTGATGAGAGCCAAGGCACGTTCACCTCCTCTCAAGTAAACATGTATGTGTGGCTTAGTTTCACTTTCCACAGCACTCAATACTTTTTCCTTGTAAGCTTGGAGGGAGGGGGAATTTTCTTCTCATGTGTTTGTTGGAGCCTGTGTTGATCAGATCATTGACCTCAGAATGCCAGATGCAGGGGAGTGGCAACAAGAAGCAAGTATCTTGTCTTGTGTGCTCCATGAGACATCTGGTGGGTCACTGTGAGATACAGGAACCTGGACAAGATGGGCCTTTGGCCTGATCCAGGGGGCACTTCTTATGTTCTTATGACCATTCTGGTGGCATTGTGTTCCCCTCAGCCTGTCCTGCGATGTGGGCTGCTGCTGCCCTAAAGGTGGCTGCCTGATTTTTTAATGCCAAGGGGTGTGGCTATAATGGTGATTGGGCAGCAGGGCTCCACCGCAAGTAGCAGCTTGTATAACACTTGAGGAATACAGCCTAATCTGCCTTGCAGTGGTGTAGCCAGAGGGATGCAAAACCATAAGTCTTTTATGGCTCCCAACTGAGCCATGTAAGCAGCCCCACCTCCTTGCTGCTGGAGCCAGTCGGAGCAATGAAAATGTGGAGCTTCCGCATTGTTTTCATTGCCTCAATTGGCTCTGATGGCAAGGGGGAGGGGCTGCTCACACGGCTCGGTCGGGAGCTGTAAAAGACTTACAGTTTTGCACCTCTCTGGCTATACTGCTGCTGCTGCTCTGTCAGTTTTGTGACCCACCAAAAATTGAGTACTGACCCACTGGTGGGTCCCGACCCACAGTTTGGGAACATTTGCTCTAACTCAAGTTAGAGCACTGATAATTTGCTGCTATGCCTTTCTAAAACAATCACAATTAGCATGCAGGCATACAACACTAATACTACGTTTGGTAAGACCATACACTTTAAATATACACTGTTCTTCTCAACCTGACAAAATATATTCTGTAAAATGGGATTTCATTATCTCAAGGAAATTGGAGGCTGTTTCACATGGCCACTGTTGTGTACACCAGATGAAAAAGCTGGCATCCCTCTACATAGATGGCAATGAACGAACAGCCAGTTGCTGATCCAGTCAATCCCCATGGGAGATTCTGTGTGTTTGCACTGATGCGTCTAATATCACAGAAGCATACTGCGCAAGTGATCCACTGTTTAGCCTGCCTTTTCCAAAGAAGTTGGCTTGAAAACCAGACATGTATGCGAGTCTAGGCACTTCAAGTCATGAAAAAGAGGGGTATGAACCTCCAGCAAACTTCAAGTAGAACCAAACTGGCTTATGAAATACAGCACAGAACTATTTTTGTTATCTGTTACTAAAAGGAGTGCAAAGGACCCCACAGCTGAATTTCCATCAAAGTACAACAAAGGATATACAGAAAAAAATTCCTCTACATACACATCCCTTTTTGTCCACTATTCAAACTCATTACACCTTCAATTCTATACTTATTTGGAGTTACCTGTCTTAAATTTGGAGGGTTAAAATATCTGAATAAAAACACAGAACACTGCATTTTGATATTGAAGATATTTTCCAGAAATTAAAATAGATTACTTCTCCAATTAGAAACAATACTGTGGCTGCATCTGCTGACACTATATCACCTATCTAGTACACTTTTAAAATATTTATAATTAATAAAAATGAGAACTTGGAATAAAAAACACATAACACTGCTTTCTGCCTTTCGAATATCAAAATCTATGATTTTCAAACACCCCCTAGGCATGGCACACACTAATTACAGCAAGGTTTTTTAGCTTGTCTCCATCCTTCTCTGGGATCCTTTCTACCAATCATCAGATTGGTGGTCCTGGTGAGCTGCTAAAAATCAGACACAGTGTGCACTGTACTGTTGTATGCAGAATCTGTGATTCAAGATGAAGAGATTTTAGAGACTTTTAAGAAAGAGCACCTTCCCCTCACTTCTGGCAGCCCCTTCTTCCAACTACTGCTTGCAGAGTGAATGCAAACATACATCTGAGAGGGAGTAACCTCCAACCTCTCTTCAACTTCAGGTTGTTGATCATTCTACCTGTTCCAATAGATGACCTTTTGGCAGGCATCTGATCCCCCCCCACGCCCCCTGGAAGCCTTACTTTAGTGTATAGCTGTAAGCTTAGAGGCAGCAATGCCACTCTGACAAGCAAATCATACCCATTTACGCTAGTGAATCTCTCTAAAGTGCTACCATAATAGTAAGTTTTATAGTGATACTTTGGCACACACCACTGGGCAGCATGTACGAATTTGGTAACTTAATTTTGTTTTGTTTGGGCAGAATTGTATTTCTTTCAGAAATGTTTGGCCGGAATCTCAGTCCTCCATCTGCTCATTCCAAAGTAGATGCACTGAAAGACAATTCAACTTGACATTTTCATCCTGTGCTTCCAGTGATGAGAAGTTGGCCCGGGAGTTTTTCTTACCTGGCTGCATTATTCTTGGTTTTGCTCCTAGGTATGCTAGATTCACATTAGCCTTTCTGCCATCAATGATCGGATTAGGATCTTTGCAGGCTCTTTCAGCAGCAGCCCGGTCAGCCATGGTCACCTTGAAAATAAACGAACAGTGCAAGTTATTAAAACTTGTTATAATTCAATGAAGTATATTCAATGGAGTTCACAAGTTCAAAAGCTGTGCTTCTACATATGCTGTAGTAAAACACAGTGAAGAACAACTGAACTGAAGCTGAACCTTTTCACAGATTCTTTCAACTCTCTTCACCAAAATAACACACACTACAACAACACAATAACTTTAGTTTGACAGTGAAGCGGAGACTAATCACAGAAATCAGCATTTTTTTTAAAAAAGCATTTGCAATTTACTGCACCATGACACTGGAATTTTTCAGGCATTGAACACCCACTTACACAGAAGCATGTGCTGCAATAGATAAAAATACGAATATGTCGTATCAGCCTGTAGCCAGCTGGCTTCATCCAAAGCCAAAATTTTCACTAGCAACTTTTCATATGCCAGTCTGATGCGAATCTCTTGTGAAGGGCATTGTACAGCCCAGAGAGAAACGGGGGGGGGGGAGAAGAAGTCCTCAAAATACTCAATGCCTTTGAGCTGGAAAAGAAAGCACTCTGGAGTTTCACTTAGAACTCTGTGTGAGAGATCTCCAAAAAGAGATGTTTCCACCTGGCAGGTTTTTTCTTTCTTTCTAGTCGGTTGCTCACAAACAGTTCCAGGAAGTTCACTATTTCACTCAACTGCCTTACCCATCCCCGTGACCTCCGTCCTCTTGTTTGGGGCGCAGAAGAACGTGAGATCCAAAATGACCCCACAAATGACCCCTTCCCCCCCCCATTGCCATAGTCTAGGGAGCAGTGCTCGTTCCTCTCCCGCTTTAAGGACATCGGGCAAACGCATCCCCGTTCTTTCGACTTACAAATCCGTATCCTCGGGACTTGCCCGTCTGCCTGTCCGTGATGACCACAGCTTCCTCGATCTCCCCAAACACCTCGAAGTACTTGCGCAGGCTGGAGTCCGTGGTGTGATAGGGGAGACCCCCGACAAAAATCTTGGTGTACGTGGTGTCCTTCTGGGTCGTGTGCATCTTCCAAAAGACGCGTCTCCCCTCCTACCAGCGTGGTGCAAAGAACCCAAGGGGGAGGTCGAGGGCGCGTTGCCCACTCGCAGCCAACTTCTGTCCGCTGTGGCGTACTCAGCGACGCAGCAAGCGCCCCTCTGCACTTATCCAGGCACGAGTTTGTTTCGAGCAGCTCCTCGGGAAGAGGGGAAGCCTCGCGAGCTGCCCTGAGGTAGGTGGTGTGAACGAGGACGCGAAAGGAGGCTGGCACCGGCAGCGAGTGGGAAGGTGCCGGGCCCAGCCTCAGGCAACTCGCTCACTGCCCTCACCCGTCTTTGGCTTTTCTCTAAAAGCCACCAGGGCCACCCCGCGCCCGCCCCAGCGCCTGCTGCTCCGCCCTCCCACCAGGCTGGGGGTGGGAAGCCAGGCGGAGCCGCTCCGGCTATTGGCCGCTTTCTCGGCCGCCGCTGTCACCCAGCCGTTAGGAACAGCTGCTGCGAGCCTGGAGAGAGCGCGCATGGGGGGAGAATGGAAGAGCGGGGCGGCCTTTCCCTGGCGAGAACTCCATCCACGTGCGCGCCAGGGAGCTGCGGGTTTTTTTTGGGGGGGCGACAAAGACCCCAAGGCGCCTTAGTACCTCCCAACTATACTAGTCCTGCTTTTACTACGCAGCAAAAGGGGAACCGCCCGCCTGCTTTCTCCGCCCCAGGTCTGCTGCGTGTGTGCAGTGTAGGCTCCTGCGTGTCGGCTGAGGGTCAGGCCTTTGCCACAAGGCTGAAATGCAGAGGACCTCATGGAGCGCCAGGCCAGCTACGCTTATTGAACCCATTGCCTCAGGCAGCAGGCTGAGGAGTGGCGAGGGTTGCCCACACATTCTGCGCCTGCCCACCTCATTCCCTGGTCCACCACGGTTGCTCCGACCACCTGCCCCTTCCTCGGATCGCAGGGTCTCGGTGGCTTCTCTCGTTGCGCGCGGAGCCTGCAGCTCTACCGTTGCATCCTGTAAACTTGTGGGTGCCCTCTAATGTACGAGAAAAATAGCGGTGGAGCTACAGCCTCCACATGTGTAGGCTGAAGAGGGCGAGAGGAGCGGGAGGGCTGGCTTCTGCGCGCAGTCTGCCGCTGCTTCTTGCAAAGCGAGAGTGCGGGAAGTGTGCTTTCCGCGTGCCCCACCCCGGCATTCTCCCTATCAGTCTCTGTACAAGAAGTGGCGGCAGAGGTGCAAAGAGGTGAGTACATGATGTGCTGGGTGGGTAGCAGACTTTGGGAGTGGATCAGGTGGCTGATATCTGGAGACGGGCTCAACTCTCCAGCCGTGAGTGGTCCGAGCTGGGCTGGCTGCCAACGATGGGGACAACGCGGTATTGAGGAGGCCACACACGTGTTGCCGAGGCCTGCGGTGCCCATGCGGCCCGCCGCAAGTTCAGCAACAGCCACATTTTCTCCGCTCGCGATGAGATTGTGCACCCCACCAGGGGCAGACGGGCGGGTCCATTTACCGCTGGGCGCTGCTCCGATTGGAGCAGGCTCGGCGGGAGGCGTATCGCGCTTGCAGGGGGCGGGAATGGGGGGGCGGCAACAGAGCTCAAGCAGATCTACAAAAGACCCCGTAAGGCTAATATAAGGTTGAGGCATGCTGCGATCTCCTCTGAGGCGCTTTCACTTGAGGCCCAAGGATAAACTTCAGTCGGAGGAGCCACAGGTCTACAAAAATAAAGCCAAGCTTCCTTAGGGGTGGCTGGTCCCAAACAGCATTTTTTTAGTCTGCTTTTGGGCATGTTGCCTGCTGCAGGAAGGGGTGGCAGAGGTGGCCGACTGGCCCGCCCAGAGCCCAACAACAGTCAGAGCAGAACTGTGTAAGGACCCCTACAGTACATGTGTGCAGAGAAGCCACTTTAAATGTGACCAATAGAGACTGTGACCTCAGCCAGGCAGTGCCATGCCTATGCCAAGCTACTGGCACTGCCCCATGGTAACCACGGTGCCACTTGGAGGGAAGAGGAATTTCAACAACCTGCTTGAATTGGACAGTGCCATTTCCATGATCTCTAGACCCATCTGCTTCCATCATCCCTGCCTAGGAAGCAGCATACGGTGGTGGACTGTTTCCATTGCCACACCCAATACCTTCCGGTGGATCAAGTGCAGTACCAGGGTTCAGTCAATCATGTGGATTTTCTGCTGGTGGAAGTACCTACCTGATTGTATGAGGTTAAGGCACCCCGGGATTTGCAGAGACTAGTCATGGCACACACCATAGCCTTTGCCTTGACAGAGGTAATAGAAGACACCTCATCAGACCAGCACTGGTTGGCAAGCTCCACCAACCAGGTGAGGTCTAGGATGGCTGCTGACAAAGAGGATGACACAGCACAGGCCACTGTGCTGGCTGTTTTCCTGGCTGTTTCTACCAACTTTGGCACATTTGAAACACATCATGCCTTCAGCATCTGCATGACCTCGTGTTGCTGAGGTCTGTGGTATCTGCACGTCCAATCATGAGTTTGGTGGTGGCTGCCTCTTTGGGACTCCTACTTGATATTGCTGCTTCCGCTGTGCCAGCCTTGCTTACGGTTTTATAATGGTAAATTAGAAGTTCAAGAGTTTTCTTCTCACTTATTCCTACAGTTTGAAAACTGCTGATCTAGCTCATTTCATATTCTTGGGAAGAGTTGCAATACCTCAACATAAATGTATAAAAACTGAAAAAAAATATTTTAAAAAAATATTCCAGATAAATATAAAAGTTATACAGGCATGCCCTGGTATCCTCTGGGTATGCGGTATCTGTTCCAGACCCCCTGTGGATACCTGAAGCTGTGGATGCTGGGGACACCTTTTTAAAGATAGGGAACATCGGTGGTTTTGCTGCAACAAGGTAAAAAAAGGATTTGTTTAATGTTCCCTTATCTTTTCAACAGGCGTCCCAGTAGCCAAGGTATCTGTGGATAACTAAAACCGTGGATACAGAACCACTGGATACTAGGTCATACTTGTGGTAGAGTGCTAGCCTGGGCTTGTTTACTCAGAAGCAAGTCCCACTGTGCTCAGTAGAACTTATAACCAGGTATTCCTAGGCAATTACACTGTGTGTCCCTGTTCGATCTGGACCTCACAATAGCTTTCAATACAAGTGACTGGTACTCTTCTCGATTACCTGTCTGGGATGGGACACGAAAGCACTGTTTTATAGTGGTTCTGATCCTTCCTGGAGGATTGAGTCTAAAAGGTCATGCTGGGGAACTTCATGCTAAACACCATGGCCATTGACATGTCGTGTCCTGGGTTCCATCTTTCCCCCATGCTGTTTGACATTTACATGAAACTGCTGATGGACTTTATCTAGGGTTTTGGTGTAGGGCAGCACTTCACAATCTTCTTTGGTCCGCAATGCCCCTCCCCCACATGCTGTCAATGCATAGTTTCAGAACTCCTTGTGTAGGGTGTAATTGATACAGAGGTGAAGCCCAGCTTTACCTCTCTTTGCCATTTCTAGATAGGTAGCTAGATAGACGTTTGCTTCTTGGGAGGAAAGCTAACCTAGACAACTTAATAAAAAACCGAGACATCACCCTGCCAACAAAGGTTTGCATAGTCAAAGCGATGGTTTTCCCAGTAGTAATATATGGCTGTGAGAGATGGACCATAAGAAAGGCAGAGCACCGAAGAATAGATGCTTTTGAATTATGGTGTTGGAGAAGACTCTTGAGAGTCCCCTGGACTGCAAGAAGATCCAATCGGTCAATCCTCCAGGAAGTCAAGCCTGATTGCTCCCTGGAAGGACAAATCCTGAAGCTCCAATACTTTGGCCACCTCCTGAGAAGAGAGGACTCTTTAGAAAAGACCCTCACGCTGGGAAAGATTGAAGACAAAAGGAGAAGGGGGCGGCAGAGGATGAGATGGTTAGACAGTGTCACCGAAGCAGTGAACATGAAATTGGGTGAACTCCGGAAGCTAGTGGAGGACAGGGAGGTCTGGCATGCTGTGGTCCATGGGGTCGCGAAGAGTTGGACACGAGTTAACGACTGAACAACAACAAGCTGTCCAAGAATGATCCATCCAACCTAACAAACTGAAATAAGATCTCCACAAGACAAAAGTTCTTCTGATTAGGTTGCTCCTCTTAAAAGCTCATGTTATCAGGTTGGGAGTCCTACTTCTGAACAGATCTTCGCTCCTGGATGTCCAAGTGGTGGCAGTAGCTCAGTGCTTTCACCCAGCTGTGGCTGGTGCACCAACTGCACCAATTTCTGTTTCAAGCGTACCTAGCTATGGTTATTCATGCTATGGTTACTCCTCAACTGGATTACTATAACACACTCTACATGAGTTTACTATTAAAGATGGTCCAGAAATTTCAGCTGGTGCAAAATCAGCTACAAGAGTGTTGACTGGTACAAAGCTGTTTGCTCATTATTGTTACTCACACTTCATTGGCTGCCAGTATGTTTCTGGTCAGTATTCCAGTGCCGGTGATTACCTTTACGGCCGTAAGGCCATAAGTGCCGGTGATTACCTTTATGGCCGTAAGGCAGTGGTTCCAAAACCTTTCTGACTGATGGCTTCCTTGACCTACTGGGTCATTGGCTAAGGCTCCCCTTTACCACTACAATCCTATACATTGCATGGGAATGCTGGTTTTTCATGAGGATTCCACAGCTCCCTTGAATGCTTTCTGTGGCTCCCCAGGGAGCCATGGCTCACAGATTGAGTACCTCTGCCTTATGGCTTAGGGTGAAGTATTTGAAGGACTACCTTCCTCTACATTACTCTGCCCATCCAATGACATTTTTTAAGGGATTCTGCCATTGCCAGATCCTGATTTGGCAGTGACCCATGAGAGGGTTCTCTGGGTGCTTGTTCCCATTCTGTGGAGCATGCTACCTTGTGAGATGAGACTGGCATCCTGCTGGTCAGCTTTTTGGTGTTGCTTTTTAAAAAAAATTGTACCTGGTTTTGCGGTTTATTATGATTGTATCCCTTTCCCTAAGGCTAGTAAGATTTTAATTGTCTCTCTGATCAAATATGACTTTTATGTGCCACTGTTAATCTTTTTTTATGCTACTGCATTTTAATAATTTTTTTATCAATGTTGTAAGTCATCTTGGTTTTTTAAGAAAGCAAGGTATAATCTTTTAATTAAATAATTAAAAAGTAAAGTAATTCCCTGTGCAAGCACCAAGTCATTACTGACTCAAGGATTGAAATCACATCACAACGTTCGTTAGGCAGACTTGTATGGATGGTTTGCCATCTTGGAAGGAGGGGTATAAATAAATAAGTAGGTCAGGTATGTATTTTTTTTAACGTTACTCCAATAAGGAGAGTAATGACTCAACTGGGGACCTGTATCTGCCTTTAATAAGGATCTTCCAGGTTTCTCTGCCACCACCAAATACAGGTAAGTGAAAAAGGGGGTATACTACCTGTGTTCAGCAGTGGTGGTGAAGCCCAGACGTGCCCTCCTTAAAGGGGTAGTGTCCCAACCAAAGGTCTAGCCCAGGGGTAGGCAACCTTAAACTCTAAAAGAGCCATTTGGACCCGTTTTCTGGAGAAAAGAAAACCTCGGGAGCCACAAAACCCTTTTGACATCTAAAATGAGGATAACACTGCATATATAGTTTTTTTACCTTTATGCTACGTATAAAAAAACTATAATGTGTTGCATTTTTGAAATGAATGAATTGCTACAGAGAAAACAAAATTTTATTTCAGC
>JAJKFI010000019.1:12848240-12858660 GCA_029204185.1 Lerista edwardsae | reverse complement strand
TATCCTTCCACCACCTGACTTGGCCAGCAGACCATTCAAATAAGATACTACATGCAAAACTGAAAAGCCTCCTTGAAGAAAGACATCTGGCTCTTGCAGAACAACAAGGCACAGCAGCAAGCTTGCTTTTGTTGCGCTCTATAAAGTGGCCATCACGAAATGCCCCTTCTTTTAGTGAACTTTCGGGCTTTCCAAACACACTTGGCTTGATCCACGTCAGGTCTCCATCCGCTCTCTCACTCTCTCCTCCCCCCTCCCACTACCCCGTGGTCACCACCCTGCCTTTTCCCGCTATCTTCCTTAGGTTCACTCTTTGCGTGTAAACAACTTCTCACTACACTGAGGCGCACCGAGCAAAATTGCAAAATTGTGGGGTGGGGGGGAAGCGATGGGTAAATGGCTCCCCAGCAGGGAAGGGGGGCACGAGCACGGCAGGGCTTCCAGCGCTTGCGTGGGAGGGGGCACCTGGCAGCCGCATCCTCTTTGTGAGGGAGGAGGTGGACTGGGCAAGCGGAGGGCTGAGAGTGGAAGAAGGGCAGCGAGGCAATGGCTTCCCGGCGGCCAGGGAGAGGCACCTGAATGTGGCAAGGTATCTCGGAGTCGTCCAGCAAGCGGATGGTGCATTTCATCTCCTGGCTCAAGGACCTGATGCTCGAGCTCTGGAACTGGATCATTTCATAGTCCTCCTGCTGCCTCGCCTCCCGCACTTGCAGGGAGCAAACATGCAGTGCAGTCCTGAGGGAGGCCGGCAACCCATCCGGCTGCCTCGGCCCACCTCGCTGGGAGGGGAGGGGGGAAGGAGGAGTGACCTCGCACCTGCCTCGCAAGGCAGCAGTAGGAGGCTCAGCTGCGGGGCAGCGGCGGCTCCCGCTGCTGTTGCTGGGCGAGCATCATGGTGAGGAGGTGGAGGCCGCGGAGGAGGAGGCGGTGGCAGCTGCTGCTGCTGCTCTCCTCGCAGCCGGCCTGAGCTCCTTCCTTTGCCTTGTTGCCCAACGCAGCCGCCCTCAACGCTCGAGCTGGACGCGTGCAGCCCCGGCACACTCTAGCAGCTCTGGAGCCGCAACAGATGGCGGAAAGAGCCACTTGCGGCTCCGGAAACATGGGTTGCCGACCCCTGGTCTAGCCACTGTCTGGACCGTTTTGTCGTTCACTCTGGTTCCACATCCACCCCAAATATCCCAAAGTAACACACTCGTGCACATCAGATGCCTTTTTTTTCAAGTGTAGCACTAGATCTCCAAGTGTAGGGTATTTCTAGGCATGTTCCTTATACAAACAAAATCCTAGATCAGCTGGAATAACGAGAGCATGAAATAAATAATCTACCCTTTGGATTATCTCATAGACTCACAGAATATTAGCGTTATGGTCAACCCTTTCCCCAGTCGGAGGCTGCCTCAAGTGTATGACAGAGGAATTTCCACAGCTCAGTCTATCCTGTCTCTGCCTTGGTTTACTTTTTGTTATTGATCGTTCTTTGAAAATATATCACATAAGATAAGCAATATCTACATATCTTATTTTTCAGAAGTTGTGCAGCTTCCAGTAGAAAGAACTGCATTAGTTATTAAACAGCCATAAGTAGAATTAAAACTGAAGTCTAAAAGAAATCTTGAGATTTTGAGTTTCCTAACAATGCCCAGAGAACATCTCCTGAAATGTTCTGTGCTTATCTGGAGGCTTTTAAATAATCAGTTTGAATTCTGAGGCTGTTCTCAATGACTTTAATATAAATACTCCAAAATAAGGATAAGGATTACTTTCTAGAGCAATTTAAATAAATTATCAACATCCATCCTGTATAAGAGAACTTCTAGTTTGTCTTTGGGGAATACAATAATATGGCTTCACTGAAGGAGCCCCAAAGGCTGTCGCTTACAATGAATAGTTTTAACTGATACATTTTATTACAGTCTTCCTGACAGGGTAGCAGTAGCAGACAGCTTGCCAGCTTACGAATCGGTGCTGAATGCAGCTGTATTAACGTTAGCTGTATTGTCAGGCTTTTTATTTATTTATACACACCAGATGCCTGTCATGTCAGAGAGCAGTGGATATCATGTAGTCATTCTGTGGGCTACTGAAGACAACAAAGGGTCTCTGATTATATTCCACTCTATTTATTCCTACCAATGGTTTACTGCAGCAGATGATAATGACCCACAAGGGCATTTGGAACTGGCCAATATAACTTAACTAAACAGAGGGTTTTTTATATACCCGGAACCAGGTGAAGTCATCAGAAAGTTCTTTCAGTTCACATAAAAATAAACACATTAAAATAGTCTTATCTTCTATTTGTCTAATAAAACACACTTTCAGCTCATAGGTTCTGAATTTCTAAGGTGGCCTAAATGATTCAACAGACTTTCTGATGAAGACTCAAAGCTGAGGGTAGCTAATATTATAGAATATGTTATCTAATTATTGCATCCTCAACAATAAAGTTTTGATAATGTACAAATGTATACTGAACAGGCTAGCTATTACACAGGCTATCATCTGATTTCCTGTAGAAAGTTCTAAATACTCCACTATAGTTGGGAAGAAAGGTATGTGAATATTATATTGTACAGGTGGGGGAGACATGTCCTCACTTAATTTTTATGCATATATTTGTAATCAGGACTGAAATGTTTAAAATGGAGATTGTCAAAATTTAAATATTACAGTAGTTTGGTCAGGAAATCTTAAATTGCTTTGTCAGCAGAACATTAATTAGGCCACAATCCTCTACGCAGTACCTGAGAGTAAGCCCCATTGAACACAGTGGGATTTACTTATGAGTAAACATGTATAGGACCATGCTGTTAATATACTTTTCCTTCATATGATAGAAGGGTGCCTGAGTGGGGGAATATGATTGAGATATATAAAATTATGCATGGGATGGATAGGGTTGATAGAGGGAAGTTTTTTACCCTCTTGCCCAACACCAGAACCAGGGGACTCAAATCCACTCAAATTGACTGACAGGAGAGCTTATCCAGCACATAATTAATTTGTGGAACTCTTTGCCACAGGATGTTGTGAGGGCACCTGGCCTACATGTCTTTAAAATGAGTTTTTTATGGGGGACAGATTTATGGGAAACAAGCCATGATGATTACATGTAATCTCCAGGTTGTAGAGGTAGCCTGTTTTTGAATGCCAAATGTAAAGGAGTGGCAACAGGATACAGTTATCTTGACCTGTGTGCTCCCTGAGACATTGGTGGAGATACAGGAAGCTGGACTAGATGGGCCTTCGGCCTGATCCAGTGGGGGTCTTCTTATGGTCTTAAGTTTAAAGAAATTATTTTCAATTTCATTCACATATTATATTCCAAAGAACTAATAGTGAAAAAAACACAACCCTAATTCATATTTTCTATTTAGTTGACTTTGTTTTTGTATCCATGCTCTTAAAATGAAACTGCTGTGTGATCTTCCCTTAAGATTTTAGGCCAAATTTTAAGTAATGTTTGGGTTCCTGAGGAAAAGTGAGTTCTTTCCTTCTCAAAGATATTCCTCTATATGACACAAATGAAATTACTCATCTTTTTATTGATGTGGATAATATCCCAAAAACACAGAAAGAAAGGTTTGGGGGATAAAACACTGTAGCCATTTTTTGCATTATTCCATTCACTGCTCAATCTGGCTGCCAATTAAACTGATGAAAGCTCATTTGCACGTTATAAGAGTATGCCAGTAGCCTTAATGATAGATCATTTATATAAATAATTATCAGTCTTCCACTAGGGTAGGTGAGGTTTGACTATAGGAAACTGTAGTGCCATTTGTTATCACTAAGAAATTGGCAAGATACTTGGAGCCTTGAGTTAAAGCAGTTGTAGCTGGATTTCAGTTTCCTGTCACAATTTTTTTTCCAGAAGTGGGTAGCCAGGCAGTTCCTGCACACCCCCTAATCACAGATCTTATCGTGCTTTGCTGATTGTATAATGTGCCTGCTTCCCTTTTTGGAGAACTTTTGTAGGGTTTAAGTATGCAAAGAGTAAAATGCCTCAGAAAATATATGACATGCTTCATGAATAGGCTGTGGTATAACCAAGATTGGTTTTATTCTGGGAAAGATTCCTCCAGGCCTAAGGAAACAGATCCTCTGTCTGACACAACTAAGTCTGAGATAGCAAGCGTAACATGATAATGCACAGATGTTCCGCTTGGCATTTTATATGACAAAAATAAAGACAGTGCCCACTATGTAGACTTGAAAGTCACCCTAGAGGATACGCTGTCAACATAGTAAACATAAAAACTGAAACTCACAGGCACGTATTTATAATCAAACAATTTTAACCTATGAAATTAAATTTGATTTGAAGGAAGCTCATTTAGAGCTTGAACACACATGGAATCCTAAACAGGTGTGAATAGTTCAACTTTTTTTTTTTTTACAGTGAGAAGCATGGGAAAGACATTTGTGCATTGACTTACGTATTTTTCAAATGTGCAGTCTGATCCTATGCATGACTTGGAATTAATTCCTTGGAATTATATTCCACTATGTGCAATGGAACTCATTTGGGTAAGTGTGCACAGGATTGCAGCCTTAAATTCTCCTTTTTGTTTTATATTCTTTCATTCTACAACTTCACTTGTGAAACTGAATAGGGAAATAAGATACAACCATGAATAAATCAGCAGGAATAAACTGAACAAAAGGAACTTTATACTGGATGGTGTTTACTTATTGATGGCTTCTTTATGAATACAGTATTAGATTTTAGAAAAGAACTGGAGACTTGTTTAGTTCTCAAGTGTAGCATTTGTATTTTGTGACAACTGAATTCCTATCATTTTTCTTCTTTATAAACTTTTAGGCACTTTCTGCGTTTTCATCTTTTATTCAAGCAGAAGCTATACATTCATTTACTATAAAACCAGTAGTAAATTATTTAAGATTTGACATGGAGAAAATAATGGGAATCCTATCTTGAAAAAAATATTGGTATGAATATTGGTAAGAATTTAATATCGACTATGGGGTAGGAGCGGCATTGTAACTAACAGCCCAATCCTATGGGCTGTGGCCAGCAGTGGAACACACTTCCGCTGCTGGAGACTGCTAAAAAGTAGTCTTAAAGGTCCTATTGGAAGTGCACTAAGTAATGATCTGCTGGGAAACTGGTGGGAAGGCTGAAGCCCTCCTGCCTGCATCATTGGCTTTCCTGCTGGAGCACATAAGGCAGCAAGAGAGGAGGTGGGATAGGGTGGAATGGGCACTGTGGGTACCCAGGGGCTAGTAATTATATTTGGGGGGAGGGTTACACTGGTCATTAGGAGGGTCTGGGAGGCCTGCAGCCCCTCTGTGAGCCTCTCTGCTGTTTAAAATCACTCAGTTGAAGGTTCAGAGCGCACTTCCGATTTCTGCACGAAAACTGGAAATATGCTCCAAACGTCAGAGTGATTTTAAGGATTGGGGAGGCTCGCAGAGGGAATTGTGGGCCTCTAGGACCCTCCTAACGGCCAGTGTGACCCCCCTGGCTGTCCGCAGTACTGCAATTGCTGTAACACCATCAGGACACCATCCCCAGACCCCACCTCTGCCAGCACTTACCTGAGGTCCGAAAGCGCAAGTAGGACTTTGAAACTGCTGGCATATAGTACTTCACATTAATGCCTTGATTCAATGCATATTTTCTTTGAAGCAAGTTCTAATGATTTTGCCAAAGTTAATTTTCAAATAAACATGCTTAGGGCTATAGCTTTATTTTCATTTTATGATTCAGTTATAATTTCCAAGTCCTTTCAGAAGTGCTTTTTCCTGACTAGTGAATATTAAGACTAGTGAATATGAATATGTTTCATTTGCCCGGCAGAATGGTGCATATGAGCTTTTCACTTCTTTCCCCCCCATTGCCTTCAGCAATTGCTTGATTGGCAGAAATTCAGCTTCTCTGAATAAGGAATGATTATTTTGAGAAGCTGAATTTATGCCAATCATACTAGTGTAACATCCATTTATAAAAATGTGCCTCTATCTCTTCCCCTGAATGCTCCCCTTCAACAGTCACTTACAGGCTGGGGGGATAGATGTTGCAATAAAGAAGTGTAGGCCATGATGGATGTCTCCTGTGTGCCTGGAAAGAGTCATCTTCCAAAAAGAGAGATAAAAGAGATGAAAACAAACACAAGACAGATGCTGTGGAGAAGATGCTACAGATGGGGAGCACCAAATGCCAATGGCTGGAAAAAGAGCCTTTTGGCTATCATCCAGCTCCAACGTTCTCCTTCCTACCCCAGCTTTGTCACTGATGGATGGACATGGACCCATGGGGAACTGTTATTGATGATAATAAGGAGAAGTACTCTGAGCATGTGAAAAGTGCTTGTCCTTCAAGTAACCACAGGAGCCAGAAATGCATAGGCAAGCTATATGTTTGAACGTGGTGCTTCCCTTTACCTCCTTTGGAACCTCCAGTGCAGTGGCAGGAAACCATTAGATATACATGAGCCTATTAACAAAATGACTAACCGGCAAAGAGCTACTGTGATTCCAACCCTGCTGTGATCTATTTAACTGTAGACAGAAAATTGCTAGAGCAGGGCAGGAGATCCTTCCAAGAACCAACACATAGCAGCAGCAACAGCAGATCATTAATAAATTCCTCCCTCATGGTTCTGGTTTCTCTCCCAACCCCATATTTAAATGTGGAAACAAAATCACCAGAGCAAGGGAGTAGGCCATGAGCTTCCAGTAACTACCACAAGAGATACCAGTAGCTCGTGAGCCCCACATTGCCTACCCCCGCTCCAGTGCTAGCAAAATCCACATTATAACATTTTGAAGCATTCTTCTGCTTTGAAAGAACTAGAAAAGGGCATGTGACTGGTGGTGGAGAAAGACAGCAACGGCTTATATGCTTTGATATACACAGTAGTTAGATTTGATACTAAAAATTGACAGTCCTGCAGCCAGCATTCTGCAGTTGTCTGGCAGTGGGCATGTTGTTATGATGACAGCTGTTGGAAAATGTTAGGTCAGAGTGCCACCTTTCCCTCTCTTTGGAATTAGATGTGCTTTTCGAATGTTCCTCATGCAGCTAATCTAAGATTGACCTATGTGCCAAGCACACTGAAAGTTAACTGCATGAAGTTGCTACACACTGTATGCGCCTGTAGCAGATTCTCACCTGATATACATCATTCAGTGCAGAGCAGTCTCTCCCAGCCATTATTTTTCTTTCATCCTAACTCCCAAACCATCCCATTAGTTCTAAATTTTGAACCAGTATTCCCTTTCTGAAGAATGTTTTGTTAACTGGGGTCAGCTTGACTTTTCCAGCTTGTTTGGCTCTCTGAGCCTGATTGTCATAAAATAAATTCATTTTTTTCCCTGTGATGTTTGACTGCTTTTGACTGGCGGAATTTTTATAACAGTTCGACATAAGCCAAATGTAAAATGTGTTAACTAAATGGAGCGTACAGAAACCTTTGTGTATCTTCAAGTAGACAAACGCTACCACGATTTGTTTCTTTTCATAACAGAAGGAAGGTTCCCAGGGGCGCCAACTTGCTCGGAACATTGGGGGGTGCTGAGTAGCCACGCCCCCGATGTAACCATGTCCAACGTAGCCACGTCCCCTGATGCAATAATGTCTGGTGTAATGATGCCCCCTGACATAGCCATGTCCCTGACATAGCTGTACCCACTGTCATTGCAATTCGGAAGAGTTTGCTTTGCATCGTGTCACCCCTGTGTTCGGCCCTGGGCCTTTTCACCACTGGGCTGAGCAGGCCCTTGCGGAGCACGCCTGACCACTCCGACAAACAGGCATGCTCCTGGCCTAGAGCCAAACATGGGGTGACGCGCTGTGTGTGGGTGCCCAGCATTGGGGGTGCAGAGCACCCCCCAAAAATATTGTGGGTGCTGACAGCATACCAACACCCATGGAGTTGGCGCTACTGAAGATTCCTATGATTTTAAGAACATACGAAGGGCCCTCTGGATCAGAGTGAATGGCCCATCTAGTCCAGCCCATCAGATGCCTCAGGGAGCACACAAGACAACAAGATGCCTGCATCCTGTTGCATCTGGCATTCTGAGCTAGCCTACTTCTAAAACCAGGAGGTTGAACGTACCCATCATGGCTTGAAACCTGTGATGGACTTCTAGAAATCTGGTCAATCCCCATTTAAAGGCATCCAGGTCAAATGCCATCACCACATCCTGTGGAAATGAGTTCTCTAGATTAATTACCCACTAGATAACAAAGTTATCCAATGAATTTCTGAAGATGGCAGCATGGCTAGCCTATCCATGAAGTAAACAATAGTGTTACACTGAGTAGCAGATTGGGGGTGAGTGGCAAACAGTGCCTCCAGTCTGCCACAACAAAGCTAGCTGCTTTCCCTACCTTTTATTTGGTCTATTGTTGTTGCTAATACTATTTGTATCCTGCTTTTCAACCCAAAGCAGGATGGCACAAATCAGTTTACATAGCAAAATAAATATATTGTTCCTGTCCCCAAAAGCCTCACAATCTAAACATACCCTGAATAAAGATGCCAGCCACAGTCACTGGAAAAGAGGCCTGAGCCAGGTTGGGGAAAAGGAAACTTACTCTCCCTCAGCTCAATATAAGAGGACTACAAGGTGCCTCTTTGTCCAGCCAACCAGGGTATCTAAACCCATGAGCATCATAGATCATGTAATTGCCCACAGGAGCACAAAACTGGCTGTGATTTCCTCGTCCTAATGAGCTAGGCATTTCCTACTGAGTTTAAAGAGCCCATGTGGAGGAAGGAGCCAGGTAAGGGCATGTGAATTTTGGGGAGGGTGGTGGCAGTGGCAGCGCAGAGATAGCACTACTGGTCATCCCAATAGCTTCCCCTGGCCCTTGGATATAATTTTCCTCGGAAATCACAGCCAGTTTTATCCTCCTGTTGGCAATTGCATGATCCATAATGCTCAAGGGTTTGTACAGAGAAATGTATATATACAATATATTGTATACTGAGAGCTACTGCTATACTAATATTGAGTAAAAACATAGTTTGAATTTACTTTTCATAACGATGCGTGAGTACCCTCAGGTTAGGATCCTATGCACAGTTACTTGAGAGCAAGCCCCATTGAAAACAAGAAGATTTAAGTAAACTTGCCTAGTTTTGGGCTGCTGGTCACTGCTAGACCAGTCCTGTTCCCATAAATCATATGCTAGGTTTGGGCTGCAAGAGTCATAATATCTAGCAACATGAATCATCCCCTGAAACAACCTGATGACTAATGCTCATCAGAAATGCCAGCGGCAAGTCATGATAGAATCATTTTGCATGGTCAGTACCTAAGCAGTTGCATTTTGTATCAGCTACAGCTTTGTAAACTGAAATTACAATAAGTATTATTTGAACCCATAAAATATTATTTCTGGTAGCTGTTTCCTTATGTTGTGTATGATGAGAAACAGAGTCCAGTCACTATCTGTTACAGTTTAAATGTTCATTATTTGGGAGAGGAGATGGGGCCCAAGTAATTGGCAGTGGAGATGAAACACACACTCCCAGCACCTTTGGAAACAACCTCTTGCTGCTGTTCAGCACCCTCACAACCTGAAGCTAGAGAGTGCAACGTGAGAGTGGAATGCTGTACTGAAAGATGCCTGCCCATCCCTGTTGTCTGTGGCACTCTAATTTCAGCTGGAAAGTTTGTCAGTGCTGAAGTTCACCACTGCTCCATCTACTGTTCTCAGAAATTAACTGCACGGACACTTAATGATTATTTCCCTCCTTACATGGTGTGCCGACTCTTTGCCCCTCCATCTGTGATGATCCCCACTGCTCAGAATGCAAACACAAAACGTGAGATACTGTGACTATTTTTTTTAACCAAAATGGTTCCATATAGCACACTGGATATTTTAGTAATAAACCATAACTTTCAGTTAAAATTGCAGGGTCATTAAAAGGACTTGTTGCAGTTATATAGGTAGTAATCATTATGTAGCCATTATGTAGGTAGTAACCGTTTCTTTATCTAGATTTTCAACCAACTTCAGTATATCCCCAAAGATTCAGAGTTGAATGCACTTTTTAAAATAATTCATAAAGCAGTAAATATTTATTTTTTAACTTTACAGCCTTTAAAAAGTTAAAAATCAATTACAGTGTGTGTGTGTGTGTGTGTGTGTGTGTGTGTGTGTGTGTGTGTGTTTAAATGACACATACACACTGCATCCAACCCAGGTATGTGAGGCTGAGAGAGAGAGTGTGACTGGCCCAAGGTCACCCAGTGAGCCTCATGGCTGACTGGAGATTTTGAACTTGTGTCTTCAGGTCCTAGTCTGCCATTCAGTGTGCAGTAGTTGGTTGACTCCTGCACATTGCCCTTGCTGGATGAAGATTATGGCCTCATTGCTTTCATTCTGAATTCTAAAACATTCCTGTACAGTTGCTGGCCTTGGAACAATTAAAGG
>JAJKFI010000019.1:12827813-12848230 GCA_029204185.1 Lerista edwardsae | reverse complement strand
GTGTGTGTGTGTGTGTGTGTGTGTGTGTGTGTGTGTGTGTGTGTGTGTGTGTGGTTATGAGAATGTAATAACATTTACATACTATTAGGAAACTTGAATGTTTGAATGTCAGTTTATATAAATGAGGTCGAAATCCTAACCTGGAGTTAGGTTACCTGATGACTAATCCTAAACTGGCAGACAGGCCAGTGCCATATCCACCGCTGCTTAGGAGAGGCTGGAGCCTCCCCCGGGCAAGGGAGCGTTCACTCCCTGCCCGTAGGGGAGGCTCCAGCCTCCCCGATGCACTCCTCAGATCTGTGCCTGCTAAACAACAGGTGCAGATCCAAGGAGACCACGCAGCCTGAATCGGGACCGTGCGACCTCACCAGCAGGCTTAGGATGTGGCCATATGGCCGCCTCCCAAGCCCACCCACCTCCCACCCACAACCTCCCTTCCCCCCACCAATCTCCCTCCCCCCTACCAATCAACTGACCGGCTTCAGTCAGCGCAAGGGAGACTCCCCGTCAGTGCGCTCAAGCTGACGCTACTCAGCGCTAATGACGTAGCGTTGACACTACGACATTGCGTCGATACTACATGCAGCATAGGATTGCACTGCCAATGGTGTCCTTTGTAAGGCCAAACTTTGCTGGCCTAGCTACGCCAGCCTAATTCCAGTTTATCAGTTTATAAGTGAAATGGGGCAACCCGCAGAAAAGGTAGTACTTTCTACATACTCAGGGGACTCTCAAGGTGCAGAAAAGGACATAAATTTGAAATTAAAAGGAAACTTTAAAAAAACCCAACTGATACGGATTGAGCATGCTCAGTGCCCCCAAGGACAAAACAAACAAATCTGGGGATATGAGGGGAGAAGAGGAAACTGGTCTTCTTCAGCCTTTAACAGTGTATTGTGTACCCTGGATGTGGCATTTAGGATTGATGAGATACAACATTTTGTTGTGAATCCCACTTGTTTAAACTAACTCACTAACTCACTAACTCACCAATTAGAAAATTATGCTCTGCTTTTTTCAGTGTAAGTACATCCCACAAAATGAAGACTTCAGTAGTTCAGCAAGTCTAAGCGAAATTTTACTGGTCAGAATGCTTCATTGATTGTATTATAAGTTACATCTGACTCCACCGTATTAAAGTCTTGAAAACAGCTCTTTAATGTATCATCAACTTCTTCCTTCTCCATCCAATTGCATTTTCCCTGATTTAAGCAGGGTAACAACTGAAAAGAGTTTGAAGTCTTTTGAACTTCAGAAGTTTTGCTTTCAGGGGACATTATTGGTTTAGGTGTGTCAAACAGGAATTCTTTCTGCTGTTGCTCTTCCCTTACCTGAAAAGAGATGACTCTTTAGATGACATAAATTTAAAACATTTTGGACACACACATACAAGCTGCACAAACTATAGCCCAATTGGGACATTCTTAATGTGAAGAAAGTCAACATGTGGAGTGGTGAGCGTAGATCCTATGTGCATACCAGTTGTATACATTGAGGCTTGGTATGTGTAATATGGTGCTCTGTTTTTTTATCATGGTTCAGAGAAATCACTTTCATGTCCTATTTGTCTGCATCAAGATGGGGCCTCCTGCCATAATCCCAATTTCCATCCTACGCCTTGCTTATAGTGTGTAAACTAAGACCCAATCTACACATTATGTAGAATCATTGGGTCAGCTGAGCCAGTAGAATTCTAGACTGTTCTAGTTCAGACTGTGAGGGGACGACAACAATATTCCAGAATCCTTTCCTGTGCAAAAATTATCCTGCATGTTGTGTATAGTAAAGCAGAGAGAAATCTGTGCAAAATCTTTCCTCATTTATTTCATGCAGGGAGGGTTTCTTGCATGGAGAAGCACTCTAAAATATTACTCCCACCAGCAGCCTGAACCAGAACAGCCTAGAATTCTATTATCTCAGCTTAGTACCTCATCCTGTGTAGTATTTACAAGGAGACTGGGAGTGCAGTCCTAACCTGGCATTGCCCCGGCGCAGCACTCTTATGCTGGACCAGTGTTGTTGCAAACATACCATAAGGTGCGCCTGTGCCACGGATTGGGTTGCTGGGCCAGTGCAGTCAGCAGCACTGGCATACGTGCACCGCGCAGCCTGCCAGCTGTCCTGGCCTTCTACTGGCTTAGTTCTGCTGGTGCAGGCCCACAGCAAGACATGCTGGAGGCAAGCGGGAGGCGTTATGGGTTGGAGGAAGGGTGGACCCATGGGCGGAGAGTGGGGCAGAGATAGGACATGGCCGTTAGGCTGTATCCTAACCAGCGTCGTCATCCGCAAATGAACTCCCGGAACGCTGGGAGGGACTTACACGGGGCTTCGCTATGATTGGCTGCCCGCCCGTTTTGTTCCACGGCAGCCCTGGCCTCGAGGGGTGCCTGCTTGCCAGGGGAGACAGGTGGGGGGGGGCGCTGGGTGCCTGGGCAAGCAGTGGGGGGCCGTGCCAACCGGGGGCAGCCCCCCCTCAAGGCCAGGGCAGCCGCGGAACAAAACGGGCGGGCCACCAATGAAACAAAATTCCCTCCCACATCCCTCCCAGTGTTCTGGGAGTTCATTTGCGGATGACGATGCTGAGCCTAACCCCCATCCCTGTGCTGGGCGGCCCCGATCCAGGCCACTCCTGGCTGTGTGGACTTGTATTTGCTATATTGTGGGCACAGATTGGAGCATCCTGATAGGGCTGGCTGGCGCTTACCCCAGAGCAAGGGGAAAATACTCCCTTATCCCGTGGAGAGCTGCAGCTGCCTCCCAGCCTGCATTAGGATACAGCCAGCCAGCCTGCTCTAGCACAGGTTAGGATTGCACCCTGGGTTTGAACAAGACTACTGTTAAATTGGGGTTAAATAGGTTTATTGGTGCAAATGAAACAGAATCTAGCCTGTTTATAGGAAGAGAAAATGAGTATTTCATTATGAGATACTTTGCAAGCATCTTCTAACTTGTGCCATTTCAGCTGTTGAAAAGTATCCCCTCATTAGTCAGAGGTTAATTTGTTTCAGAAAGGAAATAGAGGGTTCTCTAATTCCAATATATGTTGTGACAATACATACATTCTTGATTATTACAGTACACATATTGTATAGTGAATGTGTCCAGAACAGTGGATTTTATCTCTTTTTAAGAAAAGTCTCCTTGTTTTCAATGTCCTCTATTGTTAAATTGTTTGCTTTCTTCCTTTTGATTTCAAGCTTTTCCAGTTTGGCTGGTAGTTTCTGCAGTGTCCTTTCTGTAGTTACCAACTGTGAATATAGATATGGAAAATGTCTGTACAGTATGTGACGAACATCAAAAAGGAAGGGGAATAGCCTATTCCACTCTGCACACTCATGTAAGAAATTCATAGCTTCACCGGAAGTGCCTGTCAGAAGATCTGGCCGTGGATTTAATTATCTGTGGATTTTGCTTTTTTGCAGGGGCCCAGGAACATCTCCCCTGCAGATACTGAGCACCTATTGTACTTACTGATACAAGTTTAAATTATTCTCAACCATGGAGCTATCTGTGGTCAATGTATGCCTTTTGCAGGCCTTGCCATTGTTTATGGGCAGTAGAAAATCAGTGTTGGGCTCACATTCTTGTTACTAGATTTTAATTCCATGTCATGCTTTACGTTTGTCCTTGTCAATTTCACACAAAATGTTTTTTTTTCTTGACTAATGCTGAGTGTCAAGATCAATTTTGCACATTGACTAATTCATTGTGAAACAAATTCACATTGAAATAAAAACAGAGCAAAACAAAACTTAATCTTAAAATAAAAGTATGAAAAGTTTTAATATCTTTCTTTTCACTATACATTAGTGATCCTATTAATTAAAAGATAATCACTTTCATGACCTTTAATAAAATTTGACATTTTATGGATAATGACTAGAAGTGTAAATGAGAGTCAGCGTGGTTTGAATTAGGATGGCCATAAGCAAATTTCTACTTGGTCATGAAACTCACCGACAACCCAGTTGTGTTGGGTTGCATGTCTTCTCAGAAGAAAGTCCCATTAAGATCAAAGAAACCTACTCCCAAGTAATGATATATAAGATTGCAGACTGAGGGTGCAATTCAAGGTGCCCTTTGGGCCGACACATGTGCCTTGCGTCAGCCTAAGCCTGTCACCAATGTGCCGTAAGGCACATCTGCGCCAGCCACAGAGGCCCTGGGCCAACGCAAGCACTTGAGTTAGTGTAGAGGTGGCCAGTAAGCCACTGATGCACTGGCCAGGCTTGGCCAGCACAGGGCTTTTTCTGGGCGGAGGGGAAGGCAGGACGGGGCAAGGCGAGGATGTTCTAGTGGGCTGGGACGGTGGTGGAGCCCGGATGCGGCCATTAGGCCACATCCAAACCCCTGTCCCCAGCCCATGCAGCCCCAGTTTGGGCAGCTGCAGGAGGCTTGAACTTCCGCCCGCAATTTTGTGGGCGCAGATCTGAGCAGTCCTATCGGGCTGCTTGTGGCTTACTGCAGGACAAGGGGATGAACGTCCCCTTGCCTTGCACAAAGCTGTTGCTGCCTCCTAACTTGCTTAAGATGCCAATGATAAAATGAACACTGAAATGAATAATGGTCATTATTATTCATGGTCAGGCGACTGAAGAAACCCCGTGAGAATTAAAGCTGGACTCAAAGAGTGAACCTAGTCTATACACAAAGCGCAGGCCAGATCTGCTTGCAAATACAGAAGTTTCATATTCCCACCTTTCCCTAGTTGCTAGGGCAGTGATGGCGAACCTATGACACGCATCAAAGGCGACACACCATGACGTTTTGGCTGGCACACCAGCATTCACCAACACCTGACAACAACTGAGTTTAATGTACTTGTATTTCATTTTTGTAATGAAATTATTCGATGTTTGATAGTTCTTTATAAAATACATAGCATCACACACAATTGGACTGTATTTTTTAAAAAATAAATGAATATGGAAAGAATAGTTTCTCTTTTGTTTGGGGGTGGGTGACACAACGGTAGAGTCAAGTTAGGCATTTTCTGAATTTTTAACACCAAGCCCAAAAGGGTCACCATCACTGTGCTAGGGAAATCAGGGAAGAGGAAAGAAAATCCATTAGGCAATAAGTGTGGGAATCTGGAAACAGCTGGTAGTAGAGAGAGAGACAAGAGAGGTAATTAGTGTGCCAATGTGAGGAAAGGCGGCAGACTAGTGGAGAGCGCTTCTGTATGTGTGTGTGGTTCAGTGAAGCAACCTTTCAGAGCAGGAGGAGGACCAGAGTGAAATCACCCCTCCACTCTCCTGGAGTCGGAGGCACTACAGGGGCTGGGACCACAGGCTGAAGCACACGCGCGCACACACACACACACACACACACACACACACACAGAGAGAGAGAGAGAGAGAGAGAGAGAGAGAGAGAGACCTGCAATTAAAGGGATATCTCCTCAGCCAGAGTCCAATTCAGAGGAGAAATCCCCCTGTTCCACATTTATACAGTGCTACCAATATGTATTTAGCTTTACCAAGTTACAAGCGGTGCCCCTGTCCTGAAGTTTAAAAATCAGTTTAAATGTTTAAAAACCTATAGTTAAAAAAACCCTATAGTTTAAAATCAGAAACACAAAGAACAGTGACGGGGAAGAACACAGACCTGCAGGTCAAGAGGGAAATAATATTTAGGCTTAGTCTCAAGGGATGGAGATGGGAGGGACCTGCCAATTGCCTCATAGAAAAGATGGGTTTTTTGAGGAAGTAAGCAATATGAACAAGATGTTTTTGGTGTTCCAGGCATGAGAGGCTGCATGAAAGAGAGGGCAGGGTCCTTTGAAGGAGCAAGAGACTTCCAGAAACAAATGGAATGAAATAAAGGAATTAGTTCCCTGTTTTCCAGGAAGCAACCTCAGGTGGTCCATTGTAGGAGTAGCTCAGGTAGAGTTGCTTGTTTCCGGTGAGTAAGATATGATTACAGCCTAAGTCTTACTGAACCCTATGGGATAATACCGTTTTCAAACACCTCTACTCACAGGTCACTGCCAGAAACCATTAATTCAGAGTTGCCAGGGGGGTTAGAAGTTACTTAACATGATGCCACCTACTTTTCTGTTTTGGGAGGTTGTACTTGGGGTCTTGATTATTCCTTGCATCCTAAGCTCCTCCAAGATATCTGCTGATGTCTGTCTGTCTCTTTCGCTTAAGGTTGCTGGTTTCTTGGCAAATTCACCTTTGATACCAATGAAAATGTTTAAAATTATAATCTTTTCTTATCAGGGGTAAAACAATTGATCAGTTTGACTTCACTACAATTTTTCAGTTCTGAAAGCCAATTTATATTTTTACTTACGCAAGACACTGAATGAGAAAGGGGGAAAAACCCTATGTCCACACTGAGGTTAAACACAGAAATTAAATTACTCATGAAGCTCAGACAGATGGATGTTATGAATGTTATGGTGTGGGTCGTTAAATATTTCATACACAATTTTATAGAAATATCCAGAGCTACTGAAATCAATTTGTGCTGTGGTGCTTTGGGTAGAACTTCTTTTCTTTTTTATTGACTGTTTTCATCAATGTGTAAAAAATACAGTATTAAACGTAGGTTGTCGAACATGTCTGTAATGGTAACTATAAGTTAATTGATATGCTGTAAACGCCATTAAATTGTAAATCCCCTTTCTTTCCTGAGCATGCTTATTGTGGATCTATTTTTCCTGTTGTCACAATTTGTCAAACTGTTCCCAAATGTTGCCTATATTGGACTATGCATACACATTTTTTTTCATCCTTTGATAGTTTGATGGCCCAATCCTATCCTTCCACACACACAACCCATGAAATGGGAACCGCCCTCTCCCTTGGCCTCCTCGCCCTGTTCCTTCCCCTCACTACCACATTTCTTCCCTCCCTCCCTCTCCCTGCCCCGCTGCTGCCTTACTTGCCCCAGTGGGTCCGGGAAAATCCTCCAATGTCCAGGAAGCGTTCCCACCTTTCCCAGCAGCACTCTCAAAACAGCCCCTGAGAAAGCACTGAATGCTCCATTGGCAGCTATTTTATGAAACTTTTTTCTACCATCGTCAATGGCTGTGCATGACAGCCCAATCCCAGACTTTAGGGTTACTCCATTATAACTGTCACAAACTGTCCTGGTGGATGAGCATCCAATACTCCAATAGCCAAAAATATTCATATGAATTCCTGTTCCAGAGCTATGCATTGCACACTGAACACAGCAGCCATAAAATTCCTCTCCTTACAGGACAAATGGTCACTTTTAAAAATGATGGATCTCATTATATTTAGCAGGTGGAATGCAACTGTCCCTATTCACCCCTACACAGTGTCACTCCCAGTGACTTTTTACTGGTTCCTTCCTCATGTTTCTTTAGGTTATGGACTCCTCTGAGACAGCAACCATCCTCTCATTCCTTTTGCTGTATAACTGTGTTATTCAAACTGTGGGTCGGGTCCCACTTGGTGGGTCGTGGAAAGCTGGGAGCAGCCAACTTGGAAACTGCAGACCTTACTCTTGCTAGATGTGAATCTTACTCTTTTGTGAATGTTCACAGTTTGAATTTTCAAGAGAGGTTTTTTTTTAATCGTTCAGTCCTTTTACATATTTTTTTTCCTAATCTTGCTTTCAGTCAGAAATAGTTGTGCATTTGCTTCAATCCAAGAATGCCAGTTTGCATTCCAGGAGTGTCATTTGACTGCGTCACACTGATGGCACTTCCTGCTTGATAATGACACTTCCAGCTATGACATCCCTTCCAGTGGGCCCCGGCACAAGTGCCATTCTAAAAAAATGGGTCCCCGTCTCAAAAGTGTTGAGAACCACTGCTATATAAAGTTCCTGAAACCTTTGCTGCTGCTGCTGCTGCTGCTGCTGCTGCTGCTGTTGTTGTTGTTGTTGTTGATGATGATGATGATGATGATGATGAAAAGTGCTGTATATATGTTCTAAAAATATATATATATATTTTTAAAAATGGCTCTTGAAGTAGTTGTTCTCTTCCTGCTATCAACCACAAACCCAGGGATGGTTGAAGCTTTGGTACTGTCTGGGAACAACACCAGATTTTGCCATCATTCCTCACTCTTTCTCACCTGTTGCCACCACCACACACAAAGAGTGTCCCCCATGCCTCCTTACCTGTAGTGCCAGGGTGGCCTCCCTTCCTCTGCACTGGTCCTGTTTAAAATAAACTGTATATAGCAGAGAATTCCTGTTCCCCCAGTATGCTTATTTAATGCATGTTTGTTTTAAACAGGACCAGTATGAAGAGAGCCTACACCAGAGTTGCAGGTAGGGAGTACAGGCATGGAAACCGGCTCTGGATCGCTATGTTGTGGATACTTCAGCAGGCAGGTGGAACAAGGAGGTGGTGCAATAGCAGCTTCCTACCACCACTTCCTCCAACCCTGGTAGAGGAAGAGATAGGCTGCCACTGACCTGATCTTTTTCCTGAAGTTCGGAGCTTAGCTTAGTTCAGTTGGCAGGCCAAAGGGAAGTGATGGACAAATCTGGGGTGCAGGGTATCCTTCATCAATTCCCTTCTCCCAACGCAGACATTCGATCCACATCATGAACAGGCCAACTTGTAGAAGACACTGCTCTTGTTACCTGGGAATACACACGCTAGGAATACCTGTTATTGTTGTTCAGTTGCTAAGTCGTGCGCAACTCTTCGTGACCCCATGGACCACAGCACGCCAGGCCTCCCTGTCTTCCACTAGCTTCCGGAGTTCACCCAATTTCATGTTCGTTGATTCGGTGACACTGTCTAACCATCTCATCCTCTGCCGCCCCCTTCTCCTTTTGCCTTTAATCTTTCCCAGCATGAGGGTCTTTTCTAAAACGTCCTCTCTTCTCATGAGGTGGCCAAACTATTGGAGCTTCAGCTTCAGGATTTGTCCTTCCAGGGAGCAATCAGGCTTGACTGATTGACCTGTAGGATTGACCAATTGGATCTCCTTGCAGTCCAGGGGACTCGCAAGAGTCTTCTCCGACACCATGGTTCAAAATAATACACCATACCATATTAATACAAAATAATACACCATAATTCATAATATAGGAATACATACCTGTATCTTGTTCATTAATTTCTTCATTAGCTGATGGCATCCTTTCTGCATTGTCTTCTGTACCACTTTCAGCTATTGACCCATCTTGAGAGTTTGTGTCAACTGTTCCAAGAGATGCATCCTTTTTCTCCTGAAAGATAAATGACATTAGCATGTACATGAACATCATTGCAACATGCAAAAAAATAGTTTGTTAGGTTTTTAGATGTTATCAGCCCAAATATCTAGACACGTTTTATTTTCCAGTATTTTAGTAATCTTTTAAAATATTTTGCATGTCTGTGGTGAGCAAGCAATTTTGCCTGTCTATCTACTACTACTGGAAAGTGAGGGTGCAATCCTAATCTGAAGGTAGGCCAGCAAAGTTTGGCCAGCACAAGGGCCACTGAAAAGAGCATTTGGACCACTCTTGGAGTCAGAGAGAATGGTGCACATCTATGTGCTGGCCTCTCTGACTCTGAGAGTGGTCCAAACATATTTTACAGTATCCGTTGTGGTGTTCAAACTGTGCTGGCCTAATTCCAGGTTAGGATTGCGCTCTGAGAGGGATAATTTTAACAAGCCATATTTTGGATCTGTCATTTTCATCTGGGAGAATCCTCCTTGTGTCTTCCATTGCCTTAACTGCTCCAGTGGTGCTGAGGGGTCTGGCAATGGTCAGGAAGCACTACAGTTTCCTGCACTCCATTAGCAGCCATTTTATGACAGCAGAACTATGTCGCAGCAGAACTATGTCACAAAACTATGCATGTGCTGGTCCAGTCCTAGATAGAATTGGATCATAAGGCTACACTTTCATGGAGGTAAGTCCTTTTGAATTAACTGGAGCTTATTTCTGAGCAGATGTGCATACAATCAGGGACGTATTAACCAGCGGTGTCATCCTACCGGTTCGCTGGGCGGAGTTTCTTCGCTCACTGGGAGGGTTTCCGTGGTGATCGGCAGCGTGCTCGCTGCCTCCCGTTGCGTAATGGTGACACCGCTGGTATTAACCCATGGCTGGGCCCCTAGACTTTCAGATACTTTGGGCCCCCTCTCAAAACTCCTGAACTCTTCAGGAAAGCTCCTGCCACACTGAATGGAAGCCCCTGGTGGATGAGCAGGCAGGCAAGGTTTTCCTCTGCCCCCCTGACAAATAAGGCCTCTGAAGCTCAGTCAATGCATCACTTTTCCCCATTGCCTTGTTACAAAACGCACATGCACACAAGCCCATCTTTGCAGCGAACCCCCAATTCAGCCACAGGCGGGCTTCTCCTCACAAACAGACCCAGACTTGCGTGGAAGCTCTCCATGCACCCCCACTTCTAAAACAGCAGAAACACAGGCAGAAAACTGAGGGGCAAGAAACGGAGAAGCCAGGCACTTCTAAGTTATGCCCCCAAAGGGACAAAACTCACAAAGTTTTGACTCAGGCTTGCACGGAAGCTCCCGACCAATGCAGCCTCCATGTGCAGCCCAGCTCAACTCCAGGAGTTAGGGCTTGCCCCACGTGGTTCTTGGAGAGCTCTGCAACCCTTGCCTTTGCAAGGTCAGGCTTGCTGTAGTCTCTTGCCAGCTGGAGGGTTGGCAGGCAAGATGGGGAGTCCCCAGAGGCTGGATTTGGAGGCCCAAGCATTACGCTTGACTCCCAAACATGCCGCCTTGATTGGCCCTGGTCCCTGAGCGGCCTCTAGGCTTCAGGCCACTGAGCCTAATGGATAATACAGCCCTGCATACAATTCTGTAACACAGCCTGAGAAGGAACCCTCCAGAGAAGGACTCCATCAACAGCTATTCCAATCCCTCTTCTCACACTTGTTTGCATGATTCCATCGCATAGCACTGTAGGTACAGGGTTAAGACTGAGATGGGATGTGGGAGGCACCAGGGAAGAAACCAGTGATGCAATGCTGTCTCCGAACAGACAGTGCTGTACCCAGCTGTGGTGGATTTGGGAAATGCACCTCAAAGGAAAGTAGACCTATTTCCACAGATCCATAGCAATCTGTTTGTTTGTGTAGTACATAGTTACAGTTACTGGTATGTATTGAATGAAAGCATTCTGTAATTACTTGGGGAAAATACTGTTATGAGTTTGGCTGTCTTTATTAGTATAAATGGACCTGTTGCTCTGATTCTGATTCTGATTCTGATTCTGATTCTGATTGAGAAATTTGAATGGTGATGATCAGGGAAATAACAAAAGGGCTATAATGAGCCTTAAAGTCCTGACCTCTCCCTCCAGCTTTGAGAGTAGAACTTCCATCAGAACTTGAGGGAAGGGCAGATTGAAGCTAGACACAGCTGCTTTTTGTCTTTGGATATTGACTTATTCAAAATATTGACCACCACCACCAGGACCCTGTTTTCCAATCCAATGGGATATAGAGACAGAGAAAGCTGAGAGTCGTTAGCTGAACAGGAAACAAATCTGGTAGGGAATCGTGCTGTTGCCATGGGGAATCTGATCAGTAGATTTGCTACCTGCTATAGAAGCCTATTCCATTATGCCCCTTTTTAATATATTTTAAAATGGACATTACAGTCTCCACTGCAGTCTGATAAAGTCAAAACTAAATCCAGTAGCACTGCAGTTGGTACTTCTTGCAACATATGGGAGCAGTAGAGAATACTAAGGAGTGGTCCAAACTGATCCACCAGCTGAGTCCACCCCAAAATTCTGCTGTAGACACCTGCACCTGTTGACACCCACTCCCTGCCTCTGCCAGCATGGGCACATTACCATGCACTTCATGCCACCCTCTCCGCCATCAGTGAGCACTTCTCCACCACCTGTTCCAACTTAGCCACCGCTTTTTGTGAAGCAACCTGGTGGCAAGAATCCCGGAAGTATAGCCAGCCACCTCCCCCGGTCTGCCCCCTGAAGCGAGGGGTTCAATCAACCACATGACTAGACCGCCCCAAGAATATTTAATCTATTACCAGCCCTTTGGTGGCTTTGCCATGATGTCGATTCTTGGACGATGAATGCTCAGCAATTACCCTGGTGGATGTGCTACAGCCCATGGTGTGTCAATGGCTTCAGGGGAAGTAGAATAGGCAGCTCTGTTTCATGTCCTTCTTAGGAACTGTGTGGGCATTGCACCATCACTATGGACTTAAGCTGTTGCCAAGGCTTGTTGCTACAATAGATCATACCCAGGAAAGAGCTTTTGTGTAGTGTCTAACTCACTGTAGCACACAATGTCTCCACCTAGGTGACTCTCCCTGCCTGAGCATGGGCAGCTAACAAGAACACATTGTGGTGGATTATCTAAGAATCCTAGTCAGCAAAACTAAGGAAGAAAAAAAAAAACACCACTTCAGGCTCTCCTATATCAGTTTGCTTCCATATACCTTACTTTGCGCTGGCAATGAGAAAGAGAATATTCCAGGGAAAATGGCTGTTAGAGCTTCTATAAATAGCAGAGATCAAAATCTTCATAAAGAAGAAGATTTGAGAATATATGCAGACAGGGAAACCCTTTAAAATGCACTGTATACATTTTTTTTCTATGAATTCCCAGCTTGCAAACTGTTTTCCAGACTGAAAAGAAGCCCAGTCCTTGCTTTTCGAAGTTTTGTCATGTGAAACACAAAAATACAAACAAAGTATAGGAAATAACTAAAAAGGATGGCAGGGCATTCGTGCCATGGCAATGCAACATTTAGACAACTAGTTTTTCAAAAAGAACCCCAGACCTATAAAATGTGCTTACAGTTATCTCCAAGTACGATTCATTAGTTTCTCGTTGGTTTCTCACTGCACATTGTATTTTGAATGTATAGGAAATGCGGATTGGGGTGTGTGTATGCGGCTGGTGCCATGGTAGCTTATTAGAGTACTATTAGCCCCCTTGCTATGCATATCATTGTAGAGTGTACAGCTTGGCAACTCCTGTCCTTGCTGACACATTGTGATAAGCAGTGTTGCCAGGTCACAACTTGAAGAATCTTCTGTATCTTCAGCTGGTTTCCAGCTGCTAAGGAAGAATGCAGCCATGACCTCGCTTGCCTGCTCCTCATCTACCTTCCCTGTCTGCATTACAGTAGAGCAGAGAGGAGGATGGGTGATGGAGAAGCAGAAACCAGGACTGCCTCCTCCTTCGTGGCTGTGCGGCTGTTAGAGAGACAAGAACCCTCCCGAGGCGGCAACGTGGCAACCCCAGTGTTTACCAGAACCCCCACTGCAAGGCAGAGGGGGTGACATGCAGGGTGTGCGTGAGTGGGCTGAAACTTCAAATCTTGCTCTTCTTTCGTTGCGATGTGCCTGTGTTCCAGCTATGTGTGTAATTTCTGTCCTCCTGCTTCACTATAAATAGTAGGGAGTTCTCAAGGACAATGCTACTCCCCCCCCCCAAGGATGAACTCAGGTTTTGCTGTAGGAGAGGTCTGGTTTGAGGCATGACTGATAACACCCGATATAGGTCGAAGAATGTCTTTGTCTAAGTGATAATGTATTCTGAAATCGCCCTGCAGAGTGGAATGCTCTTCACTATTTAAAAAACAAAACACACTTTCATTGGTTTCGCTGATGTATTTTCAGTAGCACAGTTCCTTTGCAGCAGTTTCCTTTGAGCCACCACTTATATATTTCGTACCACTAGCAGTTTTCAATTTTATTTTTAATTTTATCTTTTCACAGTTTCTTAGGAATAGAGTTAACAGTTAATAGAGTAAACTGGGCAGAGTGCCTGTACCTGCAGCCATTGTATAGAAGACAACATTTGGGCAGGTGCAGCTCATCATGGAAGGGTTTCAAAAGCTGCACCTGCCCAAATTCCCTCTTCTATACAGTGGTTAAAGGTATAGCACTCTGTGCCAGTTTGTGTCTGGTAACCCTACTTAGGAAGCCCTGCCAAAATACTGGATGCAGACTTCATTCTATCCCCTGCTGCCATTGCACCTATCTCTCCAGCATTACATCTTTCACAACCCAAAGTCCAACACAAGTCCGACGGGACCTTTATGACAAAAGATCTGGCATTCTGCCATAAATGGTGGTCAGAGTGTTCTCTGTCCTCCTTCACACCAGCCACACCCCACCTTAACTGTTCTGCTGTGGGCCAGGTCCATTGGTGGCAGGCCAGCAGCTCCAATGCACTGAGCAACCGCATGCCATTGGTGGCAGTGCTCAGTTATTTACAATGGCAGATTCAAGTTCCACCATTTTAAAGAGCCCACAGGACTGGATTGTAAACTTAAGTGCATACAACTGAGACAGTAACATATTCCTCCTTGCTTATTCCTGTCTAAAGTTTCCTCTGTTGTCTTCATAGGCGCTGACTTCATAGTGGCCCATTGGCGGTCTGCCACCCCAATATTTTTTGGGGGTGGCTGAGCTACCCCAATATCTGGCCTCCTGCCCCCCAAAGAGTGGAGCTGAGCGCGAGGCAACCACTGCGCATGCTCAAGGTCCCCAGGGATCGCGAGCATGCGTAGTGGTTTTTGCTGGAGCAGTTTTGCCCGAGCAGCAGCGGGGGGAACACAAGTGCCTTCCCAGCTCTGGGAGCCAGCAAAGCGCACAGTTTGCCCCCGCCGCCACTGGGGCAAATGAGGGGGCAGGAGCGGGGTCTCTCTCTAACATGGCTTGGCCAAAGTTGGCAAATCATGGGGGAGAGAAGCCACATCCCCAATGTAATGACATCACGACATTGTGACATCATGACATTGTGTGCCATGGGCGCTGGTACGCCTCTGGGTGCATCAAGGGGCATGGCTGCATCAAGGGGCATGGCTATGGGCCCGCCAATGTTAAACACAAGTCGGCACCCCTGGTTGTCTGTCTTGTGTCTCTCTCCATTGTAAGCACCTCAGAGGAGGTCCTGTCCTCTTGTTTTCCTGTGCAAAGCACCACGATGGTGTTATGGTATTATTAGATTATTTGAAGTTGCCAGAAACTTTTGCTGAATGGGACTGACTGGTGATTAAGAGAAGGCATTAGCCATGGAGAGGAGTTAAGATCATGCTATATGAAATGCGGTGTGGGGTCTCCATTTTGATTCTGCTCACAGACAATTGTGGTAAAGCAATGCCTCGGCAGCACGAAAGGGAGCCTGCACTACCATAACGTTCTGCCACAACATTTTATTAAATGGTCATAATCAAAGTTTCGGCCTAGTCCAATCTCCTTCCCTGTTGTGCAAGTGGAGGCTGCTTTGTGGCCATTGCAAAGCAACCTCCAGTGGCATGTGCTACAAGACTGTTGGCAAGGAGGCCAGAATGGACTGCTATGCGCCGGCGGATCTGACAAAGTAGATAAGCCAGTGCAGGGGTTTGGAGGGAGGGCATTAAAGAGGGGGAGGATGGAATGGAGAAGGAGGTGGGCAGAACGGTGGTGGTGACAGGGGTGGGAAGGAGGGAAGATCAGGCCTAGGAGGGGGGCAGGACGAGTGGTGGTAGCACATGCTGAATCCTGAGCCCTTTCCTGATCTTTCCTGGGTCAACATGGACATGCATCATGATTGAACTAGCGCAGTTCTAGGTTGACCCGTAGAGGCTGCTGGGGCTTACCCTAGAGCAAGGAGATAAATGTCCCCTTATCCCGAGGAGACCTCCAGCAGCCAAAAATTCCCCATGTGATACAATACAGCAGTAGCTGCAGTGGCACTGTTGCACTGCCATGCAAGGACTTAGGTAGGATTGGGCTGTTAATCACAGTTCTTATTAGAGCATTAAAATGATATGCAGGCCTTCTTGTTTGCTTTTGTAATTAGGCATCAGGCAAAGGCTATATTGTTGCCCAGAATGTTCTTTAAAACCCATAAACAATCTTGCCAGTAAACCACTGAACATCTCTTATTTTCTCTACACCCAAAATAGCACTAACATAGTTAGGAATTAAATGTCAGCAACCTGGGAAAATCAGATAATCAGTGTAGGTGTTAGATTTCAGGTTGTTGGATAAACATAATTCATGAAACGTTATTTAAAAAAATAAAGGCATTTGTCATAGAGTTACGCTTCCTGGAGGAATGCAAACAAAGTAATATGGAAAGGACTAATAGTGCCATTGGCAAAATCAAATTCATTCAGCAGTTGGCATTTGTTGGAGAATGAGAATTGGTTTTTTTTTATCAGCAGGGTCTAGGCATCTATAGCTCACTACATGTGTACCTATGACTACATCATGGGCATGGCAAATTGGAAGCATGAGCAGCATTTATTCACATATTCAGGATTGGGAGGGGATGGCAGGATCAGATCCACTGCATATCCTATGCATGAATCAAATGAATGGCCAGTTCTTGAAATGCCCAATCTCTTTGGTGTCCAGAGTACATCTACAAGCTATATTGATCTGTCTAAAAACTAGCCAGCTAGGGGTGTTTTAGCTAAAAGCTGGCTCCTTTTTCTAAAAGTGAACTTTGCCTCTGATCTCAAGTATAGAACTTGATTGTCTTTTCCCCCTTCTTTTCCTCCTTGTCATTCCAATTTCTCTTGCCTTGAGTAAACTACCAACCTACTGATTTAGGACCAATCCTAACCAACTTTCCAGTGCTGATGCAGCCACTGGATGCAGCCCCTAAATAAGGGAACAAACATTTCCTCACTTTGAGGAGGCCTCTGGGGCTGCCCCTCCACTACAGGACGCAGCACTTGTCCTGATAACATGGCTGCATCACAGCTGGAAAGTTGGATAGGATCAAGCAATTGTTGGAAAGTTGGATAAGATCTATAAAGAGCAATTGAGATCCTTCAGGCATCTCAAACCCATGCTACCCAGAGTGGTTTGTGTGTGGGGAAGAAAGGCTATTGGTTGCAGATGCTTTGCCCTTCCTCTCCTTACTTGTGGGCGGCTCCAGGGCAGGAAGGCCAATGTACGGCCTAGCCTGAAGTCAAGTGGTTTGCGATCACGTTTGTGACACTCTTCAGCCCATGCAAGTGATATGCACCAGCGAAAATGTTGGTCTGGACTGTGCCCTAAAACAGAAATTTTCAACCTGAGAAGGTGCAAGAAAATTGTTAAGACACACCCTCAGTTTTTTGACAAATTGATACGGCTTATTGCACTGCGGGCCTGGGCTCACACACACCCAATGGACCTACTATTATAATATGACCCTACTAATATAATATGACCCAGATTCCCATGGCACACCTGCAGATCATTTGTGGTTGAAATAGCTGAACTATTTCAGCTATTAAAATAGTGGGGAGCCGGGACTCAATGACTGAGACTTGCCTGGTTCCTTGGCAGTGCCTCCTTTAGGATCACCATAACAGTATAGGTAGGGTCACCAGATACAAACTGAGAGTGCCTCTGCCTTTAACTGTTGTATAGCAACAGTTGTATACCGCCCTCTTTGGCGGTATTTCGGCAGGGGCTGAAGACCTTTTTATTTCGGCAGGCTTTTAGTTGCTGACAGGCTGGCTGGTCTTTGCATTCTTTTATATCTCTGTACTTTTTATGATCCATGGGATGACTGTTATACTTTTATATTGTATTTTATATTGTTTTTAATCACTGTTTTTAATTATGATGTATTTTATTCTGTTTTTAATGACTTTGTAATGCCGCCTTGAGTGCCTTCGGGCAGAAAGGCGGGGTAGAAATTTAATAAATAGAATAAATAATAATAGCAGAGGGAATTTGGGCAGGTGCAGCTTTTGAAACCCTTCCATGATGTCGCTGTACCTGCCTAAATTCCCTCTTCTATACAGTGGTTAAAGGTATAGCCACTCTGTCCCAGTTGGTTTCTGGTAACCCTAAGTATAGGTATCTTGTGGAACAGTAGTAGTGCTCTTGCAAGAAGAGAAAGCTAGGAGAGAGTCAGCCCAGTCCTGAGCCCAGCATCAGGCTCCAGCAGCACTGAAATGGCTATCGCTGGACCCTGGCCCTGCTGGGATACCAATGGAGGTCTCCTTGGGAAAGGGAGCGTTTGCTTCCTTCCCCTAGAGAGACTGCAGTCAGTGGCAATGGACCTCCTCATCTCTATGCCCATGTTTGAGCAGACACAGAGCCAAGGAGCCCCATGTCTGGCTGCCCAGCTTCAGGGAGGATGCATCAGCAGAAACTGCCACCATCCCTGTCCCCCTCAAGTGCTAATCCTCCCCTCCCCCTGCTCAGTTCCGCCCACTCCCAGCCTCTCCCCACCCCAAGTCTCCTTCCTGTTGGCCGGCGCTGCTGGAGTTCCAGTGAGCCACCCACTCAGCCATTAGGCCGGGGCCTAATAAGTGCCAGCCCAGTGCAAGTTGTGGTTTCTCACGCAGTGTCACAAACGTGCTTTATGGCACATTCGTGACACTTTTAGCCAGCGGTACACACGTACCTCCAGTGATAAGGGCGTCTGGACTGGGCCTAGTGTCATTTGTGGATAATCACTAAAGATGAATATCCACCATATGTATCTGTCCATCTGTTGGCTTAAGCCTTAAATACATGTGATTCTTTTGCTGGGTACCTGCCATTTTCATTGTTATTTTAACAATGCGTGCAAACATAATACAAACCAGCAGAGGGCAACAATATCTCAGTGAAAAGGTAACACTGTTGTCATGCTAACTTTTTGCTAAAATTATAAAACTACAGTATATTGCTCATATCACATATTTTCTATCATAATATAAGGATAAGCATAATATTAAAAAGGACTGTTAAAACAACCTTGACTGCGCATATTGGATTTTAAATATTTGCAGCAGTAGATCCTTCTGTGTGTTTAAGAACATGTTTCGGCACATTTCTGTTCAGAAATAAATGTGTAGTCTCATCTTCAAAGAACTGCAAGATTCATCCAGAGATATTTGCGAGCCAAGCACTTTAACAACTGATTCTTGGTTTCTGAAATACGTTTTCAAGTTCCACCACAGTCAAGTACAGACATGGATTTTTCTCATTTATGTCTGTGAGTGTAGCAGATTCAGACTATCATACAGAGCTTGAGTGCAGATCTCTTGTAAAGTCACCCCTTCTCTGGTGTCTTTCAGACGAACCTCTGCTGCTGGTGGGCAGGTTGCCTTTGGACCCTAGTTAAAGTTCTAGCGCTGTAGGACAGGGGTTCTCAAACTTTTTAGCCAGTGGTGTCATTCAAATGATTTAGGAACAGGAACTCACTTTTGATTGGCACTTGTCGGGAAATCCGGAACGCCCATTCTGGTCTGTTCCCCCTGAATGACATCACTGCCTTCGCTCCCCTAGGAATCCGGAGTCGCTCCCTTTAACCCTCTGAATGCCGGCCAACCAAGAAGAAAAGCTCTTTGCAGAGGAATTGGGAGGGGGGAGGAAGGAAAGTGGGTGGAGTCAGCCCTAATTTTAACTAGTGGAACTGAGTTCCCCCGCGTTCCCCCTGCATGACATCACTGTTTTTAGTGCTGGGACCCAATTTTTATAATGACAATCTCTCAGGGACCCACCGGAAGTGATGCCATGGCTGGAAGTGCCATCATTGTAACACCAGAGCCTGCTGCTTTTGTAGGAATGCAGCAATAAATTGGGTTATTTCTCAGCCATTTTCCAATAGCAAAATGAATCAGAAAGGAAAAAAAGCCTATTTCAACCTTGACACAAGCAAAATAACCACATAGCCCTTCCCCTTTCCAGCATTCCATCTTTCCATATTTTCAATATGGCTGCTCTAGGTACTTCACGACCCACCTGAAACTGGCTTGCAGTCCCTACCCACAGTTTGGGAACCTCTGCTGTGGAAGTCTTTGGCTGCCTCCTAAAATTGTTTCTGGCTAATTCATTCTGGAATTGAGTGATGGCTTAGTGTCAACTGGAAAGTGAGAAGGATACCACCTTCCCTAGTGAAGCATCAGATAGTGCTGTAATTGTATTGTTACAGGCGTCCTTGCATGTTCCTACACCCACAAATGTCTGCAGGAATGTGGTGCAAGCAATGTTTATGTGCCAAATAGTTTTTGAGCTAGGTTTCTGCCCAGAGGTAAATTTAAATCTCTTACATTTAAATCTCTGGGCTGAATATCATTTCAGTCATTTCTGATTGGCTTTAAACCAAGTTTTGGACAGAAATTGCCTTGGTCACCCTGGAAGGTGACAAACACCAGGAGATGTGGAGCGGATTGCAACCCTAACAATTCTGCTGGATCGCTCATTAGATTTGGATACCATCAACCATGGTATCCATCTGAACCAACTGATGTGGGTGCGTGTTGATATCCCCACATATGTGGCTCCACTCATTTCTCCGGGGCAGGGTCTAGAAGGTTGTCCTAGGGCAGTGATGGCGAACCTTTTGGGCTTGGTGTGTCAGAAATTCAGAACAATTGTAACTCAACTCTGCTGTTGTGCCCCCCCCCCCAAGAACAAAAGAAAAAAATTCTTTACATATTGGAAAACATTGCTTTTTATTTGACTAATGAGTTGCTAAGACTTTCATAGCCGGTATAGTCCAGCGCACTTACCATATCAAATCAAAAGAATTCAAACGAAAG
>JAJKFI010000019.1:12784851-12822292 GCA_029204185.1 Lerista edwardsae | reverse complement strand
CACACACACACACACACACACACACACACACACACACACACACACACTCATAAGAGCTGGCTGGGTTTGCTTCTGAGCAGCTTGTAAGTGTCTCCAGACTCACTCTCTCTCTCTCTCTCTCTCTCTCTCTCTCTCTCTCACACACACACACACACACACACACACACACACACACACTCGTAAGAGCTGGCTGGGGATGCTTTGGAGCAGCTTTTAAGTGCCTCCAGTCTCTCTCTCTCTCACACACACAGCACCCGGGGAATTGCTTCCAGAGTGTCTTCTAAGTGCCGGCAGGTATGGCTAGTTGCTAGCCTGCCCACACCTGACCCTTCTCTTCCCCAGCTCTGCTTGTCACTGAAAATGCCTTCGCGTGTCAGCTGTGACACACATGTCATAGGTTCGCCATCACTGTCCTAAGGGGATCCTATTCAGCCCCTTGGAGGATTCCACGGGATTCTATCTTTTAACTCAAAATTTTCCCATTTATAGATAAAGCTCTGAATCTGCAGTCAAGGGAAGGGAAATTTTCACCAATCTCCCTTTCCCTCTCTAGTGCCCTGTACCGCCAAAAATATGTTCCTGATAGTCCCAAATGAAAGGACGTAACAGTGCAATCCTGCACTGCCCATTGAACCAACGCTACGTCATAGCGTCAGTGTGACGTCACTAGTGTTGATGCAGGAGCACAGATCGGCAGCGCCGGTCCTATTGCACCTGCGCTGAGCCTCTCTCGTGCCAACTGAAGCCAGTCGGCACGAGGGAGGCTCCGTCCTGTTCTGGGATGTGGATTGGTGGGGGGAGGGAGATTCTGGGCGGGGTGAGAGCGGGACGTGGGTGGGTTTGGGACGCGGCCATAAGGCCGCTTCCTAAGCCTGATCAGGAGGCCATGTGGCCCCAATTCAGGCCACACAGTCTCCTTGGATCCGTGCCTGCTATTTAGTAGGCGCAGATCCGAGGAGCGCATAGGGGAGCGCACGTTCCCTTGCCGCAGGGAGGCTGCAGCCTCCACTATACTGCATTAGGATATGGCATTGGCCAACTTGCCTTGCCGTTTCAGCGCAGTATAGGATTGCACTCCAAGAGACTACCCTCTGAGTTAAGAAATAAAAGTCATAATCCTATACACTAAATTAAATTAATTGCAGCTTACATGACTAGAATTGCGTTGAAAATCTGTTTTCTGCATTCCCAGGTGTTATATGGTTTCTGCTTGCTCTATGGTGTAGTCATTTGTCATATTTTCAAGAAGTGTTCAGTTCATGAAGCATTTTATCCCTGGGAGACCAGCACAATCCCTCTCCCCTCTGCCAAATCTGTCCTACAGGGCAGGATAAAATAAGATAACCCAAATTTATACAGCTCCAAGCTCCTTGGATATCCAAACATAATTGTAATAAATAGCTAAGATCAGAGTCTGCCCCAGGTTTCCTTCATGTATACTGTATGTTTTTAAATAAAAGGGGCGCATTTGGTGGAAGCAAAAATGGGACAGCATATATAACACCATGGAAATGCTAAAATAAAATATACGTGCTTGTGAAAGGACAAACATTTAAGTCACAGATTGCCTTTGTGCCTAGTTATGAATTTCAAGCAGCATGAGTAGGTAGGTACAATTGTGCAAGGCTGTTCTATACATAGAGAGAAGAGAACCCACTTTGCTTTTCTCTGAAAGGCATTCGCCTCTAGAGTGGAAGGCAGTGGCTATTTTTAAATCCCTCTGCAACATTTCACAGCAACAGAATCTGATCTGAAACCAAGTTTTCAAATGACTGGTCAGAGTTGTTGGGGATCAGATGAAAAAACTGTAATAGGAATCTGAATCATCTTGAAATGTGAGACAAAAGAGACTTTGCTGAATAATGGCCAGAAAAAAAATCAAATAACAGAACCTCAGCATGACAGACATTTTCCAAAGTAAGAGTTAAGGGGAATCTCCAGGGGCTCCAATTTATTCTAGCACAATCAATCTTTGCAACAGGTATGGGCAGGTTGCATCGGGCCAACTGGTGTACTAGTGGCATACCTATCTGATAAACCCAGTGTGGGCTATTCAGTTAGTATGGATGGTTTCCTAAGGGGAATACTGAAAGAAAGGCATTAGTTTTATGCTGCAATTCTTGTGCAATCAATAGATGGCATCAAGTACCATTTGAACCTCTGTCTGGCGTGTCTCTCTGCTGCCTGAGACATGGCTGTTGATCAGGGGCGCCAACATGCATTCAACTTTGGGGGGATCGTAGCCACGCCCCTTGATGCACCCAGAGGTGTTCCATGGCACGCAACGTCATTACGCCATGATTTTGGGAGTGTGGCTTCTCTCCCCCATGGTTTGCCAATTTTGGCAAGAGCAGCCACAGGGAGAGCAGGGAGAGCTAATGAGAGCCAGAAGCAGGGAGAGCCAATGGGATGCAGCTGCTCCCAATGGTTCCTCCCCTCCAGCCTCCTGATTGGCCGGCTGGCTGCCCAGAGACTTGCTCACTTCCCAGCCTCCCTGTAACTCCTATGGAGCTCCAGAGCCCAGGTCTGCCTGCCCAGGGAAACCACACACTTTGCTGGATCCCCCGGCAAAACTGCCCGATCGGCGGCAGGGGGGAACATGCATGCTTTCCCAGCCCCGGGAGCTGGCGAAGTGGGTGGTTTTCTCCCTATGCCACTTGGGCAAAACTGCCCGAACGGCGGTGGGGGGAACATGCATGCGTGCCTTCCTGGGCGGGTAGACCTGGGCTCTGGAGCTCCCTGGGAGTTGACAGGGAGGCTGGGAAGCAGGCAAGTCTCTGGGCAGCCAGCCGGCCAATCAGGAGGCCAGAGGGGAGGAACCATTGGGAGCAGCCACATCCCATTGGCTCTCCCTGCTTCTGGCTCTCATTGGCTCTCCCTGTTCTCCCTGCGGCTGCTCTCGCTCGGCTCGGCTCTTGGGGGGGGGGAGGCGGTGGCCAGATATTGAGAGGGCTCAGCCACCCCGAAAAAATATTGGGGTGGCAGATAGCCAACATGCCACCACAAAGTTGGTGCTACTGCTATTGATTATACGCGAGATGGTCTTCTTTGTGGAAGCTCCTTCCTTTTGAAACTCCTGCCCCTCATGAGATGCAGTTCATGCCCTCGTTGCCAATATTTGTGACACAGGCCAAAAACATGCTTGTTTCAGCAGACCTTCTCCAGCCTCCTCTGATTATAATTTGGCTTTTCTTGCCAATTGGTTGCTCTACCCATGGTCCTCTTTTGCCATCTGTGATTGATTGTTTTCTGCAGTTGTTCTGTTCTTACTGCTTTGCTTTTTGCTTTACTGTGTTTCTAGATTTCTGATTGTACTGCTTGGAGTCATTTTGGAGAAAAGTTGGGTGTCACTACCTGAATGACTCTAAGGACCAAGTCAGATGTGAACACGAACATGTTACGTGGTCCTTTCTATTTTGCATTTTTTTAAAATAGCATGCCGCAAAGAGCCTGAAACAGCACAGAAGCATGTTGGGTCATGGGAGGACCTTAGCTCCTTGTCCCTGCTATGGTACCCACCCTGATCATGACCCTCCATGTGCTATTTTTTAAAATTAAAAATAATCTTTTCATTGAAAGCCGGTAGAAAGATTTTTTCCCCAATGAAAATAGTGCATGGCCACCCAATTGTTCACCATGAGAACAAAGAGCTAAAGCCCCCTACCCTTCTCTGCAGTTTTGCACCATTTCACATACATACATGCTAGTGCAATAGTGAGGAAAACCCACCACAAAGGGTCATTTTTGCATAGTATATCTGCCCCGGGGCAGAAAAGGAAGTGCCCTGGGCGCCGGTGGGATTGGGGGTGCAAGCGTGTGAGCTCCAATTGTGTCCATGGCTGAAGAAGCAATTGGTGCGCACGCATTGTTTCAGCCACAGCTCGCAATTTTGCCCCAATTTTGAAGCAGGCAATTTTGCCCCAGACGCAGCTGTGAGAGCCTAGCTTCTCAAGTGCATGCTATTTTGAAACTAGAATTTCTAACAGTGCGGAATCACAAATCCATCCAGTCAGACTTGTGCTTTATTTTCTTTATTATTTTGTGCTTTATTATTTAAGGCACAAACTATGTGCTTTATTTTCCTAGTATTGTTCTTCAATTGAAACCTGGTAATAAAAAACATGCTAATAAAAACAGTTTCTAGAAGCACAAAGAGGATTGTGTAAGACTTGAAATGTTCTTGGGCTTCTGAATTAGTTATGTGCTTGTGTAACAACAATGTGACCATCACATTTGCCTGCACTACAGCTTTTGCGTATTGCAGATGCACCTACTGGTAAAACCATGTGTGAGAGAGAACAGCTCGTTACTGTTGCAAATGAAAATAAGTAGAAGGCAAACACACAGTACACACAAACAGTAGAAGTTCAAAGATTATAGATCTGCTTCATGTATTCCAATTGCTAATTTTCAAAAGTTGCATGTTGGTAGTAACTCTTAAGTGTGCAAAATGAATTATGTGCCTGAATTTCTGCTTTTCGTAGGTGATATAACTGCAACTTTTTTTTCTGATATTAACAACAGCAAGACAGACAGAAATTCATCAGGGGGTTCCCTAAAACTGCATGTCTGTGTTACAGAAAAGCCAGATCACTGCCTTTCATCTGGCTCTGTGACCATAGAGTCTTTTCCTCCTGGCCCTGGGCGTGGCGGGGGGGGGGACTCAGTCTCAAAGGAGGTCTTGTTCAAAGAGCAGTAAGTTGGCTGGACTCCAGGGTGATGCCTCAAGGCCGGCTTTGTTGGCAGGCAAATTATAAACTAGTGGAGGGCTTGATCCCCTCAGCAGAAAGCAGGGTAATCTTCCCACCCTAATGAGTCTCTTCACCTGTCTGGAGTTGGACTCCAGGCAACTCTTAATGCTGCTGCCTGTGTGGATACTTACCATGGCCTCTTGAGGAGGAGGACGATGCAGGTATCACAGGGCCCAGCCAAGCTCCCACTGCAGGAGAAGGGCAGGGTCACACAGCGCAGGATCCTCCTAATTGGTGGGCAGGAAGTGCCCATACACCTTGCTCCCAGACCTGAGGATGGTATCCTGCCTTGACCATTCTGGGGGGTTGTAGTTAGGGGTGAGTATCTCACAGGCTTTCTGCAGCTTGTAAGGGGGCTGTGCTTGGTCTCACCTGCCCAGGGCTTCTCCTGCCAGCTTGTCTTGGTCCCTCCTTTGCTCTTCCTGCTCCTTCCCTGGTATCACCCCCCTCTCGTCTCCCATCTTAGCACTACTCTCTCTCACCAGGTCCTCCTTTTTTGTCCCTCTTCCCTTCCTCCTGGTTCTCCTTTTCCCAATTTCTTGCCTTCCTGCATTCTCTCTTTCCTCTCTTTGTTTCTCTCCTTGTCTTTGCTGCCTTACCTGCCTTTTGCCTTCTTCCACTCCCGTTCCTCTTCCTTGGCCTCTCTTTATGGGCATGTACCAGCAGACTAGCCCCTTGACTGCGATAGAGCTGGCAACTGCTGCTATGCCAGTTCCTCTTGCCCCGCCCTTTTCCAATAGCACTGGGGCCGTGTCAGGCCACTCCAGTGCCAGTGGCTGGCACATACTGTATGCCTCAGCCACAGGATGTCATATGACTGTCATGGTTATTAGAGTGTAATCCTAACCTGGAATTAGGCACAGTTAGGACAGCAAAATTTGACCGTCACAAGGGACAGCATAAAATATGTTTGGACCACTCTCCAAGTCAGAGAGGCCAGCACACAGAATGTGTCAGGAGTGTGCCATCCTCCCTGACTCTGAGTGCTCCAAACGCACTTTACGGTGGCTCTTGTGCCAGCCAAACTTCGCTGGCCTAAGTGTGCCAGCCTAATTCCAGTGTTAGGATTGCGCCCCTTAGTCACAGAATATCTGCTTTGGAAAATGTGGCAACCCTGAGGCAGTGGACAATAGATTTTGCTCTCAATAGATTTTGATCCAAGCTTGCAGAAGGTGGCAGGGCAAAAAGGCAACCCTGGGTAAAATGAAAGCAGAACTATTTCAAATTGTGTCCACAATGGGAACTGCAAGCCCATATTATTCACCCCTATCCACCTCAAGGTATTTTAATCCCAATTTCATGTTTCATGCCAGTTAACCTTTCAACATTCATTTTAATTTGATTACCATGTCACAAATTATTTCTGGCAGAACATGCCAAGAAAAACAAGAGGTTCCCCTGCCCCAGACTTACAGTAATGAAAACCTTTTGCTCTCTCTATTGTCCAGTTGAAACTTCTGGCAAGGTTGTTGTTTTTTCTTTCCAGAGACAGCGATCATCTTGCTACACACAAAGAAGAAGAACTATATCAACCATTGGCACCTGCAGAAGTTTCCATTTGGAGATAGTAGAGATGATTGGTAGCATGGTACTGCAGGAAAGGGTTAAATGCTCCTCACATCCTGCAGGACAGTCTCAATTCTGATTGGGACCCTCACATAACACACACACACAGGGCCAAATGAGGTATGTATCAGCTTGGCTCTTGTATAGCATCAAGTAAAACTGCCATTTGGGGGATTATCACATTATGGGCTAAGGATTGGAAGCAGACTTCACTTTTGTCAATACATGAGAGAGAGAGGGGGGTTGTATAGCACATGATAAATGTGGGTGACAAATATATCAGTGATGAATGTTTCCAATGTGTGCAGTTTCCAATGTGTGCAGATAAATATATAAGGATTCAACAATAATGATTGTTTAGCATACCCTGAAGACTAGATACTTAAGGTTATAAAATTATTCTGTCAACCAAAGACATTCTGGTTATTGACTGACATCCTACAGGGGTCCTGCAAACATAATATGGTTATAGGAAATGCTGTTTTACAATATTCCATTGAATTCGTGAGGGAATTAGCTGGGCCTGGGTACGAATCCAGAATAATTACAAATGCAATTCCGTTGGCCACCCTCTTTCCACACTAATTGCTCACAGATCCCTATAACTCTGGTGAGCCCTGGAAGGTCTCCCTATATTTGGGGGCTTGAGCACATGAGCCTAAGTTACAATTATCTTTGGGGTTCAAAAGAAGGGGAGCTGCTTTCTCCTTTCTATCAAAGGGATCCTCAAGTGATTCCCCTTCTTAGACTACTATAGCTTCACATCATGAGTAGACAGAGGTGGATCTAAGGGGGGGCAAATCTGTAAGTTTTGCAAGAAGCCTTACCCTGTCATGTAAATCCCTCCTCTCCCTTGCTGCTGTAGCCAGTAAGCAATGCCAAGATGTTGCTGTTCCCTGTGAGGATTGGCTAGAACAGTGCAGGAGAGGAGTGTTTTCCACTGCAAGGTAAGGCTTCTTGCAAAACTTACAGATTTGCCCCCCCCTTAGATCCGCCTCTGTGAGTAGACCTGATTAAACCTGATAGCATCAAAATTGCTGTAAAGAGCTCCTTAGGGGGCATAGCTTGGGGCTGATTTTTTGGTGGGAAAATGGCATGAGGAGAAAGCGGTAGAATAACTTTCCCTCCTCATTGCCAGTTTCAATCTGGCAATAGAGATTCCCTGTGCCATCCTCCACTGCTGCTTTTTCTTAAATGAGGCTTAAGCACATCTGTTAATTACACATTTAGAGGAACGTGTAGATTGGACATGTACTAGGCCTGAGGGTCAAACATGAGGCCCAGGGGCAGGATGCGCCCCCCACCCCCCGGAAGCTCTTTATCTGGCCCTCACTCTCCCAGCACCACCACCAGCTGCTCTCTGCTGCTGAGCTGTGCTGAGGTGTCACTGCTGAAAGGGTTATCATTTTCTGCCACCTGATAATAGGGCTCTTCCATATCTTGAACACATCAAAATGTGCATATTTGCTGTCATTTGCAGTTAATGAGGTCAAGTGAGAAAAAGTGCATATTTCTGATCATGGCCTGTGTAATGACATCACTTCCTGCTTTAAGACATGACTTCTGGCCCTCAGCAGGCATCATGAATGCTGTTCGTCCTGCTGTGCAAAACGAGTTTGACCCCCCTCTAGCAGTGGAGCTGTCATTTCAGTAATATAAAATCTGAGGTATGTGTGTATGGTAAGGAACATGGTGCCTATGTTAGCTGTCCCTATTTCTATGTCCAATTCCCTCCTGTAAGCTAGAAACTGTCAGCTAGTGTTGTGCTGATCAGATCTGGCCCCATGAATCAAATCTTATATGGCCTCCAGCTGGTTTTAATCAAGGTATAAAAAGAAACTTGTTTTCAAAAGTTGTGAGGGTGTATGAAAAAGAATCAGTCTATATTTTAATGTTAAATCTCTTTCTGGTTTTTTAAAAATGTAATTTCATGTTCAGGGGCTCCATTTCTGTAAGGTCCTTGCTGCAATTTCACACTGATTTTATTATAAAGTATGACCAACCATGAAAGCATCATGTGACACTACATCAATATACTTCTGCCCTCCAAAATGCAGAAGGTGACCTGTGATTGCTATAACTAGGGCAGTGGTTCTCAAACTTTTTGTACTGGGACCCATTGCACACACTGGAAGTGATGTCATGGCAGGAAGTGCTGTCAGTGTGATGTAATCAAATGACACTCCTGGAATGCAAACTGGCATTCTTGGACTGCTAGGACAAAATATTATGTAAAAGCACTGAACTGAAACAACTTTAAACAAATTTAAACAACTTTCGGCCAGTCTCGAATATCCCATTTCTGGGCAAGGTGATTGAGCGGGTGGTGGCATCCCAGCTTCAGAGGGTTCTGGAGGAAATGGATTATCTAGACCCATTCCAATCTGGCTTCAGGCCGGGGTTCGGGACGGAGACTGCCTTGGTCGCCTTGGTGGATGACCTGCGCCGGGGGATGGACAGGGGAAGTGCGACCCTGTTAGTCCTGCTGGACCTCTCGGCGGCTTTCGACACCATCGACCATGGTGTCCTTCTGGGTCGGCTGGCCGGGCTGGGGCTTGGAGGCACTGTTTTGAAGTGGTTCCGCTCCTTCCTGGCTGACAGATCCCAGAAGGTGGTGCTGGGGGATGCTTGTTCAGCACCCCGACCTCTTAGGTTTGGGGTGCCGCAAGGTTCCATCTTATCCCCCATGCTATTTAACATCTACATGAAACCGCTGGGAGAGGTCATCCGGGGGTTTGGAGTGGGGTGCCATCAATATGCTGATGACACCCAACTCTATCTCTCCTTTCCCCCTGATTCTGAGGAGGCAGTTGAGGTCCTGGATCGCTGTCTGGAGGCGGTTGGGGGCTGGATGTGGGCAAACAAGCTGAAATTAAATCCAGATAAGACAGAGGTGCTCTTGGTCCGGAAATCCACAGCTCGGGTATCGCCCTGCTCTGAATGGGGTTGCACTTCCTCTGAAGGAGCAGGTTCGCAGCTTGGGGGTTCTCCTGGATCCACAGCTACACCTGGAGCCCCAGGTGGCGGTGGTGGCCAGGGGAGCCTTTGCTCAGCTTCGGCTGATTCGCCAGCTGCGGCCGTACCTGAGCTGTGCGGACCTGGCCACAGTGACCCATGCCCTAGTGACATCTAGATTAGATTATTGCAATGCGCTCTACGTGGGGCTGCCTTTGAAGACGGTCCGGAAACTACAACTAGTTCAGAACGCGGCGGCTCGGGTGGTTGCTGGGGCACGTCGGTTTGACTCTGTCAAGCCACTGCTTCGGCGACTGCACTGGCTGCCGGTTCTGTTCCGGGCCCAATTCAAAGTGTTAGTTTTGACTTTTAAAGCCCTTTACGGCTCGGGTCCGGGGTATTTGAGGGACCGCCTCCTTCCATATAATCCAACCCGTACTCTTAGATCATCTGGAGGGGCCCTTTTGACTGTGCCGCCACCAGGAGAAGTGAGAGGGGTGGTGGCCAGGAAGAGGGCCTTCTCAGTGGTGGCCCCCCAACTTTGGAATACCCTCCCCTTAGAATTGAGAACTGCTCCCTCTCTGTTAACATTCCGGCGGGGGCTGAAGACCTTTTTATTTCAAAAAGCTTTTAATTGTTGACAGGTCTGGCGGGCTGGCTGTTTTATTATATTTTATTTATTTATTTATTTATTTATTTATTTATTTATTTATTTGAAGAATTTATACCCCACCTTTCCCATGCCGAAAGCAAATGCCCAAGGTGGCTTATAGAGAACAACAAATACAATGTAACCACAATAAGTAAAAACACATTAAGGGTGCAATCCTAAACTGAGTTAGGCCGGCATAATCTTGGCCAGACCAAGGGCCACCGTAAAGGATGTTTGGACCACTCTCAGAGTCAGAGAGGCCAGCACACAGACATGCGCCATCCTCCCTGACTATGATCCACTGGGTTTGTTGCTTTTAAATTGTATTGGTGGTGGTTTTAATTGTTTTATTGTATTGTTTTTTATATTGTTTTTGAAGTGTTTTTAATGTTAGTTTTTATATTTTGTAAAGCCGCCTTGAGCGCCTTTAGGCAAATAAGGCAGGGTATAAATCTAATAAATAAATAAATAAATAAATAAAACTAAAGACAAAAACCCTCACTTGAAAATTCAAACTGTGAACAGTCAAAACAAATATAGCAAGAATAAGGTCTGCAGCTTCCAAAATGGCTGCTCCCAGCTTTCCATGACCCACCTGACATCAGGTTGCAACCCGTGATGTCATTCAGGGGGAACGGACCAGAACGGGCGTTCCGGATCCTAACGGGCTCCGTGGCTGGTTCCGGGTTCCCGACAAGTGCCAATCAAAAGTGAGTTCCTGTTCCTAAATCATTTGAATGACACCACTGGTTGCAACCCACCAAGTGAATCCTGACCCACAGTTTGAGGGCATGGGATGCAGTCTGCTGTTGTCTTTTAGATTGTGAACTCTTTGAAGGGCAACCTTTATTCTGTATGTAAACCACTTTGTGAACTCCTTTTTGTTGAAAAGTGGTATATTAATATTCTTACTACTACTGCTGCTGCTACTACTACTACTACTATTGTTTTCCTACCTATGCCTCTTTCATCCTTCCTTTTTGAACTGTTCAGAGGAGGCAGCACTAAACACCCAAGGATCTTAGATGGCAGTCAGCAGATGCTCATCATATTCACTAATGCACCTAAATGAATCCAGATCCCAAAATTATTGCATTAGTATGGCAGAGAGAAACAATGCTGAGCATGTTGTCATACGAAATCTATTCATCAATCCCTCGTTCTATAATGGAAACTTGTCACTCAGAATCACCAGGTGCAACATTTTGAACAAGCTCCTGCCACTGTAGGCTGGAAGTACAGAAAGTCAAATAGTTCCTTTGAACGTATTCTGGTTCTGAATATGGCTTAGATAAAAATAGCAATCATGAGTAGATTACAAAACATGTTTTATTTTGGAAAAAAATTCGCATAAGTGACTATGTAAAAACCTGCATATTGTATAGTATTAATCTATGATTCATATTAGGCATGTGTTCATGAATATTCATTGTCAGCTCCTACAAATATGAATAAGTGACTGACATCATTGCAGTCTTTTTATATAATTCTGGTACATCACCATACACCAGTGTCCCACTCATGCCTCTAAATCACATTTTGACAGTTTTTCTTTAATTCAGGGTTATTTTTATCTCACTGAAGTGCACCATTAGATGTCCTATTAAAAAAGCAGCATAATAATGATTGCTGATCAGGATGAACTGTTTTGATAATAATGCTACAGAATTACAGGATCAAACATGCTTTTGGTTAATATAAGAGAAAATTCAGATTCTTACCAATTCATGTGTTTCTCGGTATACTTAAAAATGGTAAATTATGCCTCCCACCTTAACTTCAGTACTATACTAGTAGTAAAGAAGTTCTACAGTCTCACATATACTTCTGGATGTATTAAAGTTGTTGAATGAAATTTTAAAAATGGATTATACTGGCATTGTAATTTCTGAAGTAATGTGCCTTACTGTATTATTTTAGAATATGTGCAAAGACTTTGCACATATGTGCAATATGTGCAAATTTAGGGCTTTCCCTTAATTTAAAGGGCTTCTGGCAACTTTATGAAATTGCATTGATCAAACAAAATGAGAAACATTGGATGAGAACATAGATCTTAGTGAACACATAAATCCTTAAAATAAAAGCAAGTTTTCAAGTAAAACATTTTTTACCAGACTTTCAGCCCAATCCTACACACATCTACTCAGACATAAGTCCCACTGAGTTCAATGGCACCTACTCCCATGTGTCTATAGGATTGCAACCTTTGGCATTAGAGCAATAACGGAAAAATAAAGATGTTGTGTTTCAAGGCTGCTTGAGACCTGGCTTTGTCTCATGCTCAAGCACAGTGGCATATTTGATTAGATTACAGAAATGGATTCTGCTGAGAGTAGTTCAGGTTATCCAAGTCTCCAGAGCCGATGCACTGAAATAATACAATACAATTAGATTGTAAGGCATTTCTTTGGTCCCATTTGGGACCAAATGGAAGCTTCGTAAGACAGAGAACATACGAGTCAAAAGAAAAATAATCAACGTTAGATGAGAAAAATGAGGAAAATTGGAAATAAGTTAGCATGCTTTCTAAGAAAAGGACCAGTTCTAAGATGTATCCAAGTCTGATGTTTGAACAAGCATGAAATTTCTTTTTCTGGGCAGCTGCACATTAGCAATTGAAATTATTGATCAAAGTCTAAGACATACGGGCTACCCATATAATGCATCTCTGGTTAAACATACCTCCGTTCTCATTGACTTTTGTGCCGTAGCAAATTTATCCACGTTTATGTTGCATAAATTGAGAAACACTGTGCACATTTAGTATAAGATGCTGATGCTGATAGTAAACGTTAATTTGTAGGCTCATTTCTGAAAACCCTTTGGGAAATCATTAAATGAACATAACTAGAAACAGAATTGCAAGCCAATAAGGCAGAATGCCAGAGGAAAATCAAAGAGCCAAACTGATTAAAAAAAAAAAAAAAACTTCCCTTCCTAAAGCACAAGCAATCACCAAACTGAAATGTCCATTGAGCTCAGTAACAGAAAAAGAAACCAAGAACTGCCAAGTATTTTCTAGGTGAGGCAACTTTATTTCAGTGCAAGTGGATGTAGAGATGGATTGGCATACACCACTTCAATTACCAATGAACTTAGCAGTTGCTTCAGTAAATACAACTTCTTTTACAGTCCAATCCTAAGCTGCCCCAGAGCCTAGATGTATCCTATGGCCCCACAGCAGTCGCCGGAGCCTCCTTGTGGTAAGGGAACATTTGTAAAGCCCCAGTGGCCTCAATGGATCGACGCCTGCTATTTAGGGGGTGCAGAACTGAAGAGGCCTATGTAGGGCTCCATGGCCTGGGAAGGGGGTAAGGATTCAGTGGCAGACTCTGCCACCATCTCCGTTCCCCTGCCGGGCCCTGTCCTCTATTTGAGGCACCCTACCCCTGCCCAGTTCTGTCTCCTCCCTGCCTCCCCCTACTCCAAGCCAACCACTGCCAATTACCACCCAGGACTCCATCAGATATCTTCCTGGCGTGGACCTCAGCCTGAATTGGGGCTGCCCAATCCAGGGACGGCGGTTTGGATATGGCCCAATGGCTTTCTCCAGTCTCTGACCAGGGTGCCGCCCCATTATACCACCCACCAGCCTCTGGCAGGTGCTCGTTTGGATATGGCCCAATGGCCATCTCCTGTCTCTGCCCATGGCACTGCCCTGTTATACCTCCTGCCAGCCTCTGGCATGCGCTTGGTGCAGCCCTGTGCTGCCAGAACTAAACAGCACAGCTGATGGGCGCGGTGGCACCCATGAGTCGATGCTACTGCTTGCCCAGCTCAGCAACTGAATCCATGGCACAGACATGTTTTATGGCACATTTTGACATTGGTGGACCCCTTGACTGAAGAGCCAAAGAAAATGTGGGAAAGAAGTGTGGCGAAAGTGTCCCCTCTGAAAGTTGGTGTAATGAGTCACAGGACAGAACGTGCCTGAACCAGGAATTACAGACAAACCCCGGTATCCACTGATTTGGTATCCATGGTTTTAGTTATCCATGGTTACCATGGATACTGGGATGCCTATTAAAAAGATAAAAAAGATAAAGGTTTCCCCATGACCGACTGGTCTAGTCGTGACCGACTGTAGGGGGCGGTGCTCATCTCCGTTTCAAAGCCTGTAGAGCCGGCGTTTGGTCCGAGGACAAGCTTCCGTGGTCATGTGGCCGGCATGACTCTACGCCGTAGCGCACGGAACACCGTTCCCTTCCCACCGAAGTGGTCCCTATTTATCTACTTGCATTTAGGTGCTTTTGAACTGCTAGGTTGGCAGGAGCTGGGACAAGCAACGGGAGCTCATTCTGTTGTGCAGTCTTAAACTCCCAACCTTCTGGTCGGAAGGCCCAGCAGCAGCGTTTTAACCCGCTGCGCCACCATGTCCCATATTAAAAAGATAGGGGAACATTAAACAAATCTCTTTTATCATCTTGTTGCAGCAAAACCACTGATGTTCCCATGGAATAAGTGCGCGTTTGCTTTGGGCCTGATTTCCCCAGTCCAACTCCAGCTCTAAACTCTATACCCAAGTGGTCCTTTCTGTACCTTTCCAGCAAGCTTCCCTCCCCAGGCCACTCCCTTTTTCAAAGCTATGTTCTTTGAAGCCATCGCCTTCTATGTACACAGACTTCATTGGTGTCATGTAGGCTCATGCTGGTTCTTTCCAGAATTGGTGTTGTGTGTGATTGATCTGCGTTAGCACCTCAGATGACAAGGGTTTGTGCCAATAACAATTTTAAAACATGCTACTTGGACACAGCCCTGCCTGCTGGAATTTTATAAGCTGTTGTGTGAGGAGTAAACACTTCTCAGAACAGACATAGTTTTTAACATGCTAAACAACATTGTAGTCTCTTTTATCTTCGGAATAAATACATGTTCCAAATGCCTTCTTTAGAAGGGTCATCTGTTGTGATCATGTCCCGAAACAGCCATATGGCAGATATACAATATGAAAAGAAATAAAAGAATTACCCTCACTTTTTTTTAACATCCTATGCACTACCTGACCTTCATCCAGCACATTTAGACTTAGAGGCATGTCAAACAGAGTGCTGACACAGAATGTTACCTTTCTAATGGAGCATGCATGTTGCTCAGATGTTCTGACAAGTTTTTTTTTAAGTGGGGGGAAAAAGAGGTTACAGAGCTAAACGTGGGATAATGGGAACATTCCTGAGATTCAAATACTTGGAAGGTAGCACAACCCAGTCTGCCTTAACTGCATTTAAGACCAGGCGAGGTGAACAGTTCACTCCATTAATGATTGAAGATTTCACAGACCCATCTTAGTCTGCTCCTGAATAACACTGCAAGGATTTTTGGTAGCTTGTGAAATATATGGGTGTTACAGAAGGGCAAAAAAAAAAAAATGGGTTAGCTAATGGCAGAATTCACAGGTTAGTACTGCTGTCAATCACATAAAAATTTTGGGAACGCTTGACAATCTGTCACCTTAAGCATCTGTACTCAGATGCTCAAGATGACAAATTGAGACGGGTTAGGCAGGCTGGAAGAGGGATGAGATGATGTTCTATCTGTACATGTGCAGAAAAATATCAGAACAACCCCCGTTTGCTTATCCAAGAAATGCCACAGACTGAGGACTACCCATGCATTCCCTGTTGTTCACATGGGGGGGGGGTGAGGCGAGGAAGAATTGTACTGGTTGAAAGGAGCCCCCTCCCCCATGCTCAGTGTTTGAAGGTTGTCACGGTGTTCCAAACATTCTTGGGATGCAGCAACCTGAAACCTGCCAGTTTCAGGTGATGTGGTGAGCAAGCTTTGAGCCACCTGGTCCATTTGAACAGGACAGTTCCAGAGCATCACCTTAGCTGTGAAGAAAATACTACGAACTCACTTATCTAGTAATAACCAGTTCAAAAAGCACCCTCTCCAAGCTCTTTTGGGGTAAGTGGTGTATCTATAAGAGCAACTCTTTCTCATATGCACAAACGCACTTTAAAGCCAAAGGGAAGGGGGCCACTATGGCTTTTTTGAGGATACAATGTGCAGTCTGTGAGTCTATTTTCATTGCTTATGTAAAGGCCAAGGAGCTGTCTACCCTCTGCCAGCAGATGGAGCGCTTTCACTTTAGTGACAGTAGAGAAAATGGAAAGCCGAGAAGTGAACAATACTTCCTTTTTTGAGGGGTTAATGTACCTAGTCCAATTTCATGTACAGGTTGCGTTCCCGATAGTTTTAGTGAGCATTTTTATTTGACAACCTGCTTTTTAATGCAGTGTAATAATATTTTATTACGTGATTGCAGTTTTTAAATTCAGGCTGTTAGGGGCTCCATGGTGCATCTCCAACCTGTGCTGGTGCATACTGAGGGATGAAGCCAGGGCTCTCCCTTGCTGAAGTTATTTCATAAGTGCAAGGAAGCTGCTTTCTGCACCCAGCAAAAGACACGGTAAAGAATTTCTAATGATGTGCTAAATCAGAACATTCCCATGGAGTCTTGAAGGTGGGAAAAGATTTGGGACACAATAGTATTTGAGGATTCATAAAGTGTGCTTTCTCTTTAGCATTTCCTTGCAGACATGAAATCAGAACTGTATTGTAATTTAGAGAAAAGGGACTTGCTATTAATAGTAACTAACTACAGTCTGAGCTGTGGAAACTACTCGCTGGTCTCTGCAAAGCAATAGTAATACAAATTTTCTACTTGATTGTCAACATTTGATGTCAACATTTGACATCAAGTGTTAGAAGCTCAAGTTTTTCATGATCTGGACTTAAGTTCAACAGGAGAGTTGGAAACAACAACAACAAAATGTGGAGTTCCTCTGTGTGTGTGTGTGTGTGTGTGTGTGTGTGTGTGTGTGTGTGTGTGTGTGTGTGTGAACAAGCATATGTCTTCTCAACGTTACAGCACATTAAGGGGCCATATGTGAGGGTGGTTTCTTATTATTTTGATTGTACAGGTAATAGGGAGATCAAGTCCCCAAAGTTTGTGCCAAACCTGCTACATCCTGTGGCTAGGGGATGGATCACTTTCATTATTTCAATAATGCTATAGATACATGACAGGCAGTTCAAACCTATTGGGGCTACTGCCCTGCGTTACAACAGCACTGGAACATCCGAAACACTGTGCTGAAACGGCCCTAAAACAGCTGCCTCTGTATCCCACAGGGCCAAGAAGGCAGACAGAGGACTCCTCAAGGTAAAGGAACTTCGGTTCCCTTATCCCGTATCAGACCTAGGCAGTCCCTATGGGTCTACACACATCTACACCAACTCAATGACTGATGCAGATTCGAATAGCCCATGTAGAGCTTTTAAGCGCGGGAGACAAGATAGGGTGTGGAGGCAGCCTTCGCTGCCAGCCTTGTCCTCCTCCTGGGCCTGAACTGCCCCTGAGTCACTCTCCCCATGCCCCAAAATACCCCCTCCCTGCCCTGTGCTGCCCTCCTCCCCGCCACCCAGTGCTTCACTTATCATGATTGGCCGGTGACGCTCCAGCGCTGGTCGAGACCTGCCAGTGCAGGCCTCACCTGGCCTACGCACAGCCACAACGTCCTTCACAGGAAAAGGTAATACAGAAAACAATACAAGAAATGTATCCTTTTTTGCTTTAACCAAAATAAAATGGAAAATAGAATCACTGTTGCAACACTGGCCTATCTACCTAATGCTGAATCTTAACCACCTCACTGTCTTTTCCCATTTTTTTCCTCTTTTAGAGACAGGGTGTTCAGGTCCTTTCCAGGCGCTCTCCCTTTTCTGGGCAGACTGTGCAACCATCAGTAATCCTCCCGGAAGGTGTCACCCTGGGAAGCACTTCCATCATTCAAAAGTCCGTTTCCTAGTATTTGGAGAGCTCTTGCTGGGAAATGGTGGTCATTGACCCAACAACCCGGGCTATTGCATGTGTTTTGCTGTGGATGTGAAGATTGCATTAGTGTCTTAGGCAGCTCTTGGATGGTCCTCTGATATTACTGCCCTACACGTCACAAGTCCCTCTTCTGGCTACTTTTGGTCATTTTGAGTGGTTCACCGATTCATTGATCTTCTACCATTTTGCTTTGGTTGTTTCCGCACAGGTAAAAAGAATCAAACCTGCGGCCATTTTTTTAGGTAGCTTTACTAGTCTCACTGGAACGGTGCATCTTGCACAAATCTGCTTGTGACAAAGTTATCATGTTATTGCACACACGTCCACAATGAAAGCAACCCTCTCAAGTAAAAACCCTAAACTGAAAAAGTAGTCACTTTTGCTCAGCAATGCCACACTTGTAAATTCAAAGCTGGGTTGTTGTTGTTGGGGGGGGGGGAACTTGGCTATTGTTACCTTTTAACTCCCTCCCACCCTGTTCCAACAGTGGTAGAACAGAGCATATAATGTCCCCTGAAAACAGTCTGATGCACAGTACAACACTATGCAATATACAATGTGGTGGTATGAATATTATAGCAGTATCCCAGCATGATCAGTTTTCAGCCTGGTACATTCCCTTTCATGTTTCTGTGACCTATTTTTGATGAGTTTCACATCTGTTCTAGCAGCTCACTGACAAGCAGAAAACAAAACTGTTTACCAGTCAAATTCACAGCTGTTGCTAGTGCTGGAGACCTAGCCAGAAATGACTGTTTTCTTGGTAAGCTCACGCCGTTGAATGAAACTCTCTGGAGTTTCTTGAAAGTTTGTTAGAACTGGAGTGCTGTCAAATGTCCCCACATCTCTGGGATTCTTATTTCAGGGCTTTTTTTTTTTTTTTTTTAAAGAATCTCAGACATGCCCTTATTTGTTTTTTTCCATAACCTCAAGACATTTAGAATGGTCTCACCCTGCCAACCTCTCAGAAATGTGTATTCTACCCAGAATCCGAGCAGAGGCTCTATCTAGGAACTCTTAACAAACACTGATAGGAGTTATTTATGTTTAAATTAGCCATAATCATTGCTTGATGCAGATGGGCTTGTTTATCCTTCTACGAAGAGCACATTTGTTCTGGGAACATTGTCTTATTTTTTACAACTATGCTACAAGGGATAGCATGGTTTCAATGCTACAAACATTAATTATGGCATGCCAAGTTGTTGCGAAGTTCATCTTTAAAAATTTTTTAAAGGGGAAGATTTAAAGGGGAAGAAATGTTGTTAAACATTTCCTGGCCCTTTATTGAAAAAAAACAAAAAAACAAAAACCATTAGACATACCTTTTTAGAGTAGCATCTCCCAAATGAGGGCACAGTTTTCATACATGTTGCTTGTGCTGCTGTAGTAGCAGTGATGTCATGCAGGGGGTACGCGGGGGTACGCGAGTACCGGTTTCTAGGATTATGGCTGGCCCCGCCCATTCGCTCACCCACTCGTCGACTCCGCCCCCTGCAACGTTTGAATTTCCTGCATGTTTGAGTTGCCTGCACGTTCTCAGAGCCAGCCAGGCAGGCAGGCAGCGAGCAGAGCCTTGCCTTGCCTTGCCTTGCCACTGAAAAATGAGCTGCTCTGGGGTTTTGGAACTGTTGGGTCACTTTAACATGATGCCAGGCCTCCTTAACATGTTCTGGGGGTGCTGTGGAATACTGTTGCAATTGTTGGGTCAGTTTAAAATTGTCTGAGGCCTCAAAAAGGGCTTTTTCATGTCACTTCCTGCCACTACCTCACTTCCGACTTATGACGTCACTTCTGGTGGGCGGGTCCCGACACATACCAATCAAAAGTGAGTACCTGTTCTTAAATCATTTAGATGACACCACTGTGTAGTAGCCACACTGTTGCAATGAGAGCCGTCTCTGCTGTTGCTGCTGCCACCTCCACGTACTTCATGAGGACGTCAATGGCATCAATTTCTGTAAATAAAGTGCCATTTTGAAAATGGCACGATATTTTCACTGATGCCCAATGTAGGCATGTCAGGGATGTGTTTAGGGTGCAAAATTTAGGGTGCAATCCTAACCAACTTTCCAGCATGGGGGAAGGGCAATGCAGCTCCAAGGTAAGGAAATAAACATTCCCTTACCTTGAGGAGGCCTCCTTGACTACTGCTCCACTGCAGGATGCAGCACATGCCCCATTGGCACAGCTATGTCAGTGCTGGAAAGTTTGTTAGGATTGCGCCCTAAGTCACATGGATCACAGTGAATTGTGGGACATAGGCGCATTGTATAATGATGCAAGCATGTGCTGATGTCACATGATTTGAGCACTGAGTTTTGAACCCCCATTTTAAGTGAACATGAACAAACATGTTGAGAAGTGTATAGGGAAAAAAGTGCAAGACAGACCCCTCCCCAAAACAGCAAGAACTAATTAGATACTGGATTAGTTGAATCAAGTCAGTTGTTATAACTAACTTTGACATGAGGCTCATTTTAGGATGTAGGTACAAAACTGGGTTAAAACTGCCTGAAACCCAACACTTGATACACATCTTTCAAGATGCTTGTATCATTTCAGCTAAAATGCTTTTCAAATGACAAAATCTCATGGGTGTTCTGTGCCCAATTATGTACTCTTGTGTAATTGTAATGCTAGAACTACAGGCCTGTAGCCAAGCATTTTCAGGCACCAAAATCCTTCTAAGGGTCTTTTCTTTTTCTTTTTTCTTTTGTTTACCCCACACACAGTCCAAGAATAAAGCATTTCTTGTATCCAGACCTCTGCTGAGTAATAAAAGTTAAGTGACCTCCTAAGTCTAGATTTGAAAAAAAAAAAAATGAAACCTGTAGGCGTTACCCCAGGACAGCTCTACAGAACTTACTATAAGGAAGAAGGGGGAGCAAACAAAAGAAATTCAAAGTAACTTTTTTAGATTGCTCATCAATATGCCCTCAAGCCAGAAATGCAACCGCTATGCTCCCCATGTAGTCTCAATTCAGAAAAAATGCACTCCATGGCCACCAATTTGAGCACAAGACAGGCCCAGCCGTACCAAAGCCAGAAAATGGCATTTGACCTACTGACATGCCGCAGCTGCTCTGTGATGGCCAGCCTAGAGGGGCAGGCAGATGACATCAGGGGGCTGTGGCTGCAAGTTGAACAGCTGGATTGAAAAGTTGTGGATCAAGGGGGTGGGGAGGTGGGAGGAAGGACTGGTGACTGTGGCAACCATCTGACGTGCAGTTCCCAAGAGCTGACTGACATAGTTGCCTCAGGAGGTTTATGGAGCTGCTGGTGGGCTGTGTGGGGCTCGAGAAGTCACAAACTGAGTTGCCAAGGTGTCCTTTCTTCCCTATTTCTTATTCATAGTCTCATATGCACATAGACTGCATAGTCTCTGTGCAGTCACACATAGCAGAGTTCTACACATGTCTAAGGAGGTTCCAGAGCTTTGTCAAATGCTCTGCATCTGCTCCTGATTGGGGGAAGCTCTGCGTGCACCATGTGCTTGGAGGGCAGGAAAGATATACAGTCCCTTGGTGATCATTAACACAAGTTGCAAAAAACCAACATTTTCACAACTCGAATCGCGTTGTGGCAACTCGAGTGCCCTTCCCTGGATGTCAGCCATCAAACAGGATACACAAGTTTAATACCAACAGCAACACCATGATAGCCAAGGCAGATCTGGTTTGTACATCTGCTCAGGATGGTACAGAAAAAGTCACAATATAGTACAGAAAAAGTCTAATAGTCATTTTCTATTAGAACGTTATAGTAACCTCATGGATAATGTCCCCCCTAAAAAACCCTCACTACAATAACACCAGAGTTACTTGTCACCACGTCCTTCAGTTTTTAATTGCCTTCCTGGATCCTTCCAGGATGACTCAGATAAGTCATCCTGCAACCATTCAAAGAAGTGCACCATCAGTCCAAATTCTTGCATTTATTCAGAATTGCTGCTGGGTGCTGCAAGTCCACAGAATAGCTAAATATAATGGGCTTTTAGCCACTTTCCAGTTAATAAAGCTTTCCAGGCCATCAATCACCAGATCTTTAAACAACCCACCCATGAGTCCCCTCTGCTGGTCTGGCTCCAACTATCTGCTTTGAATGCTATGGTTTGCACTCAGGGTGGCAGTCCTCATGAGAGGTTGAATGTTTTTCCTGCTCTAGTGGCACGCAGTGTGCACAGGGTCCCCCCTCCAACTCAAAGACAGGAGAACACTTGACTGGAAGCTTTCAAGATCAACTTTACTTATTCTCACAAGTCCTAAAACACATAGAGGAACAAGTTTCCTTGCAGAAGGAAAGTCAGCATGGCTTCTATAAAGGTAAATCTTGCCTCACGAACCTTTTAGAATTCTTTGAAAAGGTCAACAAGCATATGGATGTGGGTGAACCTGTGGATATCAGATATCTGGATTTCCAGAAGGCGTTTCACATGGTCCCCCACCAAAGGCTGCTGAGAAAACTTCACAGTCAGGGAATAAGGTCCTCTTGTGGATTAAGAATTGATTGAGGACCAGGAAACAGAAAGTGGGGGATCAATGGGCAATTTTCACAATGGAGAGAGGTGAAAAGTGGAGTGCCCCAAGGATCTGTCTTGGGGCTGGTGTTGTTCATAAATGACTGGAGACAGGGATCAGTAGCAAGGTGGCCAAGTTTGTAGATGACACAAAACTTTGTACAAATCAACAGTAAAGCTACATCTGGAGTACTGCGTACAGTTCTAGTCACAGCATCACAAAAAGGACATAGTGGAACTGGAAAAGGTGCAGAAGAGAGCGACCAAAGTGATTATTGGGCTGGGGCATCTCCCTTATGAGGAAAGACTGCAGCAATTGGGGCTCTTCAGTTTAGAAAAAAGGTGCCTGTGGAGAGACATGATTGAGACGTATAAAATTATGCATGGGATGGATACAGTGGATAGAGGGATGCTCTTTTCCCTCTCTCACAACACCAGAACTAGGGGACATCCACTAAAATTGAGTGTTAGGAGAATTAGAACGGATAAATGGAAATACTATTTGACCACTGCAGATGGTGACTGCAGCCATAAAATTAAAAGACGTTTATTTCTTGAGAGGAAAGCTATGGCGAACCTAGACAACTTAATAAAAAGCTGAGACATCACCCTGCCAACAAAGGTTCGCATAGTCATGGCTCTGGTTTTTCCAGTAGCAATGTATGGCTGTGAGAGCTGGACCATAAGAAAGGCAGAGTGCCGAAGCATAGATGCTTTTGAACTATGGTGTTGGAGAAGACTCTTGAGAGTCCCCTGGACTGCAAGGAGATCCAATCGGTCAATCCTCCAAGAAGACAAGCCTGATTGCTCCCTAGAAGGACAAATATTGAAGCTGAAGCTGAAATACTTTGGCCATCTCATGAGAAGAGAGGACTCTTTAGAAAAGACCCTCATGCTGGGAAAGATGGAAGGCAAAAGGAGAAGGGGGCGGCAGAGGATGAGATGGTTAGATAGTGTCACTAAAGCAATGAATATGAAATTGGGCAAACTCCAGAAGCTAGTGGACGACAGGGAGGCCTGGCGTGCTGTAGTCCATTTGGGTCATGAAGAGTTGGACATGACTTAGCGACTGAACAACAACAAATTTGACCCAGCGGGTTATTAATCTGTGGACCTCTTTGCCACAGGAGGTGGGGATGGCATCTGGCCTAGGTGCCAGGGGATTGGACATTTCTGGCAGAAAAGTCCATTGTTGTCTACAGGCTATGCTGGGTGGTGCAACTTCCTTACGTTAGAAGTAGGCTACCTCAGAATGCCAGATACAGTGGAGATACAGGCATCTTGTTGTCTTGTGTGGTCACTGTGGCATCTGGTGGGCCACTGTGAGATACAGGAAGCTGGACTAGATGGGCCTTTGGCTGGATCCAGCAGGGCTCTTCTTATGTTCTTAAGTCCACTACGTCTGTAGAAATGAACACTCAAAGAGTGATACAGTTATGTGTAAGCAACTTGTCTCTCTGCCTGCTTAAAGCTGGCCCACATAACTTCATATTGTCGGTGCACGCTTTGCAAAGGCAGTGCTGTCTAATCAGAATTGTGTTTGTTTGTTGTTTGGTTCCAAAGACTTTAGCACAAACACTGAGGTCATGTTTACATGATTCCTTTCATAGCCATCACAGCTCAAGGCTGACTTTGTTAAAAACAAAACCTTTTTCTCATGAGTTTGCTGGCCAGGAAAAAGCGCCTTGCAGCAAGCACGCCATATGGTGGGCACACCTGTTTTGTTTACAAAATTATGCCCACACAAAGGAACAAATGTTTAAAACCTACCCATTTCCCCATTTTCCTAATCTTGGCTTTGCTCTTTTTATAATGTGGTCTCTTTGACCCATGTCTTGCTTGTGCACACATTAGATGATACTCTTGGATTGCAGTATATTTCTAGGTAGCTGCAACTTTACCTCGAAGTGGTGGCTAGAAGAAGAAGTAATTCACTAAGGGTGAATGAAATGCGCCAGGAAGTAATTGCAACTACCACTGGCTCTTAATATGGAAACTGATGGCAACTACCCAACACAAGAACTGTGGCCATTACTGAAGACAAAATTAGCATTGCAGTCAGGAATATTTTTTTTTCACTTGGCAACAGTTCCTGGTTAACTCAGAATGGATCTTGATACACAAAACACAGAATATTTGAACTCAATATAATATACATGCTTGAGAGGCCTGTTTCACTGTGAAATGAACTAGTGAATTTTTCATGCCTGTGATTTTCAGCGCAATCCTAGCATGCCCTATAGCACGCTACTTGGTAGCGTTGACACATCATCAGTAGCGCTGACACAGAGGTGCCGAATGGCACCCCCGCGTCAGCGCTACAGCAACAGGACCGGTGCTGCAGACAGTGCCAGTTGCACCCACGCAGAGCCTCTCTCGTGTTGGTCAAAGCCAGCTGGCGTGAGGGAGGCTCCGTGTTGGGCCACGCGGGGGATTGGCTGCAGGAAGGAGATTGTGAGCGGGGGAGGGTGGGACCTGGGTGGACTTCGGATTCGGCCATAAGGCCAAATTCTAGGCCCGTCCAGGAGGCTGTGCGGCCCCGATTCAGGCCATGCGGTCTCTTCGGATCTGTGCCTGCTGTTTAGTAGGCACAAATCCAATTAGCGCATAGGGGAGGCTGGAGCCCCCCCCCAATGATAAGGGAGCGCATGTTCCCTTGCTGCGGGGAGGCTCCAGCCTCGCCAATCCAGCGTTGGATTTGGTGCTGACTGGCTGGCTGGCCTTGCCAATCCAGCGCTGGGTGGGATTACGGTCTTTGTGTGATCTAGCTATCTTCTTTCCCATTCTTTTTAGACCTTTCCTGGCTATGGTATATAATGCTAGTGGGTCAGATTTTCAGCTACCTACCAGCCCCAAACAGGAGCCTTTTATTACTATATGTGTGGGCAGGGAATTCCCTGTCAACTATCATCTTGTCAGTTTCACAACCCACCAACAATGAGGTCACTACCCACTGGTGTATCCCAACGCCGGACCCATAGTTTGGGAAACACTGGTGGAGATCTGATGGCCACTGATGTTAAAACGGCACTACTGCCTATTCCCAGGTGGTATGTGGTTGCTTTCAGCCATAGAATCTGTCTTAACAACCAATTCAATCATTATCTCCACAAATAGTAACTGTTGAAGTAATCATGTGTCATCCTCTGACAGGAATTATTATCAGTATTGCAATGGTAATTACTGCCAAAAGGAGTCAAGCAGTTTGAAGGGATGCTGCATGCATGCAACGTTTTAACTTCTTGTGTGTGGTTTAGGCAGCCTTAGCCTTCTTGACTAAGCCAAAAACAATGGAAAGGCCTTGAGGACTAAAGTGTTTGTGCATTCCTGCCTTTGTCACTTTGGAAACTTTAGAGTTTGCAGTCTCTGTGAATGTCACTTTTTCTAAAGTATTGAAGTTTCAGAGCTGTCACTAATACAAGAAAAAAAACGCCATTAGGCAGGTACAAAAGGCAGGCTTTTCATATTATTCACGTAGATAACACTTGAAAGTTGCATGAACTGCTGTCTACTTGAAATCTGTCAATCAGACCAGTCACAAAAATCCCACGGCACTTAGGGCCTGTCAGTCTCTTCCAAAGATAGACGTGATAGAGGAGCATTTGCTATTCCTGTGCTTACATTATTTTAAAAAAATGTAATGAGGAAAGTGCACATCAAAACACACATTCAGGCTGATTAAAATACTAGCAGGACTTCCAGGGGACTGTAAGCATTTGCCATGGAAACCCCAAACAGAAAGGGGGAGGCCTCTCATTTTATGCCACTTGTGTGTGGTTGTCTGGCAATGGGCTATTGACTACAAAGAGGAACTTCCTCATTTTCACTGGAGGAAGATGTGTTCAGCTGTATGAGGAATATGGCATAGAGAACATGGAATAATTATTCTGCCAGCCCTAGGCCAGGGCTGGAAAGCCAAGGATGTTTTTGGATAGACCTTATCATCCACTGTTACATTTTGTATGCAGAAGAGCAGTGCTTCTGGTTATGGGTTTTCATTATACTACTAACAGTGCTGTGAAACAGAAATTCAGCATGGAAAGATTTAGATGCCAACCAACCTATCCTGATGATAACTGCCTCCATCCTGGCATGAGATTTATGGAAGCAAGAAAGCAGAGGGAATCACATGATTGATTGCATCCCAATTGCATCCTACTGTAACCCTAAAGCAATGAATGGTTACTAGGGTACTAGCCACATGTCCTCTTGCCTGACATATTTATACATGCATATATATACGGTGCTCATTGCGCCCCAGGTGAGCATGACCCAGATCAGTTTTGGATTATTTTGTTAGATCAGATGGCCAGGAAACATCAGGTCCCACAGGCCTTTGGATTGAAGGTTTGGTTTGTTAGGTTAGTTATAGCAACTTCTTCTACTCACTGCCTGGCCTGTGAGAAACCTTGCCTTGGAAAATTCCAAGCCACAATGGCCCAGTCCGCCAATTAAGGTTTGTAAACAGTGCTATATCCTGTGAGTTCTGTGACTTTGAGGTCAACAAGACCATTTGTGGTCACAAAAGACGTGCCTTCAACCTTGACTTCATTAGAAATGCAGTCACAAGCTGCATGCTAATCAAGGCACAGGCCTCTAACACAATCAAGAAGTTCCAGACCTTCTCAGGGTGCTGCACAATAGAAGATGAACATCTCCACCAGGGTTGGGCCATCAAGACACAAAGGAACGCTACAAGATGAGCTCACCCCACAAATAGCCTCAATGTTGCCTTATGGGGATTTTGTTTCTAAGAAGCAGGGTCACAGACCCCCTGTTATATTATTGTTTGCACTTGTGCCCTATCTTGCATGAAGCGTAACCTGTTGATTCGGCATCAAGCACCCCAATTCATTCCTTCCCTGAAATTGGTTGAGGATACCGTACTGCCTAGCCCTTCCTGGGTTTGCTTTACCCACCTTGGAACTAGGAGATTGCTGTGCCTTAGCAAACTAGCACCATGGACCCCTGCAAAAAAAACTTGCCCTATCCTTTGGTAATAGACAGAACCTTGGCCTTTGGCACCCCTGACCTTTGACCCCCAAAGCCCAGTGTTAACAGCCAGTGCAAGGCTCAGCAACCATCTTCCATCTTGTGTGACTATCAGCCATCTTCTGTGTGTCTCCCAGCCCCTGGGAACTATTTTCCCACTTAACTGAGCTGTTCTCATGAGACATTGGACTCAAAACAATGACCTCAGCAACTGCAACTGCCCAAAGTTATGAGGATAGGATGATAAGATGCATGTCTTCTACAAAGCCTCAGGCTAAGCTTATTCTTTATGTGATTCAGGTGCACCTGCTAGACAGACCTTTGCCCAAATAATGGGAACATCTCTTGTATTCAGCCAATTATTAGCTACACCTGCTTTTTAGCTAACTCCTTTTCATGATGAGAACCCAGGCAATAGTTAGTATTCATAGTAATACATATCATTTGCTGTTAATTAGTCTATTTCTTGCTAATTAGCACTGATTTCTTAAGAAATCAGTTGAAAGCCTATATAAGTCCCGGTAGTCAGCCATTGCTTTGCTCCTGGGCCTTGCTAGTCCAGTGAGTCACTGGCAAGCCTAGGTGAAGGTTTGTAAATGCTTCTGGATGCCTGGAGGTGGTCCTGTAAGTCGAGGCACTTAGATTTAGGCAAGTAAAGCTCTATTTATGCAGAGCTGTTTTTGACTCAGGCATGCCTGGAGTGGGGTGATGCCTAGCCACACCTCCCCATGCCCAGAATCACTCCATTTAGTGCAAGGGAGGGTGGGGGGCTGAACATTGCATGGGTTTTTCCATGCTGCTGTGTCCTACTGCATCCCCCTACTGCATGTCCCATGCTTGCTTCCCCCTGTGGTAGCCTCCCCATGCTTCTGATTTATGATAACCTTGGACTAGACTTGTTTCCTGAATCATTCCCAGTAAGAGTTGGTTATTAATATTCTTGACATACAAATATGCTTAAAAGGAAAGATCTCAATTTTCTAATAATGGTTGCTTGAATAGCTTTAAAAAGTGAACAGGGTATAGTTGCACCTTTAAATAGTGGAAATATCAAATATTTAACGTTAGAATAAAGAAGCTGTTGGGTAAGAAAATTGCTGGGAAAACGTACGCACATCTTTTTGCAACTTTTGAATGCCCCATGGTCTGGGGAACTACGAAAGAGGTCAGAAAATGACATCTGGACCATTTTTCAGAAGCAATGAGCTCTGCACAACAAAGAGACTTGCTTATCATAATAGTAATGCTTAATTTATCATCTAAAATGATAAGGGCTAAAGATAAGGCATGTCATGTGTGATTAGATGTCACATAATCTGATGTGGGTTTTTTTTTTCTCTTCCCAGTTCTAAATGGGTGAAGGCCCACTTAGTAGGGAGCTACATGCTAAAAAAGAATGGGATGTGACACGCAGTGAGAGGCAATATGAACTGAATATGTTATCTGGGTGTAATTTGCCCAGGAGTTGGGAAAGAGCACTTCAGGCTGCTCAGAGCAAGTCCTTCATTTCCAGCATTGGAGCCAGGCTTTGAAAATAAGTTCTGGCCTTTGGCCTTTGCTCATATTCTGTTTAGGGAAGAGCACTTTGCACATGTTAATGGTATTTATTATTATGGGATCTGAAGGCATATGATACTGCGATCTTGGTTAAGCTGTCTCCCCCTGAGTCTGAAGAGTGTATGGATGGGGATGCCTCTGCGTGCCATCTCAAGTCCTGCTAGCAAAAGGTGGGATATAAATGTCATAAAGCAGATGCACACTCTTTTTCATGCTCAAGATTTAGTCTGGTCATTGAATGCTTTTGAGGCTAAGCACTAGGCATATTAAGCCTACTCCATAATCTTTAAAGTACCCACAGGCTGCAATCCAAACCACACGTTCCTAGGAGTAAGCTCCATTGACTAAAATGGGACTTACTTCTGAATAGGCATGTATAGGATTGGGTTCACAATTGAATGACCTTCCAAATATCTGACTCTCCTCTACAAGCAGAAAGCTACTAAGTAAGGCATCAATCCTACATACACTTTCCTGGGAGTGAGCCCCCTGAACATAATGGGCCTTGCATAGAATTGTGCTGCAGATGTGTCATACACCCCCCCCCACAGTAGCAGAGTTTGTTCTTTTTGTAAATATGTCACCACAGGCATACTACCTTCACTACCACCACCGAGGAGGGGAAGGCCTTCCCTTATCCACAGGGACAGAAAGGAGAAGATGGTGACCAAGGCATAGTCTGCTGAAGAAGGTCAAGGCAAGATTGTCACTGACTTGCACTTAGAGAGCAATCCTATACTATGCCGGCCTGGCCTAGTAAGGCTGATATAGCAAGGCAATATCCCATTAGGAGGCAGCAGCAGCAAAGTGCAGAAAAAGGGGAGGTTTTCCCCTTGCACCCACGTAAGCCCCAGTCACTCCTATGGGCCTGCTTGGATCTGCGTCGGCAAAATAGCAGGTGCAGAGGAATGTGGACAGGAGCAGCCTGAATCGGGGCCGCCCTGGCCGGGGACGGGGTTTAGGATTTGGCACTATGGCTGTCCTGCGTCACAACTGCCGTCTCTGTCCACTGCGCTGCCCAGTTACGCCCCCGGAATGCCCTAGCGGAGGCCCTGCGCCGACCTTGCTTCCATGCAAATAACAACCCCCCTACTAAATGCTGTGTTAAATTATTTTGATTTCTGAATATAATTTTTGCCAAAATTTTAATCTTTTAAAATACCTTCTAATCTGTGTAAAATGCAGCTTCATCACAGTGACCCAAACACCATCTGGTGATGGAGTTGGAAAGGGTAAAATACAGGCAAGTTGCCCCATGCAGATGGCAGTCTATTAATATACATGAGTGATACCCAAAGAGGCATCCTTTTTTAAAAGGAAGATGTTGCATCTTGCTGCTAGATCAGAGGTCTCTTTCTATTTGAGCTCTTGGAGGAAACAAGTTGTTAATTAGCAATTCCAGATGCCAATTATATCTCATGGCATATTGTTGCATTCTTCAGTTCTAGAATCTCTTGGTTACATACAAACTTAGCCAATAAAGTTTGGAATAGTCTTAATGTATTTAAGAATTGCTTTTTGGCATATTAACTATGCCTTGATTTAGCAAAGGCATGAGAAAAGCTTGGGTTTTGGCGGGGACTTGTTCTCTAGGTTGTGACATGCCTCAGTAGGGGAAAAATGTGTGATATGACTAACCTCTCTGCAAAGCATATCACATGTCTCAAAATGCTACAGCTTCCTCTCACATTTTGGTAAATTCAGTTTTCATTCTGTTGCATGTGTGGCTTCACACATTGTCTTCTGTATAAGTTAACAAGAAAGCACATTTCATTGTAATCTTGTTTTGTTTTACTTCTTACATAAACCATGAGAATAAGAAGAAAAAGTAGATAAAGTTCACCATGAGAAAACATTCATTGGTGTAGTCCTAACTTGGAGTTAGCCCGGCACAGTTAGGCCAGCAAAGTTCGGCTGGCACAAGGGACACTGTAAAGTGCATTTGGACCACCCTCGGAGTCAGAGAGGCCAGCACATAAACCACCCTCCCTGACTCTGAGAGTGGTCCAAACGCGCTATACCGTGGCCCTTGTGCCAGCCGAACTTTGCTGGCCTAACTGTGCCAGCCTAACTCCAGGTTAGGATTGTGCCCTAAAATACGCTTCTCCCTTTTGTCAACTAGTATAGTATCCCAGATTAATCCATAACAGCCTCTTGACTCTCATAGTAGCACAGGTATCTGCACATTCTTAGCTAAAGTTAATGAGCCAACTATGACAGTCCTTATGAAAGCTATCCGTTTTGTTGTTATTATCAAAAAACAAACAAACAGGACTTGAGATGGCACACAGCAGTGTCCCCATCCATGCACTCTTGAGACTGGGGGTGGGGGGGGAGAAAGCTTCACCTCATGTCACTTAGGAAACGTTTTTGACCACAAGCAAAACCTGTGAAGTTCTTTCCTCAGCAAAGCACGTTATGGGATGTTTAGTTCTTCTAAGTACATGGGTGAAGTAGAGGATCTGTAGCTATATCTAGTTGCATAGTTTGAAGAGTGCCAACAATTGCTCGGGTTAGGCAGCTTTGTAAAGCCCAAGAGTTTGGAAACTTTCCTCTAGAGCTAATCTCTGCACATCTCAGTGCTGATCTTTGCTTCTGGAGTGAAGAGCCCAACAGGGGAGACTGTTGTTCATCAATAGCAGTATAGGTACAGAGGGTGGGGGCACGGAGCAGTGCAGTTAAGTACTGTAGGTGCCACAAAGCACTGTGTAAGTGGCTGCTCCCACTCACTGTCAGAGCCATTCTCGGCAGTGATAGCAACGTGCAGTATGAAGGGGTTGATTTGAGTAATGGGCCAGAGGAGGTAGTACACTGGTGGGTGGTACAATTCCTGCCCAACACCTGCCCCAGCCTATCACCTGCCCAGCCATTCCACCCAGCCTATTCTCAATTCCTGTCCTTGGAATGCAAGTGAGAGCAGAAGGGGGGCAGGTTAACTTTTCTTTTATCAATGTCACCGTTGGCAATCACAGCAGTGTAGCTAGAGGAGGAAGGAGAAGAAGGTGAAGCCTATGGAAAGAAAATGGCCACTTCCTTGCCTTTTCTGCTACTCAGTGCTGCTTCATCAAGCCTGCCTGGTCTCAGAGGATCTTGGGAAGTCCAAGATCTTCCCCACTTGGGCAGAATTCAAAAAACACCGGGTGGAGAAGGTCAAGAGACAGTGGCAGTGATGGGGTGGGGCTGAAGAGAAGAATATCACCACCACAGTTGTGGCCATTGCCTCAACCTCCTTGGCTACCCTGTGTTTTGCAGAACAGTCTGGGCACAGAGAACCTTGGGAGCAGAAAAGGTAGGGTAGCAGTGGTGATGGGGGCTAGTGGAAGAGGGGGGGAAGTGGAATTTGACAACTGTTTCAGGTGCTTCCACTGTTTCATATGCTTCAGCTGGGGCTATACATAGTATCTTCCATAGGCATGGACAAAAATACAGAAACACAGTGTATTCTCCCCAGGTATAATTATTCTTGATAAACATGATGCCCGAATAGACTGAACTGGGCTTAGTGCTTCTGTGAAAGGTCAAAAGCCTGTACAACCAAGACGTCGTGTAATGGTTTGTAGTTCTTTTGAACGCTACGTACAAAGAGCTGGATAGATGTTGCACAGTCCTCTTTTTCAATAGCCACATGCCTGTTTCCTTGAGAAAGCCTTTGATGCTACTTATAGATAACAGCTTAGTTGCCTTTTTTTACCCATCATTTAGCAAGGCTGTATTGCTTGCAAAGTGCATGACGCCGGCAATCTGGGACAGAAATCTTCTAAAGGTGCAGTGATGTGATGCATGCTTATTGATCAACATGCATGGGATGAAATTTAAATGAATACTCAACAGAGAGCATTAATTGTCTGAAGATGCAGCCAGCCACTCACTAAGTTGGTATTCTGATCACCTACATGCCATAAATGTACTTCTGATCAGACATCGCCTCGTCTAGTGCAAGCTGCCCAAACATCTGCGGCAATACTAAAGAAAACATGGGAAGAAGGGGTAGGAAAAAAAACCTGGAGATGAATATTTCAGCAGAAATGTGGGAAGAAATGCAGTGTAACTCAGTCTCAGCCTTCTGTATTCCATAAATTAACACAATATAAATGTATATAAGTTTACACCACACAGGCTTATCCTAAAAAAAAAAAATCTTCAGTGCTTATCATGGCACCGTAGGTGTAGCAAGTGGTGTACCTAGTGCTACTAGTATCTGTGGCAGACTGCTCCTACCAACCCACCCTTGGCTGCTCAAAGTCATGGGTAGACCTAGCCTCTGCCTTGAGACATGCTCTCCCAGGGGAGCCCAAGTCTACCTGGAATTTGAAGCAACTGTTAGACATGGCCTCCACCTTGAGATCCCCAGTGAGAAGCCAGCACTATCCAGACCAAGCTTCCATCTCAAGATTCTCCACAGATGGGGTCAGGTTGACCTGGCATTTGAAGGAATAGGCAGACTGGCAGTCCCGTACTGTGTGCACCCACGACAGACTGCCCCCCCACCGCACTCTTGGTATGGGTGCAGGCAAGCAATTTTATATATATATGCATGCTAAAGTTTCATTGATTACTAGAGAAGTATCCTTTTATGAAAGAATAAGTACACTAGATGACTTGAAGCACATCAACTTTTCCTTACTCCAAAGCTGTTGTTATTGGGTTAGAAAGGATGGGCCTTTAAAGATGGATAGGATTCAAATGTAAAAACATTTGAAAAAACATAATATGACTCAATAAAGAAGATTTTCAATTTGCTGGAAGATGGAAATTGCTACAGGACCAAATTGCAAAGTATCTGGTGATATTTCATTATATCAAGACTTTTGTGGGACCCCCTGGAAAGTGCTGGACTGAGATCTGGGTGAAAGATGGGAGCAAGGTACAGAGTATGTACTGTAAGGTCAAGTGGCTCAGGTTAAAAAGGCTTAGGAGTGTTTTCATTGGCCGGCTGATGAAGCATCTCAAAAGCTAGTCAGAAAGTACCCAATACAAGAATTGATCTGTGCATTGTGCAACAATTGTGGGGTTGATTGCATTTTCCTCATTTTTCTTGCCCAAGGGCCATGTTGGGGGTGGAGGGTATAGCAGAGTAATCCGGTAGACAACTCTCTCAGTGGCAAAAAGTGCCTTCCACTACCCAGGTTTTGTTGTTGTTGTTCAGTTGCCAAGTCATGTCCGACTCTTCACGACCCCATGGACCACAGCATGCCAGGCCTCCCTGCCCTCCATTAGCTTCTGGAGTTCACCCAATTTCATGTTCATCACTTCGGTGACACTGTCTAACCATCGCATCCTCTGCCGCCCCCTTCTCCTTTTGCCTTCAATCTTTCCCAGCATGAGGGTCTTTTCTAAAGAGTCCTCCCTTCTCATGAGGTGGCCAAAGTATTGGAGCTTCAGCTTCAGGATTTGTCCTCCCAGGGAGCAATCAGGCTTGACTTCCTGTAGGATTGACCGATTGGATCTCCTTGCAGTCCAGGGGACTCTCAAGAGTCTTCTCCAACACCATAATTCAAAAGCATCTATTCTTCAGCACTCCGCATTTCTTATGGTCCAGTTCTCACAGCCATACATTGCTACTGGGAAAACCATAGCTTTGACTATGCGAACCTTTGTTGGCAGGGTGATGACTACCCAGGCTACTTGCTACCAATAAAACACACACATGGAGCAGAGGCCTGGTTAAAAGTTCAAAAGGCAAACGTTACTTAGATCATAGTGGATTACATTCATCTTCTGATTAGGATCAGAGGCTCTAACAACTTAGGCACAAGGGACCCTAAAAACTGTCCCCTTTGTGTGCAAGTGTAGGAGATGGGATACAGTATGCTGTAGTGGAGAACACACATCCTACTCGTCTGTCTCTTTTGCTGGTTTGAAGAGGAAAAGCATATGAGGAGAAAGGGCAGGAAGAAAATAGAATGAAGGAGCCATGCCTCTTGCAAGAACCACAGAGAGGACAGATAGAGGGTCTCAGGTGACTGGACAGCATGCTGTCCTTCAGAGTCCTGCAAGTGATGTTGTACCAAACCTCCCACAAAGCAAAGTATAAGTAATACCTATAGTGTGCTTCTCTGCTAGTCATTAATATTAAAATTGTGTATGTATCAATATTTTGGGATTAAACATTGAGATTGCTCCATTTGCTTTTATGCGCCTAGTATATTGCACATAAACACAGCTATTGTAGGGATATGGATATTTTTGCAAACTATTTTAAATGTCAAAATTTTCTTCCTCATCTGAAATCATGGTTCAGTTCCTCCCCCCTTGTGGAACTCAATTCCATCAGAGCTAAAGATGCCGTAGTACAAAAACTCCCTACAGAAATCTTTTTTTCTCCCCAGAAACTAAACTGGCTGTAACAACAATTTTGTGAGAGTGAAGCCATGATGGGTGTTGACTGATCAAGTGAGATTAGTAGCAGAAATTCTAGTGTGTACATGTAGCAAGTGGAATCTTTAAGGCCCAGAAAGCCCCAATCATACCATTTTTCGTATCCATCTTTAGGCAGTACTTCACATTCAGCCGGCCAGGATCTGTTTAGCAGGCGCAGATCCGAGAAGCGCATTAGGGAGGCTGGAGCCTCCCCAACGGTAAGGATGCGAACATGCCCTTGCCATTGGGAGGCTCCAGCCTCTCCAATACTGCGCTGGATTTGGCGTAGGCAGGCCAGCCTTGCCAATCCAGCGCAGTATAGGATTGCACTCTCAGTTACTAGAATTACTTCCAAATAAATTAGCTCAGATTTTAATCCTTAGAATAATTTATTTCTATTTTCATTACTTTCATGAACATTGTAAAGTTGCAGTTAATCTGGTGTATATTTTCATGAAGAGTCACTCATTTAAATTCATCAGATAATCTATCTTGCATTTGCAGAGAGAGAGAGAGAGAGAGAGAGAGAGAGAGAGAGAGAGAGAGAAGTGGCTATACACGTCCAGTAAAAGTTCAATAGTTCATGTCAGCAATAAAGTTTATTCAATTGCCTTTGGTGTGGAAATTTCAGTTTTCCCTGTGGGGAATTCTACTATTTCCTGGCTTAAACTGGGTGAAGAAACACTGTATGTCCTAACTTAAAATTTGCATATTCTCTCAACATTTTGCAATTCCTGAAAATCCAGAGATGCATCATGATTTTAAACCCACAAACCAAAACCAATGGGAATAAAATAGGGCTTCCCATCTTTGGGAGCATCTGATGTATCTGCAACAGTACATTATAGTAAAACACAACTAACAGCCCACTCCTGTTCCCCAGGAGGGCAAATGGGAGACAAGTTTTTAAAAGTTTATACTCACCTCCATGTAAACTCTGGGGCCTGTCTAAAAGACTCCTCAGTCATATGCCACTTCTTTTGGTGCCGTACGTCCAAGGAGAGAATAGGGTTGGGGAAGTATAAAATGGATAAGATCTGGCATGCACCATTGCCTCCAGATCCACCCCTCCTGCCTCCTCCTCACTCTGTTCCTCCCCCCCTGCCTCGCCTGTCCTCCCACTCCCTCCCTGGCCATAGCACACCCATCTATCAGTTCCAGTTAGTTCCTGCTGATCAGCCAACACTGCTTGCCATTGCCACCAATGGCCTGGTTGCAGGCTATACAGTGTTGCATTTTGCAACACCATAGGTGGGGCTGCACTGCCAGAAAGCTAGTTCTGACAGTGCAGCCTGGTAATAGAATTGGGTACTTCCCAGCAAGCTGTAGTTACACATGCTAAATAACTTCGGCAGTTCTATGGTCACTCTAAATATAGGCCGCAAATGTTTGAATGGAACATGTAACCTGATAGGGAGGAGATACTGCAAGTTATCCAACAAGTTATCAAAATGGTTGGTTAGGATACATCACTTAGGGCAAGGCTATTACATGAGAGCGCTATCCTAGCAAGTTTCTGGGAAAATCCACAACACCCCCTTGTCAATGTTCGCTAACTAATGGGAACTTTTTTTTTCATAAGTCCTGAAAAATACTGAAAGATGAAGGACACTCATGAAAGCAACTTGACTGGAATACGCAGACATTTTAAAAGGAAACTGGTCAGCCAGTAGCAGGACTATATTTAGTTCTTCTAATGAAGAAAGCAGCTGTATTTTAAAAAGCAAGGGAATGTGTTGCATGAAGAGTCTATATTCATTGGCTCCTGGTGTTTATGCATGCTGGAGAAATGAAGTCCTCAAGTTGTTGCAACCCAGAGAAGTACAGGCATGCCCCAGTATCCGCTGGAGTTCTGTTCCAGACCCCACCGTGGATGCCCGAAACCCCGGATACCAAGAACGCCTTTTTAAAGATAGGGGAACATTAAACAAATCTCTTGTTTTTATCATGTTGCAGGAAAACAACTGATGTTCTCCTATTATTTTTAATAGCTGTCGCAGTACCCACGGTATCCGTGGTTAACTGAAACCGTGGATACTGAATCTGTGGCTACCAGGGCACGCCTGTATATCCTTTTCACACCAGCCACTCTGAACATTCACACTGATGAATTTAACAATGTGTAAATGGTTGCAGGATTTCAGTTGGGAGTCTAAACTTTATCATTATCATTATAAGCATTCACAAAAGAGAACTTGTGTGAGCTGACCTAAGGAAGGGGATCTGAGGCCAATTAATGTTCTTAATCA
>JAJKFI010000019.1:12760795-12779851 GCA_029204185.1 Lerista edwardsae | reverse complement strand
CTGCCAGTGACATGCCAGTGACATGCCACCCCTTTGTCTGCTACTGCCCCAGTGTAGTAGCTTGTTGAGCCTTTTTCCAACATGCCAAGCTCTGCAATGCGACCGTTTCCTCCTGAAGCTGTGCACCACCGTTTCATCCAGCTTATGCCTTTTTTTCAGTGTCTTTTTTTAGTTCGTTGGCAGTAGTACACCCCGCCTCTCCAGCCCTGGAGTGCACGTGTTCTGGGTTTTTTTTTCTGTTTCTTTTTAAAGTGGCAAATGGCTGTCTCCTTGAAGCAAAGCTTTTCTCTCCAACCATTACATGATCCAGCATGAAACATGCTTTTTTTCACAATAGAAAAGGAATGCTATTTATATTTTCATTTCATCAGGACAAAAACAGTATATCTTACTGCTTCATACATCTACCCTAAAGTAGATCTGTTCTCCCCTGCCATGTAATCTAGTTCTTTGGTTTTTTCCACAAGTGAAAGGCAATTTCTTCCTCAACAGGAATCTTTGAATCTGTGTTTTGTACATTATTAAAGGGAACCTATGCTTTAAAAACATATCCCTGGTATAATTACTGTGATTGAGAGTACTTTTCTAAAAAGAGGCATTTACATCTTACACTTTAGTCGCAGTAGGCTTTCTTAGATATTTATGAAACTTTAAAAGGAAACAGATTTACCTGCTGACTCAGTCAAAAGCAAAACTGCAAATATCGCAACTATTCCAAACCTGCTAGAGTTTTTTTTACTCCCTATAAAAACCTGCACATTTTCAAGAAGAAAAGTGCAAAACAAAAAGTGAGAGAAGTTTCCTCAAAGCCTGCAGAACACAGTTCTACTACCACTTTGGGATCCTTAGAGGTGCGAAAATGAAGAAACCCAGCCCAAGAAAAGGATGTGCTTTTCATCAGTAGCATCAATCAAACAAAATTGAGAGGAGGGTAGTGTGTGTGTATGTGTGTGTGTGTGTGTGTGTGTGAGAGAGAGAGAGAGAGAGAGAGAGAGAGAGAGAGAGAGAGAGAGAATACAGGAAGTGAGGCCCTCCAGAGAAGCACCATTTTCTGCATCATCTCTAATTATCATCCAGAAAGTGTGCACAGGAGCATGAGGCTCTTTCAGCACTGCTAAAAAGAAACATCTGCCTGGCAAATGGGAGTAATGGTTCATTAATATCAATGGAAAACAATCTGACCTGAAAAAGTGCTTCATTTTGGCTGGACTGCCCTGTATTTTCTATTGATGTGTGATATAACATTAAGAGCACAATCCTATCCTGGAGTTAGGTTGGCACAGTTAGGCAAGGAAAGTTTGGCTGGCACAAGGGACACCATAATAAAGCATGTTTGGACCACTCTTGGAGTCAGAGAGGCCAGCACACAGACATGCACCATCTTCCCTGACTCTGAGAGTGGTCCAGATATCCTTTACGATGTCCCTTGTGCCAGCCAAACTTTGCTGGCTTAACTGTGCCGGCATAACTCCAGGTTAGGATTGCGCCCTAAATTATGTTTAAAAAGGAATACTGAAAACTACGTTCTTTCTTTGACATGTTCGAGTACACTTTGTTCATTGTGTACCTTTAAGATCATTAATTCTTGTGAAACGAACCACCCTCCAGTTCTATGTGCTTGTAATTCATTTTTCATTATCGTCTGCAGAAATTCATTCGTTAAAATCCATCTTTTCCTTATGAGGTGTTTATGTAAGGATAAGTTCATTACAAGTAGATGAGAGCTTTTGAACTTAATAACTGTTCTTAGACAACAGCTATGTTTCTTATGCCAACAGTTCATGAATACTAACATATAACAACTCAGATATAGAACTTTCTATTCATAATGGGAAATTCACTAATTCTAACCACACAATCCTATCCACGTCTACTTCAAAATAAGTTTAATTGACTACGGTAGTGGTACATTTTAAAGTACAGTAAACAAGCCCTATAGTTAGGGGTGTGTTGTTTTGGTGATCTTTTTTCCACCAAATTTAAAATAGCAGATTGCAGTGTTATGTGTCTTTATTCTACCTTCTCATTTAAAGTTCTCATTTTTATTAATTTTAAATACTTTAAAAGTGTACTAGGTTGATGACATAGGTGATACAGTGTCAGCAAAACCATTCTTACCTATAGCCACACTTTATTAAGACAGCACAAAACCAAAACACAACTTCAAAACGTTGTTTAGATGTATATTGTGACATTTTAGGTCAGACTCGATATTCCTGTCTTAACAGTGGAGAAAACTAGCTACTTTCCATTTTACAGGATTTTTATATATTCACAAAAAATAATAATTTCCTTATTTCAGTTGCTAGCAGTAGAACATGTTTTCACATGTCCTTGTTTTGGCTACAAGTTGTTGATTGTTTTCATGAATGTATTTGAAAGCGGATCAATAATCCTCTACACCTTTTGTCTTTCTGTTTACTCCAAGGGGGAAGGAGACAGTCATCAGTGCCTCCTTTAAAGGTCATTTAAAGTGTCTTACTTTCTCCTGCCAACCTAGCGGTTCGAAAGCACATAAAAATGTGAGTAGATAAATAGGTACCACTTCGGTGGGAAGGTAATGGCGTTCCGTGCGCTACGGCGTATAGTCATGCCGGCCACATGACCATGGAAGCTTGTCCTCGGACAAACATCGGCTCTTCGGCTTAGAAACGGAGATGAGCACCACCCCCTATAGTTGGTCAGTCATGGGGAAACCTTTAGCTTTTTCTACACTTTACTTACTACTACTTTACTTACCACATGGAAGGAGTTTTGATTCATTCAAAGCTTTGCAAGCTTTGTCTCCATGCAGTGGTGTCATTCCAATTATTTAGGAACAGGAACTCACTTTTGATTGGCACTTGTCAGGAACCCGGAACCAGCCACGGAGCCCGTTAGGATCCGGAACGCTCATTCTGGTCCGTTCCCCCTGAATGACATCACTGCCTTCGCCCCCCTAGGAATCCGGAGTCGCTCCCTTTAACCCTCTGAGTGCCGGCCAACCAAGAAGAAAAGCTCTTTGCAGAGGAATTGGGAGGGGGGAGGGGGGAGAGTGAAGTGGGCGGAGTTAGCCCTAATTTTAACTAGTGGAACCGAGTTCCCCCGCGTTCCCCCTGCATGACATCACTGTCTCCATGCTATAGTGTGGTGGGAGATAGGACTGGGCTGTTAGATCCTGCTTAGAGAATACTGTTCTCTCAACACATAACCTTGTTTTGGGCAAGGGAGCCTGCTGACAGTCATTTTGTAATCCCTGCAAATCCTCACAAACCCATCTGCCATAACCGTCAGCACAACCAGGGTGTCACAGTGGGTGAACTGGATTGGCCTCAAAATACCGTTTTTCGCCTAGCATACTATCTCCGCTTCCCTATATTGTGTTCATCATGTGGCACTGAGTGGGATCTGATAAAAATGAGGGTTAATATCTGTAGTCATGTGGATCTTGGCTGCACCCCATCGAGTGTTCCCAGCACTGGAGTCAAGATTTTGTTGCTTGCTCCAGCAGTCCCTCCAGTGACCCCAAGTAGAGCAAACAATTGCTCTGCCAATCCAGGCTCCATTCTTGTAGCCAATTCCAGCCCATCAAGGTTAGGCCCTGGCCTCTCATCACCTACACATGCACGTTCTTGAGCGTTTGCACACATATATTGCTAGTAGGAATCCCCTGGTAATAAAAGTAAATACATCTCTCCTTAATTGAAGTGAAACTGTATCCCTGCAAGGTTGTAAAGGTGGAGGTGTGACTGGGGGGAGTCATTCCTGGAGAAAATGTCTGTTTTGGAAGATCTCTTCCATAGCTAGGGTGTGACCTGCAATTAACATGGGCTTATATAGGTAGTGATCTGCTATCACCTACTTTGTACACAGCAAAGTGTCTCATCTTCCTTTCCCTCCCCCTTCTTTTCTACTGAATCAACTTTGCTTGGCTGACTAGCTAATTGAAGAATGGATCCCTGAAAGTACACCTCTGCACCTTCTACGATGACAGGGCCATCAAGTCGGGATGCTGGTGCCACAAACTCTTGTGCTACTACGCAGTTCATTCCTAGTGTGTTCTCCTTCCCTATTGCATTTGTAAATCCTGGACTTGGCAGGCGGCCATTTCCATGATTGAAGCAAGGCTCTCTGCTGTCTTAAAATCAAGTTCTTTCCCCCCCCCCAATAAGAGTACTGTATTATTGCTAACCCAACATATCATATATATCCTAAGGTAACCCCAAATCCACAAAATTCTGACCAATTGCCCAGTTCAATCACAGAAACAGAAACTGTTTCAGAAACGGTTGGAAGTTGTGGAATTAGAGGAGCTGTACCACTCCTGAAGGCACTTGTCCCAGAATGCACAATTCTCTCAGATGTTTCTCACCTTAATTTTGTTTTGCCACAATATAATTGTGGCATCAGTGCTGAAGGAAGAGTAGAAGGCAGTGTCAGAAAGTGCCCTTTCCTAGCGGGGGAACACAACTCTAAGTTTGCAAACAGCCTCTCCCCCTCCTCTTTGTGGCCATTCATAACCAACATAGCCTCTGTTTTGCTTTATCCACTGGGAATACTGCTGAAGAGGAAGGAGAGTGGCTGCTTGCAAAACTTAGTGCTGTGATCCCTTCCTAGGTATGCCTCTGGACAGGGTTCTGCTGCCACCACCATCATGTCCCTTTCTTGCTCTCTGCTCTTTCCTTGGGAAAGACAGCAAACTGAACAGTAGAGGCACATGCAGGGCCCTACCTCATCTTCTGCCCTGATGATACTCTCCCTCGCTCAGTAGGCTGAGAAGGCAGCAGTGGCGTACCTGAGGGGGGCAGGGAGGGGCAAATGCCCTGGGCTTGGGAGGGGCGGGCAGCGACAATGCCCCCTGGGTACGCAGAGCCATCCAGCCCCTTCTCAGAGGGGTGAGCCAGCTGGGTGCGCTCTCCAAGGAACACCCTCACTACAATCGAGGCTGCCCCCCCCAATCAAGTCAAGCAGCCTTTTCAGCTGCTGGAGGCGGTGCTCACCCTTGGCAGAGACAGGTGCCACTTTCAGGAAGTAATTGCGGTGACGTGATTACACCACAATTACATCCAGGGCGAAGGGGGGGGTAGGGCAGCTGACTGGGATTTGCCCCTAGGCAGGCAGACGTTGGGGAGAGAATGGCAGAGGAAGTCTTCTTCTCCTCAGGCTCTGCCCATCCTGTTTGTTAGAAAGAAGAGGGCTGCAAAGAGGATCAGAGGGGCTGGAGGACAAAGAGACAGATGTGGGGACTTTGGTGCTACTTCAGACACTAGTTTAGCTTGAGCCTAGCCAAGCCCTCCCCCTGCATGCTGGTTTTCTATGCGAAGGAGCCGTTTCTTCATGAGGAAGCATTCCATTGTGCAAACTACCATCGACACAGGTTTGCCAGGCTGAACCTGTGGCAATGTAGCTGCAGGGGAAGATCCAGAACAAAATACTGAACCACGTTTTTCTATATCCTGAATCTCAGACACCCAAAACTACCCCCCAATGGAGAAATCAAATGTATTTTTAGAGCATGGTTGGAATTCTCTCATCGTTCTTCCTGACCTAATTCTGCATATCTAATGGCAAAACAGAGCATGCAGCACAAATTATGCATATGCAAATAATATGCCTGCCTGAGTGAGGCATGCCAAGGAGCAAGAATCCCAAGCCCATTCTTTTTCTTGGAAATTCTACAGGTCAGCATTTGCTGCAATTCCTGCTCTGAGTAAAGGTTAGATTTCTCTTTATTCCATGTTTTCATTACAGTTAATGTTTAAGCTCTGCCACTGCTGTGTTCTGAGAACTAGTTGGTCCTTGCACAGCTATAAATGGTAGAAAGAGCAAGCAAGTGAGCCCGCTTGGGTCTGTTAGAGCATGTCTGTCAGCTGTCTGAACAAGGCCAGCACCTTGCCGCTGCTGGCCTTGAAGCGTGTGCAGTTCCACAGCTCTCATGCTATTTATTTCTACCAGCTCAGCGATTGGCTGAGGCGGCCGTCCTCCCTGCATCCTCTAGTAAGTGCTGCTGACAGGGTATCTCTCCTCGGCTGAGATTACTGTGCATGACCTACTTTGAAAATGGTGTGAACCAAGGTTCACAAATTACCTTGGAAGAGTGCCATGGAGCTGGTGTGCAAGAGAAGTCACCCAGGAGGCTTTTGCCAGAACTAAATAACACAGTCACACACACAACATCGTTCTCTGTGGCCTTCCAGATACAATGTGTACATTCTTTTTCATGGGGCTTTGGCCTAGCAGTTTATCTTTATGCTCTTCACCAGTGCTATACACTGATTTACGGGGCAGGCTTGCAAAGTTAGACAGCAACCGGGCAATTAGAGGACAGGGCCTGCCTGCTTTTCTGTTCTCAGAGCTGAAAGTACAATGAAAATCAGTACTGTACAGCAGTGTTTCTCAAACTGTGGGTCAGGACGCACCAGATGGGTTGTGAGCCAATGTCAGGTGGGCCCCATAGAAGCTAGAACAGATCTTTGAAAATATGGAAGGATGTGACATTGGAAAGGGGGAGGGCTGTGTGGTTATTTTGCTTGTATCAAGGTTTTAAATTGGCTTTTTTTTTCTTTCTGATTCACTGTACTATTGAAAAATGCCTGAGAAATAACCCAACTTACTGCTGCAATCTCAGGAAAGTCACATTGTGGCGTCGAAATGATGGCTCTCTGGCCATTACGTCATTTCTCGTGGGTCTCACACAGATGATCATTCTAAAAAGTGGGTCCTGGTGCTTAATGTTTTGAGAATCACTGCTGTACAAGGTTTCAGCTAAGCTATCTGTCTCTGGTCAAACTGGTGGTGTCTCAAGGATCCCTGCTGTCTTTGCTAAAATCAATATTGTTAGTTACAGAGTTCATCTGTCTTCTAATTGTATGCCTTGGTTTTGTTTTTCTGAGGCTTTCCTCTCTATCAGAAACAAAACAAAATGCTTGGAAATCTCAGTCACTCCAAAATACAACTGCTGTAAACAAAAATGCAAAGCATTTGCCTGGAATTCTACTGGTCAAGATTGCATTTGTCCCCTTTTCTTCTTTGTGCATTTCTTGTGCTGCTACAGAAGGTTTTCATTAAATTCAAGGGCAGGCAGTGTTTCCTTGGAGCTATAGATCAGCTTTAAAGAAGATGCTGCTTCTTTTTCAGCTAACAGATTTCATACAGAACAGAGCAACATTTGTGTTGCTATCTGATCAGATAATTAGTATCAGTTACAAGGTAAAGTAGTTGTATTTGTTAAGGGCAGGACTGCTGAACATCAATAGAATTGAAGAGCTTGCTTATCAGGCAGTTTCTCATAGAAAAGCCTTCTTGTCTTTTGGCCAAAAACCTCTTTAATGAATTAGCAATGCAAATTTGCTGTAATTTATATCCTTATAAAGTGAAAGCATTTGCATCCTTCTGCATATTTTCTTCTAGGAATAAATGGAATGAGATTTTTCATATCCTCTAGGATGTGCTTATTTTGTACCTCAGTGCTTTTATTATTTTGTGTTTTTTTAAATGTTCAAAGTGCTTCATATACCAAGCTTAATAATCCTTACAACAACACTGTAAGGGAGATCAAGATTTCAGGCATGCCCCGGTATCCACTGATTTGGTATCCATAGTTACACTATGTTATCCTGTGTACACTATAAAAGGTAGGATAATTGGGTGTTGAATAACAAAGTGTAACTATGTGTTACACGATGTTATCCAACACCCGGTTATCCTGTCATTTATCGATGGATAAAATTTTGTGGTGGGCAGGATGTGGCCTCACAGCTGTAGTTTGCAAACCCCAGCTCTGATTGAATCACATCTGCAGGCATGCCCTGGTATCCACGGTTTCAGTTAACCACGGACACCATGGATACTGGAACGCCTATTACAAAGACAGGGAAACATTCAACCAATCTATTTTTTAACCTTGTTGCAGCAAAACCACTGAGGTTTCCCTATCTTTAAAAAAAAAGGTGTGCCTAGTATCCATGGTTTAAGTCAATGATGGCAAACCTTTTGAGCTTGATGTGTCAAAATTTTGGAAAATGCTTAATTTGACTCTGCTGGCATGTCAATCCCCCTCCCAAACAAAAGAGAAACACTTTTGTATGTTCATTTATTTAAACAAAAAATACAGTCCAGTCATGTGTGGTGCTATGTATTCTGTAAAGAAACATCAAATAATAGCAAAAAATGAAAAATAAGTAAAAATAAACTCAATTTTTGTCAGGTGCTGGTGAACAATGGTGTGTCACCCCAAACATTGTGATGTGTCACGTTTGACACGTGTGTCATAGGTTCGCCATCACTGGTTTAAGTTATCCATGGGGTGGAGGGGTACAGAACAGAACCCTAGCAGATACTGGGGCATGCCTGTATATTCCCAGTATTACAGACTGCACTGGAAGGAGCCCAGTTGAGAGACAGTGGCTGATGTGAGTTTTGAATCTTACTGTTTGTAACTCACATTCTTAGCCTTTATACCATACCAGTTAGAGTTGCCAACTAACCAGGAAAAGCAGATCCCACACATATTTTTGACTTCTGGGTCAATATAAAACCTCTGGGTCTATAAAAAACAGAAACTTGGGGGGGGGGGTGCTGTGGGGAAAGTTTTTTTTTTCAAAAAAGGTTGTAAGTTCGGAATTGCAGCATCTTTTCTTAGTGCGCATGTTTCAGTGGTATAGGGCTACACATGTGTTTTAAGCTTTGCCCCAGAGCACCCTTTTCAAATTGCTGTATGAGACAGTCTGTGCCATGCCCACAGGTTCTATTGAGCTGAGGAAGGCAAGATGGAATGTGGCGGAGAAATGTGGTGCTTTGGCAGAGGCCATGTTGAGGGTTGCTTAATACCGGCACTAGAACCCAGGTACATGCTCAACCCACTATAATTGCTAGCACTGGCCAAAGAAGCTAATGGATATCTTTTGATTTGCTCCCTTGCTCTGGCCCAGTCTCCATCTCTTGCTTTTCCATTTAAATACCAGATGTTTTAAATCAAAAATTGGCAGCCCAACTAACAGTGAAGAGATATACTTTCAAAAGAGCATGAAACCCCAAAGCATGTCAAATGCACTGCTTCTGTGATACCTAATGGTACGCCTCACTCTAGCGTTTTTGTAATATAAATTTCAAAACACACACTTCCGTACATCCATGAAATCACACCAAAAGATCATGGCATTACAGCCTTAACAGTGACAAATGCTAACTGGGCAAGAGGCACTTTTTCAAGTGGTGTTCCTCTTATATTTAGCAGGGGAAGAGTAATTGTCCCTCTTCACCCCTGCACAGTCTTTCTAGTGGCTGTTGCGGGTGGTCTGCCTTTTTTTAGATTGTGAGCCCTTTGGGACAGGGAGCCATTTAATTTTATTATTATTACTATTTGCCTGTAAACCGCTTTGTGAACTTCATGTTGAAAAGCGGTATATAAGTACCTGTTGATTGATTGATTGATTGATTGATTGATTGATTGATTGATTGATTAAAATGCCCTGTGGTAATCAATGTAATCATTGTAATGACATGTTCCCAGCAGTAAGCATATAGTAGTAAGCATTTTGAAGCCAGGCGGTGATGGATTAAAAATGGGGAAGCCGAAACAAAAGAAACTGAAACAGGTTAGGGTGCCAACATAAAACATGATTGCACCACTCTTGGAATCAGGGAAGCCAGCACATGGACATAATTATTCTTAATAATTCTGCAACTGGAGTGTTCTCTCTTTCAGACAGTATTGTATTGACACTACCATGTCAGGGACAGTGCCTTTGCCAACTGCTAAACAGCTAAAGGCCTTACTGAGGTCATTGGGAAAAAAAGAAGTCTGTGTCAATACGCCATTGCAACTCCCGTGCGGTCAATGCAGTGTCAATTTCACTGTGCACATACCACAATAGCAGTACCTGTTAAAAGGACACTGAAGCATAGAAACCAGAAAAGGACTTTGGTGAGTTCTCGGAACCAAGCCAGAGAAAACAGAGGCAGCCAAAAATGGGGTCTTGCCTAGCAAGCAAAGAGAGAACAGCAGATTTTGATCAATAGGGCAGAGCATGCTAAAGCTGCGCCCTTAAACTTGTACCCAACACTTGGGTGACCCCTGTTTTGCTTAGCACCTAGTACCTCGAGTACCTAGTACTTCCAAAGTTCTCTGTTTCTCTGTTACTCACAAGCAGTTAAAAAGCCCACCAGCTGACCGGTGGGCAGCCAGTGGATTACGCCTGTAGGGAAATTGCCTGTAATGCTTATTTGTATGGGAACCAGGGAAGCGGGGACAGGTTTCATGGAATAAACCCTGTGATTGTAGAACTATAGTTGGCGGCTCTTCTGTTGGGCAACTTGTCCACCAGGTGTAACCCTGTTATGAGACACTGGCAGACCGTGGTGGGACTAGCCCCTCTAGACCCAAGCGTGGCATAATCTTTTTTATTTCATGGCACACTGACAAGGCACTAAAATTGCCAAGGCACACCGTCAATTTTCTGACAATTGACGAAGCACACCATGCTGCTGGTGGGGGTCTCACGTCCCCCAATGGCCCTACTAATAAACGACCCTCCCTCAAACTCCCACAGCACAACTGCAGATCATTCGGGGCACACCGGTTGAAAATCACTGCGATATGGGTGGGGCCTTTTTATCCACGAGGGTTCCGTTCCCGGGTTCTCGCATATGTAAAAAATTCATGGGTAATTAAACCCACAGATTTTGCCCCCCCCTCCAGACGACAACCTGAGCCGTTCTGAAGCTGCAAGCATTTGCAGAATGGGGGATTAGCTCACCGCAAGTGAGAGTTGCAGGGGAGTGTGTGAGGAGGCCAGCCGGCAAAGAAGGGAATACGACCTTGAGGACCTGTCCAGGCTTGACTTGCAATTGCCTGCTGAGGCTTGATGGCATGCAGCCAAAGGAGAGAACCACACTGTGAAGGCAACATCTGGGCCTGAGGATTGGCGGATCAAAAGAATACTGTAGATTTGTGAAAACCCCATTGGAAAAAATGGTGGTTTAGACTAGCCTGCTCATGTAAGCCGCCTTGGGCATTTGCTTTGGCATGAGAAAGGCGGGGTATAAATTCTTCAAATAAATAAAATACATAATTCACCCCACCCTACCTCCAGACACCAGTGGAGCTGTCCTCCGCTGCTGTCAGGAGGGCTTTCTGAGGTCTGTCAAAGCAGCGCGTGTTTGCGCGTGGCCTCGAAGCATCAGAATGAGGGATTTTCTCCTCCCTGGACACCAGTGAAGCTGTGCTCTGCTGCTGTCTGGAGGGGTTTCTGAGGCCCACAGAGGACCTCCAGTTTTTAAAAATGTTTTTTGGCCGAAGCAGCCATTCTGAGGCCCACCGAAGCTGCAGGAGGACCCTCACAGCCTCAGCGGACAGAAGAGCCTCTGTAGGTGACCAGGGCACAGCTCAGGTTGCCATCAGAGGCTTTAGGTTGAGCTTTATTTGGCTCAATATGGGTCCAGGGGACCTGCATTGAGTCAAACCTACAGACGAAAAATCTGCAGATTAGTCTCAACCTATATGCCATCAACCCAGGCTCTGAGGATCCCGTAGGTTACAGGTTTTCAAACTGGGGCGTTGTGACACCCCAGCCTGAAAGTGCTGTTTTTTCTTTAAGGGGCGGGGCTGGCGGAAGGCAACGATGTGCTCCCCAGGACTGCGTTGGTGCCTGGGGCAACAGGGTCTGTGATTGCCTGACCTTTCGATTGCTGGGCTCTGGGAGCTGTAGGGAGCTGTGGGGAGCCCTGTAGAAGCCTCCGCAGGGCTCCCCCAATGCTGTCATGAAGAAAAAAAGCCATCGTGACCCACTTCCGGTTTCTCGATTGCAACCCAGAAGTGGGTCGTAATCGCTTTTTTTCTTCATTACAATGTTTGGGGAGCCCTGTGGAGGCTTCTGCTGGGCTCCCCACAGCTCCCGGAGCCCAGCAATGTGACAGGTCAGGCAATCACAGCCCCTGTCGCTCCAGGCAGACACACAATCCTGGGGATCACCTTGCTACCTTCGCCCCGCCCCTACAAGCACTTACAGTGGCTCAAACGTTCCCGGAGAATTTGAGAACCACTGACATAGGTTTATAAATATTGTCAGGAAAATTGGAACCATCACAGCAAGATGTTCTGATTGAACTGGCAGACCAGTTTATGTTACTCTGTTGGAAAAGGAAGGGAGAAGCAAGTCTTAATAGACTTGTCCATTTAAAGAAATCGGATTTTCTATTCCAAAGCCATTTCAGAAGAAATTAAATTTTGCTCTGACTCAATAGATTTTTTTCTCCACAATGGCTTGCATGAATTTTTAATACCTGAGAAGGCCATTCTGATTTCCTCTAGAGTACTGAAAAAGTTATTTCCTGAAACCCATTCCATTTTCTCTCCTAATTGTCACTGCTCAGAAACAAGCAAGCTGCGAAGCATTCAAGCACTAAATTGATCTCATAGTTATTTATTTGATTTGATTGATTGAGTTATTTGTATACTGCTTTTCAGGACAAGGCTGAAAAGAGGTTTGCATATAATTAAACACAGAAAATGATAAAATATTCTGGCCGCTGCTGGTGGTGGTTTTTATGGTTGTGATAGCCCAGATATAAATATCCTGCATTAATACAGCCACACGAAAACCTGGTAGTAGAGGGCAGTTATCCAAAGGGGGGGGAGGGCTCTTCCTGTATCACCAGTTTCAGAACTAAGTGGCAACTGATAGGAGGCTTTAAAAAAAATCTCAAAAAAATCTCAAAGTTGGGAGTTTCTTGAAGTTCTCCTTTTTCACTAGATTATGCCTCCTATTCTATTTCAAAAAATCAGGACATTTTCTAGAGAACCATGGTTCCCAAACATTTTAGGAGATGTTTGGGTGGGTTCCAAATCAGGACCCACCTCTTAAAATGATACTCTATTTGGACCCACCTAGCTTTAAAGTGAAAAACGTTTCACTTTACCAATCCTCTGTTTTAATCCTTTTTATTATGGTGGGATGCCCCCTTTCTGGAACATTTGTTGAGTTCTATGTACATCGGATCAGGACCATTCTGGTGACCTTGTATTCCCCTTTGCCTGATCTCCGATAAGAGCCAAGGCACCCTGGCCTACTTATGAGTAAACATGCACATAGGGCTCCATACACTTGTCAGTTTCACAACCCACCATCAGGCCGTGACCCACAGTTGGGAAACACTGATCTAGAAAACATCTCAAAGGAGAATAGGGGAGTGGTACACAGGGATGACTATGCATTGTTTCATGTGTACGCACTTGCACTTAGTTTAGGCTTAGTTACAACAGGTTGTGAGGACTAGGGTTGTGGGGGAAAACGCTTCAGAAAAAGGCGGGTTTCATGGCTGAGGATGGTGCAGCAGTTGGAGAAGAGAAGCTCACGGAGGTCATTTAACAGGACTGGAAAGAGAAGAGATAAAGGGGGCGGTCTTGGAGGGCTCTGACGATCAGGATAAGGTACTGCATCTGGTAGTGATCAACAGAGCGTTAAGAATAGATGTGATTGAGGGCACAATACTAACCTAGAATGAGGCTGGCACAGTTAGGCCAGCAAAGTGGCTGGCACAAGGGACACCGGAAAGTATGTTTACACCACTGTCAGAGTCAGCGGCCAGCACACAGATGCACACCATCCTCCCAGACTCTGAGAGTGGTCCAAATGTGCTTTATGGTGTCCCTTGTGCCAGCCAAACTTTGCTGGCCTAACTGTGCCAGCCTCACTCCAGGTTAGGATTGCGTCCTCAATCACATCTACTGTGCCCTCAATTAGAGCTGGGGTCTCCAAACTACTGCCTGAGGCCACATCCAGCCCACCACAAAATTTTATCCGGGCTGGAGTAACTTTTTTATGTGTGTTAGAGCGTTTGCTAATGTTTGACAGCTTTACTCAGTTTAAGGACAGCATTGTTTCTTTGTGATTGTCACATTCTTTTTTGTTCTGAATCATGTCATGCTGATTACAAAAAATATTCAAGTCAAACATACTCATTCATTTAAATTTCATTCAGAGCACAATCCTAAGTAGCACTGGAACAGGCAGGCTTGTGGGCCTACGCTGTATCCAGCACCACTTAGGAGGCAGCAGGAGCACATTAGTGCCCTTGCACCAGAGGAGGCTCCAGCCTCTCAGCTGGGCTATTTGGATATGTGCCTGCAATTTCGTGGATTGGCCGCATCCAAGTGATAGCTACTCATAGCGTTGGCCCGAGCACTCTAGCACCAACATGGAGGTGCTGGTCAGTGCTCCCATGTCTATGTATGGTACGTCCCCTCTGGGATCGCACCCTCATTCATTTATAAAACCAATTTTTTTTGGCCTGTGAAAATGTGTAAAATATACAATGTGGCCCTCATTCAGAAAAGTTTGGAGACCCCTGAATTAGAGCTATGAGAGAAGTGAATTATTTTGGCAGCAGGGTAAGGAAACCAGAGTGAGAGAGTGAAAGACCAGAAAGCAGAAAGTTGCAATACTCAAGGCAAGAGATTATGAGGGCAGAGAATAGAGCAGGGCCCTCAAACTCATTACATGCAGAGGGCCGAAATTAGGATTCATGGCACCTGCTGAGGACCAGAAATGACATCATCAAGCAGATGACGGCCAGAAATAAGCACTTTTTTCTCACATAAAAACTCATTTGCTGCAAATGACAGAAGAGGAAATGTGCAAATAATGTTCGTATTTTCAAGATATGAAAGAGCCCAATTATCAAGCTGGGAGAGCCCAATGATAATGGGGGCCAGATAAAGTCCTTTCAGGAGCCTCATTTGGCCTGCGAGCCTTGTGTCTGAGCATTGGATAAGCCGACTGAAAAAGGCTGAAGTTTTGCAATATTGTAAAGGGAGATGTGACATGACAGGCAGCGCAATCCTATAATGGAAGTAGCACTGACGCAACATTGTTGGGTCGGCGCAACATCATTAGCGCTGACGTGGGGACGCTGAGCAGCACCCCCGCATTGGCGCTAACGCTCTGAAGCCAACGCTATGAGTAGCGTCAGCTTCAGAGCGCTGACGGGAAGCCTTCCGCGCGCTGACCTAAGCAGGTCAGTGAGAAGGAGGAACCGTCCCATTCCGGGAAGGGGATTGGTGGGGACAGGGAGGTTGGGGGCAGGACATGGGCGGGCTCAGGAGGTGGCCATATGGCTGCATCCTAAGCCCACTTGGGAGGCCATGTGGCCCCCTCAGATCTGTGCCCGCTCTTTAGCAGGCGCAGATCCGAGGAGCGCATAGGGGAGGCTGTAGCCTTCCCTATGGTAAGGGAGCAAACATTCCCTTGCTGTGGGGAGGCTCCAGCCTCACCTATACTGCATTGGATTCGGCGCTGGCCAGCCAGCCTCGCTAATCCAGCTCAGTATAGGACTGCGTCCTTAGTGACAGACTGAAAAACAGGGAAGAATCAAAGTTCAGATGGAGTTTGCTTGGAGGAACTATGGTACAATGTGCCTTTTTAGGGGGCTTTACTCATTTCCTTTGTTTTTAAAGCAATGGCTTTTATGGTTTTTGGCCTCCGTCTTCATGTGGTTCTATTTGAAGCACGAGTACCAGGTTGTGGTTAAACCGCTGCTGCAGGGCTTTCCGACTGGAAGGTTGGGAGTTCAAGACTGCACGACGGAGTGAGCTCCCGTTGCTTGTCCCTGCTCCTGCCAACCTAGCAGTTTGAAAGCACCTACATGCAAGTAGATAAATAGGGACCACTTCAGTGGGAAGGTAATGGCGTTCTGCGCGCTACGGCGTAGATTCATGCCAGCCACATGACCACGGAAGCTTGTCCTCGGACAAAGCGCCGGCTCTACAGGCTTTGAAACGGAGATGAGCACCGCCCCCTACAGTCGGTCACGACTAGACCAGTCGGTCATGGGGAAACCTTTACCTTTACCCTTTTACCAGGTTGTGGTACAAACCCAACTGTTAAGAAAGAGAAGCAGATGATGTCGGTGCAAATTTACTGGTCCCCGCCCCCAGCAGCTAACTCTAAAGTACCGTACGATATCTGGGCAAGATTTTTAATAATCATTTCATTTCATCTACATGATGGCTTTTTTTTTCAACAAGATAACAAGAGAGCATTTACCGGGCAAGAACAGGAGGCTGTCCCATTACTGAAAGACCATTTAGTTCTTGGGATGCAAGAGCAGCATTTGCCAGCTCATCACACCCCAGCCCGTAATGACCAGCTGCTACTGCCTTAATCGCCAATATTAAAAGCCCATCAGTTATCCATGAAAGCATCTAGAAGCCATTACTGCAGCAAGTTGTGGCCACTTACAAACCATACAATGAGAAATGTGTCTCCAGTGGAAATCAACCGCATTACTCAGTTTGGTCTCTAGGTGGCAGCAAGCCAAGTTGCATTCTGTGCATTTTTTTTAATACTCTGACCTCGAAGTTTCTGTTGCAAATCTGTTTGATGTTACAAAGCTTTGGCATTAGTGGCTTTTATAGTCACCTTGTTATCTTGACATTAAAGCCAGGAACATACCTTTATGCATACCTTTCCCTCCCCCCCCCCCAACAACCATTATATTAGTTTTACTTTGCCTGCAAATCCTTCAGTAGGCTAAAATACTTGAACGGATTGAAAATCTTAACAAATTCTGGCAAAGAACCTTGTGGCACAGGTGTACCCTTGAAAACATCAGTGACACATTTCCTGTTTAACATTAGCGAGCCATTATCTGGATAGCTGTAAAATTTGTAGTGCTTTTTAACCTTTAATTTTTCACTCATTACATGAAGAAGTGAAAAGAGCTATGAAACTTTGTTACAGGCCTGTGTTCTCAGCCAAATCCTCTCCTCCCGCCCTTGCTGGTGCACACTGTATCTAGCAGAGGGTGGAGCAAGAGCCTTCGAAAGGAAAAGGGGATTTCAATCCATTCCTTCTGTGCAAGCCTCCCATCCCACAATGGGTCTCCATGGACCCACGCCAGTGATTTTGCTGGGGCAGGTCTGAGGACAGAAAGGGAGTGGGAGGCTGCAGAAAAAGGGGATATGATCTGGCAAATACTATTGCCATGATCCACCCCTCATAGCCTCCCTGTTGCCCTTTCCTTCCTGCCCAATTTTGCCCCCTTCCTGTCTCTGTTCTATCCTCCCTGTCCCCTCCCCGTCTCCTTTCCGCCTCCCCTGCCTTCATGCTTTCTTGGCAGACAGCTGGCACACACTGACCTGCATGGGAAGATGCTGGCCTTTCACTGGGTCTTCAGGAGCATGCTACTCAATGCAATGCTGGAGTATGCTTGATGGCCTTTTTTGGCAGTTGCCACCAGCAGAACTCTTAATCCATTAGCTGCAATGCCCAATAGGATTGAGCCATATGTGTTTTCAAAGGGGCTCATTCCCAAGTAAGTGTCCCTAAGACTGCACTGCAGCCTTGGTTTATGTTTTGATTTGGTCATCTTGAGAAAAATGCATTCTGGGGCATCCTCTAATTCTTCAGGAATGAGTCAAAATTTTCTTACCAAACAACTGCAACATTCAATTCACCAATTCAAAAGACTGCTTTGTCACTGTTGCTGGGATGTGATGAGCTGCTTTGAGATTCCACTAGGGACAAAAGCTAACATATAAATTGAGAAAAATAAATAAATAAGGCAGCTTCTTGAATAGATGGATGTCACTGGAATGCTCCCCCATCTGGGCAAAAGTGGGATAATTGAACCCACCTCTGAAGCAAAAATGCAGATTTTGTTTTCCTCCAAGGCTGCAAAGATTGTTTTTCTCTGATGTTCTGCTTTGTCTTTTTCCTCTCATCTGCTTCCACTGCCAAGTACTTGGAGAGTAAGTGAGATATCCCTCATAATAAGGAACAGCTAAGGCATAGGATCACAACCGAAAACAGGTCCAATTTGATTTGGAAGTGAATGCTAAAAATATGCAATTTTAAATACCACAATGTACATTTTCTTTGAGTCCCTCTTGTGGCAATGAAAGGGCAAAGCCAAAGTTTCAGCAACTCCAGTTTGGCTATTAACATTCAGAAACATCAGCCACCTGCACTAAATTTTCAGATTGAAGTTTGATATATGGACAAGATTTCCTTTCAGTATTTCATTTAAAAATCTCCGTGTTCTTAAATCAGTTCCAAACTGGAATCCTTCAAAGAATTTAAGGCATATGTTTGCAAATGTTTAATTTGTATTAAATATTTTAAATGAGCAGAGTAAAAGAGTAAGGCATTCGCTTTCAGTAATGCCATCTACTTTGTGTTGGGGATGGCCTTTAAGTTATCTTAGAACTCAGCCTGTTTCCAAGAAGTAGGACAATAGCTTTTCAGCCTATTCGTACAGAAGTCGAGTTGTAAGGATACATCCCCATAGGCTAGTGACTCTGCCAGCCAATCAGATCATATCGCTAATCCAAGGCACTTTCCTTCGTTCTAATAATAAATGCTGAAATCTGGAGTTAAGGCAATGTAGAAAGATACCCTTTAATACACACAATTTGGATTATATTTGGAACTCTGTACCCAGCCTACAATGACTGTATTGTTTCCTTCCCTCCTTCTTCTCCTCCTGGTTATTTTTAATTCCACAAAAGTATAAAAGAGCATCATGCTAGAGGCAGTAGTTTGAAGTGGAACTGCAGAGGATTTCAATGGAAAGTTGATTTATTTCAGGGGATTATGAGAGCCCGGGGATAAAGCTGGCACCCCGCCATAGGGAGAGCCCTTGACCTAGAAGCAAGGAACAGTTACAAAGCTGTTCATGTACATAACTGAACAGAACGCTTTAATTTTGTGCAGAGCGTAACCTGAATTCTCTCTCCGAGGGAAGATGAAAGAAACCAGCTTCACTGCTTAGTAGGACATTGGGCCCCGTAGCCAAGGCTCCTTGCCGTCTTTTCATCTCGTTCGGCAGGACTGCAAGGAGCAATTGTTTGTGACAAAGGGCATTTTGTGATTATCTTTCTTTTTTAAAAAATGGTGGAAAATTAATTAAGTAGTCATCAAACCAAATCTGGATGCAGAATTCATTCAGTGTTCCAGTGGGCCAAAGTACACTATCCAGCCAGAAAGTCATCCCAGGTAGTTCTGAATTAATTCATGAAACCTAATTTCTCTCTCTCTCTCTCTCTCTCTCTCTCTCTCTCTCTCTCTCTCTCTCTCT
>JAJKFI010000019.1:12662093-12760785 GCA_029204185.1 Lerista edwardsae | reverse complement strand
TCTCTCTCTCTCTCTCTCTCTCTCTCTCTCTCTCTCTCTCTCTCTCTGCCTTAGACTGTAATTACAAAGCTTTCACATCTCCCTGGCGACATCAGACAGTTTAAAAAATGTGAATCAGAGAAGGAAAGCAACCCATAGTCTCCTTGCTGCAGCATTGTTCACACTCCAGACAAGACCGTTTCTCTCTCTCTCTTTTTTTTAGGAGGATATCATTCCAACACTGCAGCCTATTAATTTTCGCCGCTACTTTTCAGTAAGCCTCATGTCAAGATTCAAATAATCAATCTTGCACCACAGACAATGAGTGTACAGCATAAAAACACAGTGGCAGGCGGTATTCCTGCAAAATCATATTATGAAACATTTACTAAGGCCACATACTAAATCAAACATGCCATCGTAATCACATTAACCCTCTTAAGATTCTTTAACCATCTTTCAGATTAATGGCAGTAGTGGTGTTTTTTTTTTCCTTCCCTGAAAAGAGTTTTCAAAGTTTACATATGATTTCCCTGGCAAATGTTGGCCTATTAAGAAGTCTAAACTATTTTTGGGATCTCATTCTCTGTCAATAATTTTCATCTATAGAAAGTTCCTCCAACAGAGAAAGAGGACCAAATCAAACCTTATATGACCCCTTTTTGGACATTACTATATAATACTTGCCATGAACGAAAGGGGGGTTGTAACCTATGACCCCCCCAGTCACTCACACAGTTTATACCCGCAGCTTAGAGGGGAAATGCCCTGGTAGTTCTAATCCGCTGCCACCAGCCCAGGTATCAGGTTGCCAGAGGAGTTTCCTGGGCTAAACTGCTCTCCTAGCCGAGGTTATTACCTCAAGAGTCTCTCTACTCACTCTTGTCGAGCGAGGAGGCTAATGAATCCCTGTGAGCCGGAACAAGGCAAGAGTGTCAAAGGTAAAAGAAGTTTGGGTGCCAGAAATAGCAATAGGTGAACAATATAAAACAGTTTAACTGCTTCTCAGGGCAATTGGCCGGTGGGTGGAGCTGGATCACACAGGCCTGGCAAGACCTACACAGGTGTGGCCCAGGCCCAGATTGCCCTGAGAGGAAAAGGGTTGTAATTTCACAGCCTAGGAACACCCAGACTGAAAACAACTCACAATCTAACGTGTGCTCACTAATACTGGGGTCCTGGCTCTAAATCCTCTCTGCTGGGCTTCTCCCAGCAGCCATCCACTCCGCCTACCCACAGAGCGGCTCTCCCTGCAACTATCCAGCAGCAAAGACCCCAGGAGAGAGAGAGATCCCCTGATCTCCAGCTGGAGACTCATCCGATTGGCCAGCAGTCACTCCTCCTCCCCACAACTAGGATATCCTTTTTAGACCAGGCCCCTAGAAATGCATTATAACAGAGTAGGCAACCCTATAAAGCAACAATAGGTCAATGAAACATAGCTGTTTCATCACAATACTCTATCTACATTTCTTAGAATTAAAAACAGTTGTGTTTTGCTAGATTTTCGTAGAAAGCTAGATTTTCATAGATTTTCATAGAAACCATAAGAGCGATGGTGTTCCTATATAGGAGCAAAATGCTAAGTGTTGCAGAAGTCTGAGCTCCTGTGTAATGCTCTACCTCCTCCTCATCTTCAGAGCCATTTGTGGCTTGGAGAATCATCTTGGAGGCTTTGCTTTCTGAGCCACAAATGGGTCTGGAGGTGAGGGGAAGGGACCACATTATACAAGAGCTCAGTCTCCTGCAACACTAAGCATTCACTCCCCACCCTAGGAACCTGACTGGCTAAGAGGCTGAGCCCCCTTACATTGTTTTAAAGAACAGTTGAAAATACTACATAAATGATAATTATTTGTATCTCACATTTATATCCCAGCCATCCTCCAACACGTTCCAGGGATAAACATAGATGAGTCACTCTCCATTTGATCCCCACAGAACCCTCTGAGATAGATACGCTGAGGAGGAGGATCAGGACGCTCTGGGTTTAAATCCCCTTACACCTTTTTAGGTCTCCTGATCTGCAATGGGTTACCTTGGACCTGCACTACCAATTCAACTCTGAGGATGGAAAGGGGATGGGGGGGCCTGCAGGAAAGGGGGATAGGATCTGATAGTGCCATCACCGCTGGATCCACCTCCTCCTGCAGCCTTCCTGCCTCATTACACCCCCTCTCCACCCAGTTTCATCCTCTCCTCGCTCCTGTTATGCCCTCCCTCACTGCCTATCGCCTCTCCTGCTGACTTACCCATTCTAGTCAGAGGTGGGAGAGCTGATGATGCAGGTGGGAAGGTGCCAGCCTCCTTGCCAGTGTCCCTAGAAGCCTGCTACTGACTGCGCAGCTGGAGTGCCTTTTGCAATGGTACCAAATGCTTTACAACTGTCAGTGCTAGTGGAAAGGTTGCTAGGACTTCAGCCAGTAAGTATAGGATTGGGCCTTAAGCCTAACAGATGAACCACTTCCCCATATTGACCCTCATTTCTCAGTATCATCATGCACATCATGCACTATTACAATCATCAGGAGAACTGCTTAGCTGGGGCTTGTGATAGATGCCTTGTATATATACAGAACAGATGCAATTGTGTGTTCAGTATCTTTGAGACCAGTTTGTTGATTGCCCACTCTGTAAGTTCAGGGCTGTTCTGTGATTATAAATAGCCATTAGTACTTTATACATATTATAAAGTGCTTGAGCATCTGCTGGATATGAGGTCCAGGGAGAGGGAAAAATGAGTCTTTTTGATTCTGCAGCCACCACCTATTCTTCTGCTTAACAGTCATTTGTTTTCCCAAGTCTGATTTACAAAAGTTCCTGGCTGATGAGGCTCCCATTCTGCGCATTCATTTTCAACTTAGAGAAGGATTGTTTGTAATTTACAGTATAAGTTGGCGTGCTGTAATTTTATACTGTCAAAAAGCATCTGTTGCAATTGCTGTCTCTTTCATGCACAGATCGAAAATAAATCCAACTGGCAACATTAGCAGCCAAATTGATCAGCACCAAAACTTGCTCAAAAGGTAACTGGCAGCTCAATCCTACCCTCCGCCATGTTGTAGCATGCAGCTGTACCAACGGAGCTGCATGCTGTATACAGCCCTTGGAAACTCTTTATCCGGCCTGCAAAATCATTGAACTGTTTCAGCACCACCACCAGCTGTTCATCTGCACTGGTGAAAGAAGCACTGCTGAAAGAGCAGCCTTGGAGAGCCCATGCCACCCTTTCAGTGGCACCACTTCTGCTGAGGCATTGGGAGAGAAAGAAGGAGGCCTCAGAAGGCAAGGAACCATACAGGGGAAAGGACAGACCAAGCAGAGTGAGAAAGAAAGGAGACCCTACCAAGGAACTAGGAGAGCTCAGTTTTTAGGTGGGTCACCATGTCAGCAGTGCTGCTTCTCCAAAGCAGCTTCTTGGGAGTGCTTCTCCCACTTTGCAGGTCAGTGGCTGAGAGATGCTCAGCAAATGGCCTCCAGAGCCATTCATCACTCTCAGAGCAAAGCCTCCGAGATGCTTCTCCAAGCACTTCAAAGCTGCTAATTTGAGTACCTCTGTAAAGTGACACCTTGGCAGAAGTGATGCCACTGAAAGGATGACCCACATGATAATTGGGCTCTCCCATGCTGCCCTTTCAGCAGCGCCACTTTCACCAATGCATCACTTGCAGCTGAACAACTGATGGTGATGCTGGGAGAGCCTAATTATCTCGTAGTATAGGCTGAATAAAGAGTTTCTGTGGACCTGCAGGTCATTTCTGGCCTGTGGGCTTAGGCATCATTATAGTTTGCATCACCCAGTGTGAGAACTCATTGCGTCACCCCTATGATGGACCTCCTCCTGCTCCCATACCAGACCATACAGAATAAATTCCAATATCATACACACATCCTAAATGCAGGGGCATCTCTAGGGTTGGTATCACTTCCATTATTTATTTATTTTACTATAGAACTGTACAGATCAAATCAGTAACTAAAAAAACCTCAGTGGTCAACTTGATGACACACACACAGCTGAATAAGAGTTCTAGTATCTGATAAATGACAATGAAAGCCAACTCATATGTAACCCTTATTGGTTCCCTGCCATATCATAATATCACCACATTGGCTCTCAGAACAATCAGTCTCATTAGTCTGTTTTGAGTTAAGGGAATCCACCTTTTGTTACATAAGGTACATGCAGGAATTTTCCTTTTTTGGTTATTTGACTATACCTTTTGATAGAATACAGATATTTAAATATTATTTTTTCATTGCATTTTGCATTAAATTGTGCATTGAATCTATCTATATAAAAATGAACGTGGGTATGTGTGTGGGTGGGTGTGTGGGTGGGTGTGTATGTTCTGAATAGGCTCCTCAACGCCTGGAGCGATCGGCACGAAACTTGGCACACATATACCTTGCGGCCTGGCGACAAACACGGCAAGGGTCAGACCCCCCTAGAGCCCCCGGGGGTGGGGGTACGGGGGGGTCCCCACGTGAAGACGGTCAAAAACGGCCAAACTTGGAGTCAAATCCACAGTTTTTGGGGTCGCCGAGATGAGCGGCAACCCTCCCGATGCCACTGGAGTCCGGGTTCAGCCCCCCCACATGGGGGGCAAGAAGGGGTGCGAAACACAGCGTCCGCCATGCCCTGCTGGAACGCCTGGACCGATTGGCACCACACCCGGCATGCGGAAGCCTAGCAGCCTGGCCACAAACACTGCGGGTGTCGGGGCCCCCTACCACCCCTGGGGGTGGGGTACATGGGGGTCCCCGCGTGAACATGGTCGAAAATGGTCAATATCGGTGTCAAATCCATAGTTTCCGGGGTCGCCGGGACGAGTGACGCCGCTCCCAATGCCGTTGGAGTCTGGGTTCACCCCCCCTTGGCGTGGGGTGTGAGAAGGGGTGCAAAACAAAACATCCGCCATGCCCTGCTGGGACGCCTCGACCGATCGACACGAAACTTGGCACACATACACCTTGCGGCCTGACGACAAACACTGCGGGGGTCAGACCCCTGTAGCGCCCCCGGGGGTGGGGGTACGCAGGGGTCCCCAAGTGAAAATGGTCAAAAACGGCCAAAATCAGCGTCGAATCCATAGTTTCCGGGGTTGCCGGAGTGAGCGGCGATGCTCCTGATGCCGTCAGAGTCCGGGTTCGCCCCCCCTCGGCATGGGGTGCGAGACAAGGGGTGCAAGACACAATATCCGCCATGCCCTGATGGAACGCCTGGAGCGACGTGCACCGAACTCGGCATCCACGTGCCTTCCAGCCTGGTGACAGACACTCTGGGGGTCAGGCCCCCCTGGCGCCCCCGGGGGGGGCCCCGGGCCCCCCGCATGAAAATGGTCCAAAACGGACAAAATTGTCACTCCTTCTGTAGTTTCTGGGGTCGCTGAGGTGAGCAGCGACGCTCCCGAGGCTGGACGAGTTCAGGTTTGCCCCCCCTTGGCGTGGGGGCGGGAAGGGGTGAGAAACACAGCATCCCCCATGCCCTGCTGGTACGCCTCGGCCGATCGACATGACAGCTGGCACGCATACGCCTTCTGACCTGGCAACACACTGTGGGGGTCAGACCCCCTTAGTGCCCTCAGGGGGGCGCGGGGGTCTCCGCGTGAAAATGGTCAACAACAGCCGAAATCGGCGTCGAGTCTGTAGTTTCCAGGGTTGGCGAGACGAGCGGCGACGCTCCCGACACAGTGGGAGTCCGGGTTCAGGCCCCCCTCGCCGTGGGGGGCGAGAACGGGTGCAAAACAAAATGTCCGCCATGCCGTGCTGGAACGCCTAGAGCGCTGCGCACCAAACCTGGCACGTGCGTGCCTTGCGGCCTGATGACACATACTATGGGGGTCAGGCCCCCCCCAGTGCCCCCAGGGGGATGCACAGGGGGCCTGAAGTGAAGACGGCCAAAAACGGGCTAAATTGGCATCGAGTCCATACTTTCCAGGGTCGCCTCAGCGACCAGGGACGCTCCCAACGCAGTTGGCGTCCGGGTTCGGCCCCCGTTGGCGTGGGGGGGGCGAGAACGGGTGCAAACCCCATAAACTCTGGAAGATCATTTTCTTACCCGGGCAACGCCGGGTAACAAACAGCTAGTAATATATAATGATGGTATTATTCAAAAATACCAATATTTCAGAATTTTAGCCAGTAATGGTGTCACCCCCTGAATGCGTCACCTGGTGAGGTCTGTCCCCCACCGTGATGCCACTAGTGATGCCACTGCCTGCGGACTTTGGACACTCCTGCTCTGTGTGGTTGGAATGATCCATATGGAAAGCAACTTCTGAGGGTGCAATCCTAAATTGAGCTAGGCCAGCATAAGCTAAGTCAGCAAAGTTTGGCCAGCACAAGGGACACCGTAAAGTATGTTTGGACAACTCTTGGAGTCAGAGAGGCCAGCACACAGACATGAGCCATCCTCCGAGAATAGTCCAAACACACTTTATGGTGGCCCTTGTGCTGGCCAAACTTTGCTGGCTTAGTTTATGCCGGCCTAATTCCAGTTTAGGATTACACTCTAATTCAGAAAGCAGGTGGAGATAAAATGCTTGTGTCCAAACCATCAATCATGTATTCCCCATCTTGCATTCTGGTGCCAGTTTTACCACATGATTCTTCTGAACATACTACTTGGTTCTTAGTCCTCTGTGTAATGTGTTAATCCGAACCATTTTTCCAGCACCGGGATAAGGGTAATGTAGCTCCAAGGTAAGGGAGGAAATATGACTTTCCCTTGAGGAAGCCTCTGTGACTATGACTCCACTGCAGAATGCAGAACATGCCCCATTGCCACATGTATGTCCATGCTGGAAAGTTGGTTAGGATCGCACTCTAAGGTGTAGATGCCTGACAAAGACATCTTGTTGGCTTCCATCTAAGCATGCAATAGTAGAGTAAGACAAAGAGGATGAAGTAGCTTAGAGAGAATTTTGGGCCAAGCCATTTCACAGAGACAACCCTTTCTCCCAGTTTCAGCTTCCATCAATGCAAATGAATGAGCTGTGGGGAAAAGGAAGGTAACACCAGTGAATAAATGAAACTAGCAGAGGAGAAGAATGTAAGACTGAAACATTTGTTCATGATTTTTTGACGTTCTCTACACTGGTTTTTGCTGCATGCGTTAGAACTGACTGAAAGTTCAATGATGATTGCTGTGTGAAAGAATGAGGAGCAGGAGATTTCTGGGTTCTGAAAGCATTGCTTCTGCCAAGGCCTTACATTTCTCTCAAGGACGCTGAGGATATTTGAAGATCTGGTTTACAGATGCATGGTTACCATCTCAACATTTCTGCAGACTCCAAAAAAAATAGCAACGTAAGCCCATCTCCACTGCACACTTAAGAGTGCGGTCCTAACCTGGAGTTAGGCTGGCACAGTTAGGTCAGCAAAGTTTGGCTGACAGAAGTGCCAACATAAAGAGCATTTGGACCATTCCTGGAGACAGGGAGGATGGTGCACATCTGTGTGCTGGCCTCTCTGACTCCAAGAGTGGTCCAAACACACTTTATGGTGTCCCTTGTGCTGGCCAAACTTCGCTGGCCTAACTGTGCCAGTCTAACTCCAGGTTAGGATTGCACCCTAAATCAGTTTCAAACAAGCCTGACAGCTAAGCATATGCCTGCTAGCCATAGAACTCTGGTCCTTTGCAAAATGGCCAGCAATCTTTAACAAAGAATTAACACTCTAATAAAGCTATAATTTCCAGGTTTCTTTGTAGGAATTAAACTGTTTAGTTTAGTACTAAGTTAAACAGAATTACTGATCGGATAGGTGTACCCCCCAAAAGTGACTCCACTACGGTTGGAATTTCACCCTTGCTTTTAAACAAATAGGATCCACTATATAAGCCCAGAAGTATTCTTCTGTTATAGCAATTAAAATTGTTAACATTCTGCATCCATTTATTATGGAGAGTTGATCTAACAAAAACGACTCAAAGGCATGTTTTTTAAGTATCCTGTGTCTATGCCTAAATATTTAACAGAACGGTCTTAAATTAATTTGGAGTGTTGATCTTGGAATGTTGGATTTTCTAATTTGCGTTCTATCTTACGTCTGCCCAGTTTTAGAAAGGACTGCCATTTGTTTTCCACACACATTCTGGTGTGCTGCTGTTGTGTAACAACATATAGTATGTAGAAGAAAACACCCGTCTTATTATAGCACAGCTGAGAGGCCTGCCAGTGTTTCCATTTGAAATTCTTATTTTCAGGGACTTGCTACTGAGCTGTAGCAAATTACAAGCAGGAAATCTGGCACTCCCTGTGTTCAGCCTAGGAGCAAATTCCTTTACCAACTCACAGTAAATAAAATTAATTAGTATTAATGGCATGTCCGTCCAGCCGCCAAAGCAGAGTCATATTTTTTTTTCTGAAAGAGTGAAAGAATAAGGAAAGTGAGTGCTTTAAAAGTAAGGAGCGTGGGAAATAGGCCAGGAGTAATATTACTGAATGAGGAAGGTTATTATTTATCCAGTGGGTATTACTGAAAGGGATGAACTGCTTCTTGTAACAGGAGTATCTATGAGCACATTAATTGATAGGAGATAGTTAAGTGAACAATACTCCTGTTTTAGAAACATCAGCTGGCCCTTACGGGCCACTGACATTCTTTTGTTAAGACTCAGGATCTGGGCCGGCATCGCATAGCTAGCCATATGAGGTTAAGGCAAGTCTGTCACCCTGCGTACAGGACAATCCTATGCCTGCCTGCTCAGGAGTAAGTTCCAGTTAAGTTAATAGGACTTACTTCCTATTAGGTGTAGGACTGTATCCTTAGACTGTAGGACAGTCTAGACTGCATTCTAGACTGAGGGTCCAATCCTGAGCCCCACAGAACCGGTGGTACAAGTGTACTGCAAGCACTGGTGTCATGAAGGCACTGTAAAGCGCCTTCATTGCCAGCGTAAGGTGTCGGGAAGGCCTTACTGCCAGTGCCGTACCACCTGGAGGGGGCAACACAAGCTGGCAAGAGATGAGTACACCGGTTGCCGGCATTGCACCGGTTCCAGGTGGGGCAGGAGGTCTTTCCTGGGTGGGGTGAGCAGCAGAATGGGGGTGGGACCACTGGCGACCTTTGCTCCTGGATCCTAACATCTGGGGAAAAGATGTTATTTGGCATGCACCACTGCCACTGGATCTACCCCCTCCTAACTCCTTCCTGCCCCTGGATTCCTCCCTCCTGCCCACCAACAAATGTGTAGTTTACGCATGCATGTATTCTAAACGCATGCACAGTGGCTCAGAGAGAGACATGATATGTGCATGGATGGCACAGAAGAAATGAAAATGGCTGCTTATCCACCACAACACACCAAGCTTAAATGGTCTCTCTGGCTAATAGTTATAGACAGAATTGCGTTAGGCCATTCTGTCGAGATCTGATATTTGATGTGGCTGGTAGTGCCTTGATCTACTTGGTGCTGCTCTTTGATCCCGCTTCTCCGCTCCTTAACTATTGGATTCCACCTAAGGTTGCCAACTATAACTGAAGCTATTACTGGAGATTTTTTTTCTCCACATAGTATAATCAGGGCTGATTTATCCATTAGGCACAGTGCCTAGGGCCCATGATACTTTTAAAATGCCTGTTTAAAAGTGTCTTTTAAGAGTTGAGGTAAACAGCAACATGACCTTGAGGAGGGAGAGGAATCAAGATAAAAAAACACAATGAAGGCTTTGTTTTGCATTTTCATTAGTGATCTTGGAAAGATCTTGTTTGAACAAATGAAATGTGGAGTTGACGCCAGGTTGCCAGAATTTGAAAGGCCACGGAATATTCAAAGGACCTTCAAGTGGAGAAAAACATTTGCCGTGCAGAATAAATCTGCATTGTAAGTCGTGGTATACAATAAAAAGCTCAGTTATTCAATTGGTTTTGGAGTCTAAGGCTGCAATCCTAACCTACTTTCCAGCACTGGGGTAAGGGCATTGCAGCCCTGAGGGAAAGTTACAAACATTCCCTTACCTTGAGGAGGCCTCTGTGCCCGTCCCCCACCTGCAGTATGCAGCACATGCCCCACTGGCATAGCTATGTCAGTGCTGGAAAGTTGGTTAGGATTTGGGCCTAAACTTCCTAGAACATGCAGTTCTTCAAACTGAAGTAACATTACTTCATGTATAATTTATAATTATATAATTATGTATAATGTATAATTTATACATGAAGCAACCGTTAAAACTGGACATGGAACAACTGATTGGGTTCAAATTGGGAAAGGAGTATGACAAGGCTGTATACTGTCACCCTGCTTATTTAACTTATATGCAGAGTACATCATGAGAAAGGCTGGGCTGGATGATTCACAAGCTGGAATCAAGATTGCTGGGAGAAATATCAACAACCTCAGATATGCAGATGATACCACTCTAATGGCAGAAAGTGAGGAAGACCTAAAGAACCTTCTGATGAGGGTGAAAGAGTAAAGTGCAAAAATTGGCTTGAAGCTCAACATTAAAAAAACTCAGATCATGGCAACCACTCCCATCACTTCCTGGCAAATAGAAGGGGAAGAAATGGAAGTAGTGACAGACTTTATTTTCCTGGGCTCCAAGATCAGCGCAGATGGTGACTGCAGCCATGAAATTAAAAGACATTTACTCCTTGGGAGGAAAGCTATGGCGAACCTAGACAACTTAATAAAAAACCAGGACATCACCCTGCCAAGCAAGGTTCGCATAGTCAAAGCTATGGTTTTCCCAGTAGCAATGTATGGATGTGAGAGCTATGGATAAGCTATGGATAAGCTATGTGAGAGCTATGGATAAGCTATGGATAATGTATGGATAAGAAAGGCAGAGTGCCGAAGAATAGATGCTTTTGAATTATGGTGTTGGAGAAGACTCTTGAGAGTCCCCTGGACTGCAAGGAGATCCAATCAGTCAATTCCAGAGGAAGTCAAGCCTGATTGCTCCCTGGAAGGACAAATCCTGAAGCTGAAGCTCAAATCCTTTGGCTACCTCATGAGAAGAGAGGACTCTTTAGAAAAGACCCTCATGCTGGGAAAGACTGAAGGCAAGATGGGGGCAGCAGAGGATGAGATGGTTAGACAGTGTCACCGAAGCAGTGAACCTGAAATTGAGCGAACTCCAGAAGCTAGTGGAGGACAGGGAGGCCTGGTGTGCTGTGGTCCATGGGGTCGCGAAGAGTCGGACATGACTTAGCGACTGAACAACAAATAATTTATTTGGATATGAATATGATCTTAATCACTATGAGCACACTGAGGAAATTTATCTCAGTGAAAATTTTTCCAGTTGCAGACTGACAGCCCAATCCTAAGCTGCCTGGCCTTTGTAGGAGCAGCGGTAGCAAAACAGCCCCCACCTCACCCCCATGCTGACTTATTGGCTCCAGAGCTCCTTGGTGGGCCACTGATATGCTGCTGTGGCCACTTGTGGTGGTGACTCTGCCCTGCTGAATGGTGTGTCAGCTTGTGCAACAGCCATAAAGCATGCTATGCCACTTGAATTTAGGTTCTGGCAATAGGGTTGCGCCCTTAAAAGATGTGGTTCATTTCGGTCCAAATTCTTGGAGTTCTTGAGGCATTGATTTTGAGTCAATCAATGCCTCAAGTGTATGGGAATCACAAACGGCTATGGATGATATACCAGTCTTATGAAAGGCTATGGAACCATTTTAACTTTTTTTTTTTTTAGTTATTTATTTTGCCCATAAACTGTTTATGAACTTTTTGTTGAAAAGCAGCATGTGGTCTACTGTGATCTACTGTGGGTGGTTGGATGGATGAACTGAAGGCAGAAAACTCTTTATTCCAAGTGATTCCCCCATGGAGACCAAGACAATTTCCCATTTGCTTACCCTATGGGATCCCAGAGCACTTCTTTTTGTTCCAACCACTTTTTCAGTTCTTCAGTCTCTATGTGAAGTAGAAGAATATTGCAGAGGATGAGAGACAATACTGCCTTTGACAAGAAAGGACTCGATAGCAACTCATAAAGGAATTGTGTTAGCAAGGCTAGACCATTTCTGACAAGACGAGTCACTTCCTTCCCTCACTCACAGCCGGATTTATTTGAGGAGGCCTCCGTTACCTTCTACCACAAGATGCAGCACATGCCCCGTTGCCATGGCCTCTTCAACACTAGAAAGTTGGATAGGACTGGGCCCTTACTGTTCTCATCCAATTGACTCATCTCTTATCCTAACCTTAATGCTAATGTGTTACTTTCTGTTCTCTTTTTCAGCCTCCTCTGCCCATGCCTTCATCATCAATTTCTTCTAAACACATTGCTTCTTCTAATCCACCAGATTCCCTTGTGTTCTCTTTTTTCTTCATTTTCTCCATGACACTGGTGATGCTTCTTTTCAGCTAAATCTACCCTTTGTTTTGCTTTTGTCAACTATTACTCTGTTCTTTCCTTTCTTACTCCTCTCTCTCTCTCTCTCTCTCTCTCTCTCTCTCTCTCTCTCTCTCTCACTGGTACTGTCCCTTCTTGCTCTAAACGTGCTATTGTTTCCCCAGTCTTTTTCATCTCCAAACTACTGTTGGTGCATTCTCAGTGTCTTTTTCTGTTTTTCTGTTGACCCCTTTCAGTCTGGCATTTGACCTCAACATTTTACTGAGACTGCTGTTTGAAAAATCTGTAATAATCTTGTGAATGCTAAAACACAAATTTTGTTTCTATTCTTATTCTCCTTGATCTTCACTCCGCTTTTGACACAGGTAACCTTTGTATCCTTTCTTCTCTTCATTCCTTAGGATTTGATGGCTCTGCCTTGTTTTAGTATAGCAGTCTCCAAACTGGAGACCACTTCAGCAGGGAAAATCATCCCCACAACGAATGCTGCTTTGCGTTCTGCTGGAGATGGTGTGGGGAGGCAGACTCTGGAAGCGCCTGGCCACTTTGACCCCTGGGAGCTGTAGTAGGGGTCTTTCACACCATCCCTGGCAGAACACAAGACTCTGCTCATGCCAGGGAAAGGGAGGCACCGGATCTGGCCCACATGCCAGAGTTTGGAGCCCCCTGTTTTATTATCAAATTTATCTCAAAGAAAATTCTTATAAAGTCTCGATCTGTGGGGGTTTTTCAAAAGAGCTGGCATAGGTCTGAGAAATTGAATTGGGGACCATGGGGAAGGTAAGTAAAGTTTTTCATTTCTTTCTTCTCCTGACCAACCTGGTCCCCAATTAGTGCACAGGATACAGGAGATGCTGTGGTGGTGGCCCTGCACCCTATGGCCTGGGATAGGATTGGTCCATGGTAATTACTCATGGTGTGAGATCTAGAGTCCCCACTGCCTCTGAATATGTGATGATGATTAGCAATGTAAGAGCTGATGATTCCAGCCTTCTTGGTCAGCAATGCACTTGTGACAGATGTGTGCCATCCTCCCTGACTCCAAGAGTGGTCCAAACGCGCTTTACGGTAGCCCTTGTGCCGGCCAAACTTTGCTGGCCTAACTGTGCTGGTCTAACTTCAGGTTAGGATTGTGCCCTCAGTGGTATAAATTTAGGAAAGAACACACAGACTTTCAAAAATATTTTTTTTTAACCAGTCCTATACATGTTATAAAGGAAAGGTAAAACAACCGCCAAGAGTGAATTTGGACTACTTTCAAATTTACAGCATTTTCTGTTTGCTGCTGTCTTTCCAGTCAGTCATTCTTAAAATACTTTATAAAAAAACATAAACGACATTGATCAGTAAAACAAATTATAAATATTAATTCAGGAAATGTATAGATCTAAAATTACTAAATTTCCTCTAATGAAAGTTCAGACTATGAAAAAAATGGAACACATTTAATTTTATTTGTTATTACTGTAAGTGAAATCTTCTCAGGGTCCAAACACACAAACAATGAGCACAAACAAATTCTGGGATGACCAATACTTTGAGAGAAGGCTTGATCTGACTGAAGAAAGGAAATGTCTTTTACACACAACAAAATAAGGAGTCTGTGGAATGAATATTCTCACTGTGTGGAAAAGGCCTGGTCTGTCCACCCTGGAGATGAAGGTGGCAGCCTAGAATAAAGTTATGGCTGTGCAAATTGCTCCAAGCAGAACCATTTCCAATGGTAATTGGCTGGCTTCCAGAGGGATTAATTTGAGCTTCCTGTACAAAAAGACAGGAGCATGTGTGATTGCTTTGAGAAATGGCTGACTCTTGTCCACTAGAGGCTGTACTGAGACCAACAATTCTATTTTTATGACCGACCCGAAATTTAGGCAGTCATCAGTTACTTTCCAATAAAATAGTTGAAGGCTGTGGATAGAAGTTGACAAAACGCTTCTTTTCAAAGACCTGATGTGAATGCAGCATATTTGAATTTGGAAGCTCTCTTATTTCTTTTCTTTGTCACAAACAGTGGTGCAATACATGCTGCTGTATATAGTGGATGTCACGTAACAACCCTATGTGTTACTCTGAAGTGTCTGTGGAACTCTCTCTCTCTCTCTCTCTCTCTCTCTCTGTGTGTGTGTGTGTGTGTGTGTGCGTGCGTTCCCCCAATGTCAAACTGAGTCTTATCTTATGCTGAGAATTAATGCAGAAGGGAATAATATGTGCTATATCTCCCACAGCAAATAAACTAACTGAAGTGGATGTGTCTTTTAAAGTCACAGTTCTTCTCCTAACACTTTCATTTTGCACTTCTGTCAGCATCTTGCAAAAAATAAGAATTTTGCTAGAATGAAGGCTCTTGAACTTCACAGGGCTTTGTTAAGGATCAGTGGGCCCTATGCTATGGATCTCGCATGCCTCAGACCCATAAGCTACATTTTTTTCCTTTGCTTATACTTTTGCAAGACTTGCCAACCTAGGGCAACTTCAAGCTCTGCTAAACTCTTCAGATATAGCCGTATTCTATTCTTGTTGTGAACACTTCTATTATTTTACGTTTTCCCACAGCTTCAGGTGGGCATCTCTAATCCCCAGGTATGTTCACAAAGAGTTTCTGTCAGAGATAGTGCGGTAAGTTTCGGCAGGCCAGCGCAGAGCCTGAGTGGGTCATGGTGCAAGGAAAAACCACCATTGGCCACCGTGGGGTGGAAAATTACCTTCACCTCACTTTTTGGCACCAGGAGGCTGTGATAGAAGCAGGAGGTACCGCAGGAGACAGCAGTGTGCAAGTATATGCTTGCTGGCCAGACGCTCGCCTATTGACTTCAGCAGCCTGTGCCCATGTCAGGGCGTCTATCTAGGCCAGTGATGGCGAACATATGACACGCGTGTCAAAGCTGACACACCACAACATTAGGGGTGACACACAAGCATTCACCAATGCCTGACAAAAACTGAGTTTGTTTTACTCATTTTTCATTTTTGTAATTATTTGATGCTTCTGTGTATAATACATAACACCATACATGATTAGACTGTATTTTTGTTTAAATAAATGAATATAAAGAATTGTTTCTCTTTTGTTTGGGAGGGGGGTTGACACACCAGCAGAGTCAAGTTAAGCATTTTCCTGACTTTTGACACACTGAGCCCCAAAGGTTCGCCATCACTGATCTAGGCTGTAGCTGTGCTCTTGCACACTGAGGTGGCACTCATCTGTATCTCTGCTGCCACCTCCTGGTATCAAAAGGTAGGGAATGGGAATTCCCTGTCCCCCATTTACCATGCAGTGGTCACTGGCAGTTTTGCCTAGCACAATGTCCCATTGACTGACATTGTAATGTGACCCACACACAAGAACTGAGGTGTAACCAGTGGTGGGAGTCAAATAAATTAACAACCGGTTCTATGTCCTTCAGGGCGGCCTTCAGGGCAGCCGCTGCCTTTCTTCTCTCTCCCAACCTAAAATTAACAACCGGTTCTGCAGAACTGGTGAGAACTGGCTGAATTTCACTACTGGGTGTAACTATCAGTGGGTTACTGATTCTAAATGTGTTAGACCATCTCAGCTCTTTGAATGGTGTAGGTTAAATCAATTAATAAAAGGTCACTTGGTATGCCTACCTTATACCACTCCAACTGCAGTAAAAAAGTAAAGGTTTCCCCACAACTGACTGGCCTAGTCATGACCGACTGTAGGGGGGTGCTCATCTCCGTTTCAAAGCCTGTAGAGCCGGCGTTTTGTCTGAGGACAAGTTTCCGTGGTCATGTGGCCGGCATGACTCTACGCCATAGCGCACGGAACGCCGTTTCCTTCCCACCGAAGTGGTCCCTATTTATCTACTTGCATTTAGGTGCTTTTGAACTGCTAGGTTGGCAGGAGCTGGGACAAGCGACAGGAGCTCACTCTGTCGCACAGTCTTGAACTCCCAACCTTCCGGTCGGAAAGCCCAGCAGCAGTGGTTTAACCCACTGCGCCACCGCGTCCCTATAGATGCAGTAGATGCTCCAAAATACAGAGTATTCCTTGAGGGCTCTTGGCAACAAATGACTACTGAAATATGCTGGAAAGTGATTGGCTTCATTTGGGTCATAAAGAGAACAGAGGCCCACCAGAATATATATGTGGGTATTTTGAGTTTGCACTCAAAGCAGAAAGATGGGTTAGCCTAGTACTCAAGTGTTTTCTCATTATGAGAAATGTTTTATTTATTTTCATTTTTCAAACTGTTCTAATTGCTTTTGCAGAGACTTGCCTGGTCAGCCCTTTACAGTCTTCAAAATTTGGAGAACAGGCCTGGCTTTGCTGATTGTGGGATGTTATTAACAAAAAGGGACAGTTGAGAAATTTGACGGGCTATGTGTGCAAACATGCTGACATTCTCTGGTCTAGAGCAGCAGTCTCCAAACCACAGACCGCTATGTACAGGGAAAACCTTCTCCATCCCAAGTGGCATGGATCATTCTGTCACATAGCTGCTCTATTTTCCAGCAGATCAGTTGGTAGGGACCAAAAAGGTTAGATAACAGGAGAGGACATGCCTTAAGAATTAATAGGAGCCAAATGAAGCCAGGGGGCGGGCTTAGCAGCCATGTTAGTTGACTCAAAACAATCCTTATTCCAAGCATTTCAGATTGCTTTGCTCGTACTGTTTAGGACTGAATAGTTTACTCCTGAAATAAAAACTTACGAAAATAAAAACGTGTGATCGTGTAGAAACATTATTGGTAACCTTATTATGATTTAATATGCAATTACAAGGTTAAATTCCTCATAATTATTTCTCATAATTCCTCATAATTACTGGACGAAATGCTACATGCTGTCTATTTAAACTCGGATTGCACTGTTTTGACAGACTTATTTTTTGAAATCTACACAAGCAAAAATAAAGTGTGAACGGGAAGGAAAGAAAAAAAAGGGGAGGGTGGGCAAAAATTAGATACATATATAGGAAAATTACATTAAAATCTCTTCGTAACACAAGTAATTATCAATATGAGAGTAATTCTTGTTTACTTCTAGACTATTAAGAGTATTTTTTTAAACTTCTACACTCACCCCCCAAAAACACAAAGTCTGTTAATGTTCAGAATTTTGAAAATATTACAGTAGAAAATGGAAGGTGGGAAAAAATGTGTAAACAGGAAGGGGGAAAAAAGGAGGGGGGAAATATATTTTTTTCCTTCTAGACCATTAACAGTGGGTGTCAGAAAATGGTGAATAAGACTGCTAGGAACAACAAGAAATTACACAGCTTCAAAAAAAATGCACTCACTGAACTACCGTTTTATTGAACCGATGTAATGTGAATACATGAATCTTTCCGTGGAAATTAAATCCCATTTTTCGTACAGCGATTCGCACACCCGTATGCAGAACACGCAGGCATGATTAAAGAGGTCGATATTAACTTTTACACACGTGCAGGGAGATTTTTATTCATGAATTTGCAGCAATCCTCCTCCTTGGCGGCAATGATCTGAGTCAGCCATATTTGGTGACCCATGGCTTCAAGAAAATGATGTCATGTCATCTCCTGTTATCTAACCTTCTTGGTAAGGACTCTTTAGGCATTCATGTCAATGCCCTGCATCCAGCTGCACAGCCTTCTGGGATGCCTGGGCATAGATGCGAATTCCTAGAGCATCCTTGCCAGCCAATTGGCTGGAAAATGGAATGGCTGTGCCATGGAGAGGATCTGCGATACACATGATAAGGAAGGCTTTTTCCAGATGCCAGAACTGGCCTGCTGGCCATAGTTTGGAGGATCCTGGTCTAGAGCACAACCTAGAACCATGATAATTGGCACCTTAATCCTTAAAAATATCTTGCTCTTTGAATATAGTATATAGTGTCCACTGTATATAGTGGTTGACATGTGACAACCCTATGTGTTACTTAAAGTTATGCTCCAGCCACTTCCTAACCTGCGCTAGATATGGCCAACTGGTCTGCTGGTCTGCTGATTCCAGTGCAGATTGGGATTGGGGTTTTAAACTGCAATCCTATACACACTTTCCTGGGAGTAAGCTAATACTGATACAATGGGTACTGACTGAGGGCACAATCCTAACCAACTTTCCAGCACTGACACAGCAGTGCCAAGTGGGCATGTGCTGCATTCTGCAGTTGGAGGACAATCACAGAGACCTCCTCAAGGTAATATAAGGGAATGTTTATTTCCTTATCTCAGAGCTGCATTGCCCTTACTCTGGTGCTGGAAAGTTGTTTAGGATTACACCCTGATCAATTCTGAGTGGACATGGCTAGATTGTGCTGTTAATTAGTAGAGCAATTCACTAAAGTTTATGCTGATTAATCAACAAAGGCTACGAATATTTTGGTTGTTGCTTCCATAATGGAGAACAAAAACAAAAAATGAAGATGGTCCTGCCTTCTAATCTGGAAACTTCTAATAAATTATATTTCCTTCAAAATATTATAAAAACAAAGCACGTATAAATATTATAGGCAATGGACTCACAGGTCCCTAGTTGATTGTGTGTTAATAAATTAAATAATTACTTGCTCAAATAAGTTGCAAATTAAGCTAAGGGCAGTTGAATCTTATCTGGGATTTATGGTGGCAGATCTTGCAATCTGCCACCATAAGTCCTGCACCAAGGGTGTGAAAGCTACACTGAAGTCATGCATGTTGAGACCACCAGCACAAATGGCCCGAGGCCCTGTGCATGTCACAACAGCTAGCAGATACCTGCTTCAGAGCAGATAGGTTGGCAGCGGGGTCTGTTTCGGGAAGGATTGGGGGCAGGGAGTGGGTAAGAAAGGGGATAGGTACGGGAGATCTCACTGGCAATCATACTTGCCAACATCCTACCCCCTTTCCCTGCCCTGAACTACCCCCTTGGACTTACACCAGCTAAATATGTTGTGGAGACCCATTGGAGGTCACACGGCCTATGGGGAGGTAAGTAAATAAGATTTTTACTTACTTCCCCAGGGCTGTCTGGTCACCCCTTGGTGGGGAATAGGATTGGGCCCTCAATCATTAATAATATATACATCAGATAAGGGCCCAACAATAAAGTAGGCTATAATGATATGAAATCCTTTTAACGTTTAATTATCTTTCACGCCCTCCTTGTGTTGTTTTTTAGGGCACAATCCAACCCAGCGCCGGAATGGCAAGGCTGGCCAGCCAGCGCCATATCCGATGCTGGGTTGGGGAGGCTGGAGCCTCTCCACGGCAAGGGAACATTCATTGGATGTTGGGAGGCTGGAGCCTCCCGTGCGGTCCTCGGATCTGCGCCCACTAAAGAATCGGGGCTGTGCGGCTTCTCCAACGGGCCTAGGATTCGGCCTTATGGCTGAATCCGAGGCCCGCCCATGTCCCGCCCACATTCCACCCTCCTCCCGCCAATCCCCGGAGCACACTGTCATGGCGCCTCCCTTGCGCCGGCTGGCTTCGGCCCCGCAAGGGAGGTGCTGCGTGGGCACTACAGGGCCGGCGCTGCCAGCAGCACTGGCCCTGTGGCCTTAGCGCCGACACGGGGCACCCAATTGGCACCCCCGTGTCAGCGCTAGGCGCGCAATGCTGGCCCAACCCCATTGTGCCAGCGCTGTGCGCACTGTAGGATTGCGCTGTTAATCTCCTTCTGGGCCTCTGTCCAGTCTTGACAAAGCTGAACCTACAGGTTTGTTACGCAGTGGTCTGAAGGAGACAGGAGTCTGAGAGGCTGGTTCAGAACCTGAACTGGAAGATGAAAGAAAGATCTTGGAGAGAAAACAACTTGTTCCAAGAAGGGCTTGGCTCCAAACTTTCTGTACTACCTGGGTCTGACTATCCTTCCTAGGACCACCCCTTTCCCAAGGAATGACGAGATTGAAAAGAACAGCCATGGCCTGGAGTCTTCCTCCTATTTTGGCGTAGGACTCTATGGCATGACTCTTCCTCCTATTTAATTCTGCCAGATAAACTCTCTGTGATGGTGACCCTTGTACCAGCCAAACATTGTTGGCCTAACAGTGCTGGCCTAAATCCAGGTTAGGATTGTGGCCATAGTCAATACCTATCAAGAAGGAATTTGAGAAAAGTTGCTCAACATTTTAACTTCAAGATTTTAAGCTTCCCCCATTCCTCCTAAGCCAGCTATTTTCAGCCAGTGTGCCATGGCACATTGGTGTGCCACTAATGGTCTGCAGGTGTGCTGTGAGAGTTTAGCAGATTTATTTTAAAACGTAATTTATTAATATGACTATTGAGGGATGTACCACCATGGCTTTCCAGCTGCTGCATTAGTGGTCATGCTGTGTGGTTGTTTTGCTTGTGTCAAGGTTGTAGATAGGTTTTCTTTCTATTGCTGTTTCTATTGCTATTTTGCTATTGGAAAATGGCTGAGTAATAACCCAACTTATTGCTGCATTCTCAGGAAAGTAGAAGTCTCTGGCATCACAATGATGTCACTTCTGGACATGACATCACTTCTGGTGGGTCTTGGACAGATTGCCATTCTAAAAAGTGGGTCTTGGTGTCAAAACGTTTGAGAACCACTGTTTTATTTTATTCATTTCTTATTGGGGTCATGGCACAAAAATGGTTGAAGACCATTGCTTTAAATAATTTTGTTTCCCTCACATCCAAGGCAGCAAAATTTCAAGAATGGCTCCATAATAATTGGTGTGTAGGCCTGTATTTAATGTGGGATGAGGCAGAATGACAAATGGGAGAAGGCAGTCTCAAAGGTATATGAAAATAATAACACCATGTTCCTGGCTGCAAGCTGAGAAAAAATCCTAGAAAGGGTTAAGGCTGGTTTGGCCAGGCTCTGTTGTGCGTATGCAATAATCTGTGTGGCTCTCTTGGCCGCCTGACAAAGTGTTGCCTCCTTCTCCTCCTCCTCCTCCTCTCCCCTCCCTCCTCCCCTTTGCATGAAGTAGGATCCTTGGGCTGATGCAGAGGCAGCCAACTGCTCCATATTTGGCTTCTATTACACATTTACATACTGGAGAAGAGAGGAGCGAGCTTCTATACCGCAGACGTCATTTCTACTACAGTTGGTGAGGAGACGTCCAGAGCCCGTTTCACTGCGAGGGGGAAGAGAAATAAAACACAAAAAAGCCCAAGCCCTTGAGAATCAGCTGGCAAGATACTGTGTGTGAGTGTTTTTTATTCCTGCCCCCCCCCCGCCACCTTCCACTGACACTTTACAGTAAGTGGCTTTAAAAAAAAAATCCTCCTCTGCTTTCGCTTCTCTTCCTCTCCCCCATTCCGGTTCAGACTGAAAAACCTCCAGCGATTTCCAGCTGGAAAAACACAATCAGGACTGCCGAGGAGGGGGAAGGGTCGTGCAATCCACTGTCATCTCAAGGGGTGGAAGTCGCCTTTACTAGAATACAGTAGTAGTTGCATCTGTCTTCCCCCGCTCCCACCCCGAGCTGGGGAGGCTGGCGGTGAAGAAGGAAGGGGAAAACAGGCCAGGCAACTCCGCGGTGGCGGCGGGGTTTGCGATGGGGGTGTTCCTTGCACTTGGTGCATGCAAGAAATGCCCTCTCGATGTAGTTAAAGGCGCGTCAAGTGAAGAAGTGGCGGGTGTGGGTGTCCCCGGCCGTCTCCCCCTCCCCGCCGCTTGCATTCTCGCTCGCTTTCCTTCCTCCCAGCCGGTGCCTGCGTATATACGCCTCTTAGGAAAGCAGAGTTGGCCTGGGGGCCGGAGGAGGCTGTCCCTTCCTGGCTATCTCTCTGCCACATTGCGTGGCTGCGCCCTGGGAGATATCGGAGAAACAACCCGGGCGAAGGCCGGTGTGTCGTGTTTGCACAGGCCCCGGGTTTTTTGTGTGTCCTGAAGCAACGCCCTCCCCCGGTTGCGCGGCCGTCGCTGCCGCTGTCTGGCTTGTGCTGCGTCCTTCTTACTGCGACTCCTCCTGAGGGCCGGCTCAGCGGCTGTGGGCGAACAGAGCAGCGAGCGCGCGCCTCCCTCCCCTCCTCCAGCTCATAGTAGGGAGGGCCAGTCCTCGCTGCACTGTGTAGTACGGGGCTGGGTGGTTGCCGGAGGGGTGAATGAAGCGAGGAGGAGGAGGAGGCGGCGGCAGCAGCAGCACCAGCAGCAGTGGCGGAGGAGGCGGCGCTGGGACTGGGATGTGCCCGGCAGCGGCGGCAGCTCCAGCTCCACTATGCTCCCACAGTCAGGGCCCAGGTCGACTGGTGACTCCACCGGGCACTTCAGCAAGGAGTCAGTGAGTGAGTGAAGGCCAGTGCTGGGCACCAGGACAGGAGGTAGGGGGTCCATTTTCGTGGGAGGCCTGCGCTCCCCCTTCTCTTCACCTTGACACCATCCTCCAAGCCAGCTTCTGCTTTTTCACCTTCCTCTAGCCTTCAGCGACAAAATGAGCACAGTTCAGTTTCTGCAGGAGACTGCCAAGATCCTTTCGGTTTTCAAGAACTGACAGGTTTATCTCTGCATATTACAGGCTTTAACCCTTCCTTTTTTCTTTTTTCTTTGGAAAGGAGAGGGGAGGGGGAGGGAGAATTCTGACACTGTTTTTAGTTTTATTTATGTTGCATGCCTCCAGTGCTCTCTTGTCACACAAGGTAATGTTGTAAGGTTCAAAATTACCTTATATTTTTATGTTTCAAAAGCTTTAACAATTTGTTTATATGAGATAATTGCATACCTTCCAGGAATACTAGAGGCAGCTAAGATATTTTCTGGATATGCTGGCTTCTGCTGATATGCAATAATAATAATAATAATAATAATAATAATAATAATAATAATAATATAAACATCATCACTGTAAAAAGCCAGTCTTGGAAATGGTTGAAATTTTTGTCAAGAGAGCAGAGGAAATGGTCAGAAAGCAATGATAGAAAAGAGAGCAAATTGAAAGCTTGTTATATAATGTCACACTATGTGGATAACAAGAACAAGCTATTTTTATTTTGTTTACCGTATGGTATGCAATAGGGACTCCTCTAAAATTATATTTCTCCCCAGTAGTCCTGGACCTAAAATGCAATTAGTTGGGGTGGGGGGCAGAGGAAACCCACAAGTTGCCCATTACGCATGATATTGCTTTGAATAATTATCTGTTTGTGCACACACTCACACAATTGTGCAAATGCATGTCTTGAGTTTGTGGGTCCTTTTATCATCCATACATATGGATAAGAAATATTTTCCGATACAAGTGATGAAATACTAAGTGATCCCTCATCTATCATATGCAGTTAATGTTTACTTACGTGTGTTTGACTATAGCCAATTACTTGCTGACATTCTAGACAGTTTGGTTTCTGTTAAAACCCTTTAGTTACCACCAGCAAATTTAGATTTTGTCAGTGAATATGGATTTGTTTTTCTGACTGTTGAGGACAGCCTAGTTTTATTGCTCTTGGGATCAGGGGTTATGAATGAGGAAAAGATAATTGAAAGGCAGTCTATATAGCTAGAGTTATTCTTAGACTCTGGAAGCTTACTTTTTAATATTGGGTTATAATTTTAAAATGTTTATATACATATGCATGCAATATTTTACAGGACGTAGTTCTGTTGAATAGATGGCTTGAATTTCATTGCCTGTAATGAAAAGCAAAATACGGATAGGTTTTGCGTAGCACTGTTTGCATGGTGTGTGTGTGTGTGTGAGAGAGAGAGGGGGAGAGCTCATGTAGAGACATGTCAGCGGTGTAGGTTTTCAGTGCACTCACTCCAGCCCTGATCAGTCATGTAATTAGATCGGGCTACCATGGTAACAGACAGTATTCATCGTCCATTCAGGTGCATTTTTCTTGTGACTGGGATACCTCAAATGGTGCATGTACTGCAAGGATGGGCAACTTGTTAATCTTTATGTATTGTGTGCTGCAGCTTGTTTGCATATGATTAACATAATTTGCATGTAATTTGAAATGGAAAATGCAAGTCCCTGGCTGCTGCACATAATACTGTGTTGTCAGTATTACAGTTTCCACTTTGAACCTAGAAGTTGCAATCTTTTAAAGATTTTTCTGTAGATGACTATCAGTTGTTTGAGATTTCTGTTTACACTTCTTTGGTAGTGGACACAATGCCAGAGAGGAAAATTAAGTTAAGCTTCTTGCTCCTCTTTCCTTATTTTGAATTTTTCTCAGTCTCTTTTAAAGAAATCAAGGGGATTGATGTCTTTTTTCCAGCTTTGTCAGAAGTGTGGGTCAGTTGGTTTGCTTTGCCACTATGAAGATGTGGCGAAAGGATTTGTAAATAATAGCTATGTTGCCTGTTGTCTTTTTAAATGTGGAGAATCTTTTTTAATTCTAGCTACAGTTCTATAGTTGCTGTGCAGTTTTGTCATTTTACTGTGAACAAGCCCTTCATTGCATCTTTGGAGGTGTTTGGAGCCCTTTCTTGCTATTGTCTTAATGAGTCCACCCCAAATTCCCCAAATAACATCAACAATTTCATACTATTGAGAATTAACAATACTTTAATAGCATGAGACCTGAAAAGAATAACCAATATTTTTTTCTTTTTGATTTTTTTTAGCATTGCTCATGAATTGTTTCCAAGTTTTTCCTCTATCTTCAAGACTGTCTTTGCCTATTAAAACGGAATTCAGATTTTAACAAGATTATATACAACGGTGGGCTGTATGTTCCCTGCTTGGATCGTATCTATATAAAGTTACATGCTTTTGTGTTGCAATTATGTCAAAAATGTTCAAAGTATGCACATAACTGCAGGAATTTAGGGGTTCCAACCAGCAGTTATGGGCTTGCTTCTTTCCTGGAGGAGTCTTTAGGCCGTGCTGTTCTTTAATGGCTGACTTGTACATCCCTGTTTCTATAGTTTTCATCATCTTTGACAGTAATAGAGGCTTGTAAGTAACTTGTACCTTTGCTAATGTACTTTGGTTCCTGAGCACTGAAATCTTTTAGGAAGTTAATCCTGAACCATACAGTATCAGATTTTTTTCACAAATAGATGTTATGTAGATAGGGAAATCTGCATACAGATAACATTGTTAATAAGCCTGCAAACATCTGTTGCTTTTAAAGCTTCTTCAGAGTTTGTGTTAGAAAATTTCTATTGCAATCTGCTGCTTTTGTTGGTATTTTAACCATTTGAAGTCCAGAATTGCATTTGAAACTACAAAGTACAAAGAACTTTAAAAGACTGATATTATAGTTGTAAATTTATATATTTAACCTTGTCAGCCAACATGACTGTGAAATTAATAATCAAGTTTCGTGTTAAGTGTTTTGTGCCACTAATGTGCTTTTGTTTTATGGTGAATATTGCCATTGTGTCATCTTGGAAAAAAGCTTTAAAGAAAATAAAACCAACTGGAACTGCAACAGTTATTTTCTCAGTAATGGTTCAAATAATTAGTCACTTGTTTTACTTCTCGTTTGGTTTCACTATTTGTAATCCCAACATTAAGCAGAGAGAACAGCAAAGGCTTTTTACTATTAAGTTAATGCATTTTAATGTAAAATAAAAGCAATTTGATATTGCAATTGACTCATATTTGCATATTGCCATTTCTAACATATTAACAGAGAAATTTAATAGACTCAAAAGCTGAGTACCTTATTTTCTAAGAAATTCTTCAAAAATTAAAAGCCTCTCACCAACCATTAATAGAATTGAGGCTCAAAATGTACTGTAGATAGCGTGATGTCTTAATATTTTGGATTGTGCACTACAAGAATGCTCATAGTTCCAGATGTCATGTTACTGAATTGACAGGTTTCTCTGTGTCTGCCAAACCTCAGAGCTTCTCCTCTGATGGGTTTTGGGAGCAGTTTCTCACACTTAGAGAGCTCAACTTTTTCATGCCATAAGCCAGCTTGGGCAATGCTGTTCTGGAAAGCTATTGCTAGTTTCCAGTCTGCACCACATTCCATTCAGCTTTTGTTTTGGGCCAAGGTGTCCAAGCTGTAAGTCTGAAAACAGAAGGCAGATAGGAACATGGAGAAAGTGAAACAGCCGTGTAGAAATAAGTGTATGGATTGTAAGGCTTTGTGTTGCGTTATGGTTTGTATGTTGATTTGTTTATATTGTGAAATTTGTGTATCTCCAAGAACGCTTTACATATGTAATTGAGATGTCTGAAGAACCAATTACATGTTTTCCTCTGGAGCACATTCTGCAAAACTTAGCAAAAGGGCTTTTTAATTAAAAGAATATTTTGTAAAACACCTTTCCCAATTATGTTGGGAAACATAATCAAATATTATTTATTTTAGCATTTTTCAGTAGAATACACTATTTTGTGCAACAAAGCACATGACCCAGTTCATCACTCACTGACAGCCTGAGGCAATACTTACTTACTTACATTTATGTCTGTGGGAGCAAAAACAGGCCTTACTTTTCTTTTTCCTTTGCTGCCATAATAATGAATGTTGTCTGAAATGTTTACTGGTTTCAAGCTTAATTAGGTAAGATAAGGTTTCTTTGAGACATGTATTCAAAGAATCCATGAAAGCTCTAAGTTGACCCTCTAAGCCAGGAGTCTCCAAACTATGGCCCAGGGGCCATATCTGTCCCACAACAAGATTTTATCCAGCTCTCGGCAACATAAAATACAGACAGTTAACATGTGCAGTTCTGTCCGCTGCTCTCCTTTCCATATGCCCAGTGTGGCAGCCTGGCTAACTGTCATTTTCAGTCACCTGGGCTATATGCTTTAGGACCTTGAAACCATATTTTCAAGGTTTTTTCAACCCTGTTGATAAAACAAATTGGGTTTCCACATGTTGACTTTTCAACAGTGCTGGACAACAATCACGGTGAGGAAAAAGCATATTTTTTGCACATATGTAAATAAATCGTAACGAATCGAGTTTCTACAATGGATCGGGCAGAGACAGAATGTTTTGATTTGCTCTGCCCTCCCTGTATAAAACTGATATTTTTGGCTTGTGAAATGTGTCAAATATACAATGTGGCCCTCATACTGAAAAGTTTGGAGAGTCCTGCTCTTAAGTGTTTCCCAAACCTTTTTGATGGGTTTGGCTGCAGCTCCCCATTACAGTCCTATACAGTGTACAGGCATGCCCCAATATCCACTGGTTTGGTATCCATAGTTTTAGTTATCCACAGATACCATGGATATTGGGGACACCTGTTAAAAAGATAGGGGAACTTCTTTTACAGTTCAAAAAATTCTAAACCTTTGCCAGTTAGTTGAGGCAAAGCTTTTAGCCTTCTTTTACATATGTGTTAGAATATTTTTCTTTATACAAACAGACATTTTAGTTGCAACTTGTAAACAAGCTGTATTCATCTTGGGCCAAATGTCTGGGAATAAGAAATTATTTTTTTCATTCAAAATTTGTTTTTCAAAAAAAGGGTTTGAGATAATAATAAGGTTTTGTTTTGATGTATGCATTTTTAAGCTACAGAGTTTGGAGAGAAAACTATTTATAGAATTGTCAAGCAATATAGAGTGGTTTTTATACTGTCAGATACTGCCAGAATCTATCTGAGGAGTCAGTCTTAACCAATTTTCCAGCACTGGGGTAAGGACAATGCAGCTCTGAGGTAAGGGAACCAACATTCCCTTACCTTGTTGCCTCCATGGCTGTCCCCCATCTGCAGAGTACAGCGCATGGCCCATTGGCATAGCTATGTCAGTGCTGGAAAGTTGGTTAGGCCTAAATTAATGCAGTGTGGAAGATGGAGGTTACCTTTTTGCAGGTGATAGTGCAACCTAGTGATCATATTGGATCTTTTCTAGTTCTATTATTATTACCCTGAAAATAAATCAGGACGCACAATTTTTTAATTTGAAGACGAACACACTTTTAAAAGCAGAAAGGTTTAGCTTTTTTCTTTTAAGCTTATGATATGGTTGCTGTGGGTGTATTCTAAAACAGTGTGATAGAAAAGAAACAATGTAACATACATACTCATTTACAGTCTGAGTATTTTTTATTTGCGCATGGTAATTATTTGCAGGTCCAGAATAACATGGTAAATTGTAGCTATGGGGAAAAAATGATAAAGCTCTTCAACCAGTCCTTGTGCTCATCTTGCGAAATATTATTTTCCTGTTGCATTGTTGAAAGGGTTTTAGCTGAAAAGTTGGCAAATAGGCTAGAAGTAGATATATTTTGTTATGGTATTTTATCATTTAAGAATCATTCTGTTATTGTTTGTATTGTGAGATAAGGCAGAACATACAGTTTGAAAACTAGTGCTAATATAGATATAGGAGTTACGATGTACTATGTTATGTGAATAATATGCTATTGCTTTGAGATATATTTTCTGAAATTTTTTTGTAGTGAGGTAGCTTTTCCTGTATTCCTTGTACTGTATTGCAAGATATGACACACACTGCAATCCTGATACTATAACCATGCAATGGTATTTTGTGACTGGCATGTGACCTTCTTGTTAGATTGTTTACCACTTGCAAGCCCATCATAAAAAGTCACTTCCAGGTACTAGGTGGGTAGATTTGTATCAATTACAAATACAAATTGTATCAATTACAGATAGTAGAGTTGTGGTGGCCAAAATCCTAAAATATTGTGTGAATTATCTGTACTGTTGCATTTGGCTGTGTTCCTCTGCCTGATTCTTTATTGTCTTTGCATGACACAGCTCTGTGACGTCTTCCAAAGTTGGTTTCTTCTGGGCCACTCTAATGCAACTTGAGCCTTCGTGTGGTGTTGCTCATCTGAAATGTTTGCTTTTGCAATAGTTCATAAGATTGGCCTTACAGCTATCATTTGAACTGACTCAGCATAGAATACTGTTATTGTATTCTAAAATTGGAAAACAGCATTAATGCTCACATGCAGTCCTGTTCCCCAGAACTTTGCTGCATTACATTCTACAAACACAACTGCTGTGTGCTTCAGAAGGGGGAAGAATATGGGTGTAGTTTTTCCACTGTGTTGCATTCTGATTTGCAGGTCACTTTGGTTTATGTCACCATAACATGACAGTGTGTATGTGACAGAGAGAAAAAGTCAGCTAAAAGCTAAAAAAATGTGCAAGAAAGAGTCTGCAGTGCTTCCAGAAACAAATGCGGTGTAAAAGTTAGGAAACAAAAAACAAATCTAGAGTTCTGCTTTTCATATGTTTTAAGTTTCATTTGGCTGAAATGAAGGGGGGTTGAATCATAAAGGTTACAGTGCAGTCAGACTGTCAAATTATTTTTCTGCTACTATCTCAAAAAAAAAAAAAAGCTTAGTGTAATACAGTTTTACTGAACACAGTAAAGTTTATGTAGAAAAATACAAGTTCTCCAAAAATATTTTTGGATTGCTTTTTGAAACTAAAGTCTGCCCCACCACACATTTTGATAAATACTGTCAGTTATTTATTCTATTAAAAGAGACTTTGAATGTTTGTTAATAACTCTTTTGCATGGTTTAAGTGAGTGATAAATAAATCTTTGTTTTCATTCCTTCTCTTCAGACTTTCGATCAACAGTCACAACCTAAAAGGCAATCCAACAGTGAGTTCTTGTTGACCCACCTAAGACTACTGCCACAGTTTTTCACTTCACCTTTGAGAGGTGCTGTGTAAACAAGGTAAGAATTTAAAACTTTCATTCACTTTAGTCAATATATTGTAACTTGCAGAAAAATTTATTCTGAGATGCATGTTACATCTGTTTAATTTACATGTTGATAAAAGATAGTGCATTTATATATGCAAAATAATCATTGTTCCTGAATCATTTTCTGGCACTGGAGCTGTTTTCAGGACACTGCAGGACCAACTTCCACAGTTGGTCTTTTTTGGGCTGAAGAGAGAGGGTCTGTGTCTCGTGGGTTCTGAGGGTTCTGTGTCTCGTGGTCACAACCTTTGGATTAGCCCCTTTCCCAGAGGTGTCTCAGACCTCCTGAGATGGGAGGAAGTTGAGTCCCCCTGGTATTCTTCTGCCTCTTTGAGAAAAGCTTCTTTGACCCTGGTGCGCTTTGCTAGCCACCTCCTCATCCGCACACTAATGATACCTCCCCTTTCCCTTCCTGCCTTGCTGCTGGTCGCCAAGGCAACCAAGGGAGCAGGGACAAGAAGCTTCTATACTATGGAGTAGGCCAGGCTTGTTCTTTGAGTCATTCTCTAATTCTTGTGGGGCTTCTTTGGTCCCCCACCATCTCCAGGTCTGCTGAAAAGTCTTCCCAAGCTGGAGTTGGGAATTCAAGCTCATTTCAAGTTTCAAGATTTTGTTGTTGATGATCTCTGCTATAAGCTGAGTTGTCACTTGTTCTGAGAGGGTTATTTCTTTTTTCTAATTTGCATAAACTTACTAATAAAAATAAGTTCACATTTAAAATTGTTTGTTAATTTAGCTTTTGGAAGTTGAGCCACCAAAAACAAACAAAAGTAACCGCTTTCTGAAGTGAACTATAGAACTGGGTTAGAAATGTGCAAATAATTAAAGTATGGAAAGAAACATTGCATCTGTGTAATATGTAAAGCATAAATAACAGAAATCTTCCCAGTGCAGTTATTGATTATTAGAAATCATTAGAAGACAAAAAAAGGCAGAAAGTTAGAATAGTTCTTGGACTGCAAATGCTATGTTTGTACAACTATTTTAAAACCAGACCAGTCAGAATGTTTTGTCAAATGACAAATCAAATTGCTGAAGCGTGAAGAACTTTTTAAAGCCAGAAAATTACATATTGTAATATTTTGCTTATGAACATTTTTCATGTGCACAGAATATCTTACACTGCAATCCTACACATGTTAACTCGGAGGTAAACACTATTGTGCTCAATGGGGCTTATTCCCTGATAAGTATGTACAAGATTGCAGTTTTAGTGAATTACATGCTGCATACTTTACATTTTATTGTGGCTGTGAACTGGGGGATTGCACCGTAAAAGAGAGACGCCTCAACAACATACTTGCATGTAAAGACATGCCTGTTACGGTCCACAATATCCAGCTGGAATGGAGGAGGCATTTTTTAGTATTTCTCTTTCTGAATGATTAATGCCAATACTTTTATACTTGTGCATTTACAGCTTTGTTTGGGGAAGCAAAAGTATATGATGACTTCTAGACTGGGTGGGATATGGTGTATTACCATTGGGTTAATGATTATTTGAAGCCAGCATAGTACATGCACAATATATGCTACAATGTAGACAGTGGAAAATGTGTAGCAGTCAAGAAGTTCGCATAGAACATGTATTGCCATGTTACACCTGTGTAGAGGTCTATATGAATCTGTGTGATATGTCATCATAACTTCATGCTGGTGCGGATTTATATAGGTTTCTATGCAAATTTGGTATAAACTCTCTGGTATAGCGTAGTGGCTAAGAGAGTGAGCTGTGAATCAGGTCTTCCTTGGGTTCAAATCTTTCTTCTCTCATCAATTTAGTAGGTAGTCGTGAATAATTCATTCCCCTTTAGCCTCATCTCCTAAGCTGTAATATGGGTATAATAGTACAATTTATAGAATTGTTTAAAGGGCAACATTAAGATAATGCATGTGAAATGCTTTGCACTATTCAAATGGTATACTATTTAATATTATAATCAATCAATCAATCAATCAGTCAGTCAGTCAATCAACAGGTACTTATATACCGCTTTTCAACATGAAATTCACAAAGCGGTTTACAGGCAAATAGTAATAATAATAAAGTTAAATGGCTCCCTGTCCCAAAGGGCTCACAATCTAAAAAGAAGGCAGACCACCAACAACAGCCACTAGAAAGACTGCGCAGGGGTGAAGAGGGACAATTACTCTTCCTCTTCTAAATATGAGAGGAACACCACTTGAAAAAGTGCCTCTTGCCCAGTTAGCAGGGGTAATTTATATTGCCCAGTTAGCAGGGGATAATGCATATACTATACTATGAAAGCACTATACCAGTGATTCCCACCCTGGGGGGAGGGATAACAACCCTCTCAGGGGTTGTGGAGTCCACATTTACTACCGTAGATGTGTTTGTGCAATATTTAAAAAGTTGCCTTTTTGCTTTTAGAGAACCTCCAAACAGATAAATATGTTTTTGAAAAAAATGCAAGAAATCTCCACGTACCTGAAAACAACCACAACACATATGTAGACTACCATAGGTTGCATTTGGTAACCTATAGTAGCCTACATGCATGTTTTTACAGTCACAGTGATGTCACTTCCTGCTTTATGAGATCATTTCCGGTTTTAGGGGGTCCAAACAGGTTGTTGTACCTAAAAATTGGGTCCCGGTGCTAAAAGGTTGGGACCCATTGCACTGTACAAATGCTATGATTAATGGCCCAATTTTATCTAAAAGAAGTGCCAGTGGATTTTGTTTTCCACCAGTACTGGATGCACTTTTTGTGGCAGTGCTGGTTGCTGCAAAAGCACTGTGAAGTGTTTTGTGGCAGCACAAGCTGCTGGTGGGACAGTCAGAGCCTTCCTGTGTGTGCTGGTAGATGTCAGGAGGACCACCAAAGCAGGGAAACCCACACAGGGGGTTTAAACGAGGCAGGATGGAGGTAGTCAGCATGAAGCAGTGATAGGGAGGACAACAGTTTGGGCCTGGAGAGGGTGGCTCACATTGGCAAACACCAAATCCCATCCCCTTTTCTGGGCCTGATCTACCTGCAAGGATCAGCAAGGACTTGTATCAGAGATATCACTATTACAGGTCCAAGTTGACACATTGCAGCTGCTGGGGGTTATCTTGGGACAAGGAGACAAACGTCCCCTTCCCCCAGGGAGACCTCCTGCAGCCTAAACTCCCCTATGGGATGCATTGGAAGCTGTGTTGGTGCCATTGCATTGTCATGCAGGGATTTAGGTAGGATTGAACTATTAATTTATACCTACCCTACCTACTGGCATTGTCAGCATTTTCTGCAGGTTTGACACCCATGGATTTGAAATCTATGGATGCTAAATTCTCTTGCTCCTGGGCTCAACTGGACCCTCCAAACCTGAACATAACCAGAGTTTTTGCTGAAAACTGAAAATGACTTTTTTTAGGCCCAAATGGCAATACTGAAGCCTGCAGAGGTTGTGGGTGGCCTTTGCAAGCCTCAGAAAACCCTCTGGACCTGACCAGAGCTCAGCTCCCTTTGGGTTCAGAGGGTAGGGGAGCTCCACATTCTATGGGTTTCAGTACCTGTGGAATTCGGTTCCACAGAATGGAATGGAACCCCCACTGATATTGAGGACCCCCTGTGTTCATCACCTGCTGCTTAGTAAACAAGAGATTCGTGGAATCGTCATAAGTCTTCTTTGTTAATGAAAGTTATAGACCTAATCAAATCTATAATATATTAATACATTTTGAAAAAGTAGACGTCATAACATTAATCAAACCTGTGGAAGCCTGTAGTGTATTGTTCAAAATGTGCTGAATTTCTCATTTCCTGTACTTTAAACCAATGTTGCAATATTCAGAAAATGTTTTGAAAGAATAATTTAACACAGTTAAAAACCCTGTGCTGTTCAGGGTGGGAGTGGTGGCTTTTCTAGGGAATTGTGGGTGGAACAGTGATTAATGTGCCTTTGAAAGCAATGTACAGGGTGCCCGCATTATCCATGGATTTCAGCATCTGCCCACCCCTTCTCCAATTTCCTTGAGACCAACCAGATCTGAGCTCTGGTCAGTACTGGAGGCATTCTGAAGCCCATAAAGGCTGCATACTTCAGTCCCCAGATAATGGCCCATTGTATGTTTCTACTGTATTTATTCTTGCACATAGGCCTGAAAACATACTGTTTTGAACACTTCTGAATAATTTAACTATTAAGCCTATATACAGAACTTTATTACAGGTGAGAGAACACAGTCCCCAGGCCTCATAGTCTAGCAATAGGCTTAAGGAAAACAACAAAGGGACAGGAAAGAGGGGAAGAGTAAGCACATGCATGTATGTATGTGAAGGCTTACATGAGGCTGATGTCCCAGTCCTGTCCCCCTCTGTGTGCCTGCTGCCATGGAGGCCAGCCTCTGCCAACCCAAGAAATTTTGGTGAAGGGAGCGGATCATGGTTTGTGCTGGATTTGAGAGCTGCAAAAAAGCCAGAGTACAGATTATGTAGGGATGTGGCCTGTTCAGAATGATGAGACAGCTGATTGACTTTAGCAGTAGAATGCAGATGGAGGTGAGAGGACAGAGGTGATGCAGCATAATACCAGATAAGAGAAGTTTGCAGTATTACTTTAGTAAAGAAGACATGAACAGTGTGTGAACTAAAGTTTTCACTGAGGTGGCAAAGCAGAAGGGGAGACATTTCTGAGATGTGGAAAGGGAGAAGCAATATGATTTGGTGAAAGAGACTGCATATGTGGAAGTATAAAAAAAGAGGAGAATCAAGTTAAAACAAAGAAATTGCGCATGCTCAACATGGAGGATGCTGATTTTGTCAATGGATAAGGAGAAATATGATAAGACAAGGGCTTTGGAGGAAAGATGAGAAGTTTGGTCTTGGATATAGTTTAGCTTGAAGCAATAATGAAGAATCCAAGAGGACATGGACAGTGCCACTGGTGGGGCCTACTCAGGTGAGGCCCATATATGGTGAGGGCCCATATTCAGGACAGTGACCATACCTGTGTTTCACCATATTCTGTCTCCAGTGTCAGGCCCACTGCCTTCACAGCTGCCCTCCTCAAAAAGCATCCCTATGGCTTATCAGGACATTGAAAATGGATTAGCAATAGTGGACCTTTCTCCTTGTCCTGCAGTGCCTTTTAAAATTCCAGATGTTCCACTCCCAGTGCAACATTGAGCCACATCATGAGAGCCAGGATAGTGTGGTGGTTCTCGAGTTGGACTTCAGCTTGAAAGTTCAAAGTTCAAATCTATTTTGTTGATCTTCCATTAATTTTACGGCCCTTTATTCCACTCTTGAACAGATTTTTGTGTGTGTGTGAGTACAGGAATATAGTGTTAAAGACACACAGCTTGCTTCCACAGTAACTGCTATAAAATAATATAGGCTTATATTGTCTTCTGTGAAATTTTGGGCCAAATCTTATCCCAGCTCGTCCATAGCATGCAGCATTGCTGATGAGCATGCACTAGGGTTGCAGCCAGATGATCCAAGGGTGGTAAGTAAAGATATTTTTGATTTCCTTCCACTAGGCCACTTGGCCTCCAGTGGGTCTCCTCAGACATATCCCATCTATTTAGCAATAGTGATTTGGCTGATATAAGTCTAAGGAGACTTGGGGTGGTTCAGGGCAGGGAAAGGGGGATAGGATCATGGTGTGTGCAGTTGCTGCCGAAATCCTTTCCCTCTTTCCCCTGAACTGCCCCTCCCAAGCCTGTTCCCTTCCCCTGCTGCTGACCTACCTAATCTCGAAGAATGTCTTGCACACACAGCGCCTCCAGTCTCTTTCACTGGTGTCTGTTGCGTGTACAACAGCAATGCAGTTTTTGTGCCATCGATCTGGGATTTATGGTGGTGAGTTTGTTACAGCCCAGTCCTGAGCTGCCTGGCAGCTCAGGAGGAGGAGGAGCAATGGTACCAAAATGACAATTGCTGCATCTTACAGGAGCCACAGCAGCCATGGGAGTCTCCTTGGGGGAAGGGGATCTTAGGAAAAATGTTCTGTACACCTTTGCTGCTGTACAATTTATTTTTCACATTTTTATTTTATTTTGCTTTTCCTCCAAAGAGCTCAGGTTGGTGTACATAGTTCTTCCTTTTGACTTTACAACAGCCCTGTGAGGTAGGCAAGGCTGAAAGATAATAACTGGTTGAAGGTCAACATGGTTCATGGTTGGTGGGGATTTGAACCTGGATCCTCCAGGTTTAAGTCCAACTCCCAAACCACTACACTACCCTAGGTCTCCTGGTAGTCTAGAAACAAGAGATCCAAGGTCAAACCCTATCTAACATTTGAGCGCTGATGTAGCCATGCCAGTTGGATGTGTGCTACGTTTTGCGGTGAGGGGGCAGTTGTGGATTCCTGCTCAAGGGAAAGGAATGTTTGTTCCCTTACCTTGAGGCTTTATTTCAGTTGCATTGGCACTGGAAAGTTGATAGGATTGTGCCCCCACTCTTCTATGAAAGAGTAGAAAGAGACAATGAAAAGTAGTGTACTGACTTATTTGTTTACTATCAATGTGTCACTAGTGGTTAAAAACGTTACTGTTCTAATTGTATGCAGGATTTTATTATATTTGCAGATTAGAAGGCTCTAGTTCTGACATATGACTAAAAGGGAACCCCTCCTTTTAGCAGTTGTATGTCATCTGCTTTGGAGAAATAATTACTTGGCAATTCCCATTTGATAATTCCCTCTTTATTTTCTGATGAGTTACTTAACAGTGATGGGATTGTTGAGCAGACTGCATTTAATCTGAGCTTCAGAAGCTTCTGTGTGAATCTGGGGATATCAGTGTGTGAGTGTGAATGCTGTTTAGTCTTGCTATAAGAACTCTGAGACTGCAGGAAGGCAAATAAACAGTTGTTTTTAATCTTTTAAATCAAAGTTGTGCATTTTAACTTTGTTCTGTTTCAGTCATATCTTAAGTATATTGCACAGACCTCAAGCACAGTTTATTTTTTAAATGTTTCACAGTAGGTAAATTATAAAATCATGCATAGTACTCGTATATTAAGGAATAAAAATAGCTTCATAGTTGTGGCTTTACATGTACTTGCATTAATATTCTGATCCTTCTTGCTTTCTTCCCTCCCACCACCTGGAAAATTTACAGCATTTTGCATCTAGGTCAAAGTTGTGCTACTTCATTATAATTATAAAAGATTACTTATGTTTGCCTGTTAGCATTTTCTTTTCAGTACTATGCCTTGATACTTCAATAAAATGATCCTTGGTCATTTTTTGTTAAACTGGAGTGTGTTTGTAATGCAATCCTGTGACAAAAAATAGTGTACATTGTGAAGGGCTATTTTTACAATGTCTTTTTACCCTTCTTTTGTTTGCATATGATTATTCAATTCTTACATAATGAAGCGTTCTGTTAGCTTTTATTGCATCATCTGAATGACTGTGAAACTGCTGTGATCATTATTGTAGGCACAGTTGTGAGTGAATATTAAAAATAAAAACGCTCAGTTAACTGTCAACTCCCTGTTTGTGGTACCCCCCACTTTTGTGGGATTGTGTTAGAATCATGAGTCACAAATTTAGTACACACTATGTATGAATAATGTTAGTTGAGCATCAGCCTATCAATCAGAGAAGTACTAATAAATGTTTTCCCACATTTTTATGGCAGTTCTGAAATGTATGTGTTTTTTTTTTCCAGGAAAATAAATGACAAACTTTTTACAATTAGGGAGGCCTCTTTTTTCCCTGATATTCTCATGGGGACAGGAAAGTGCCTCACGGTGCTTTTCATTCACCAGTTTGACTTGCCTCTTGAGCAGAGTTGTAACTGGCGTGCTTAAATACTCTGTTTTTTGGCCTGAGACTTCTGTGCCAGGAGTAGACAACTTTTTCAGCACTGAAGGCTGTGTCAGAAATAGAGTATGATGCGGAAGTCCTGCAGTTAATTTGTAGGGTTTAGTTGCATGTAGTTAAATATAAATTTGCAAGTAATTCATGAACATGGCAGATGTCAAAATTCAAGAGGTGGACCTTCTACACTTTCTTACAAACTGTTACGTTGAGTGTCAAATAGTTTTAAGACTGTTTTAGAAGTCACGGATTATGGAAAATACAATACATTTTGGTCATACTTCTAACTGAAACTTTTATTTGTTTACTGTATTTAATTTAATCCTTTATTTGTGTACCATATTTAATATTTGGCACAAGAGTATTGAACTGAGTACCTATGGAATGTAATCTGTTGTGATCATTATTTTTTTTTTCTGGATTTCATGCCTCTTTTACCAGAATAGAAATGACATGTGAGCCTTTTGCACCTTTTCTGACTGGAATGAAGCAACTTCCTGCACAAAAAGAGGGAGCTCTCTAGAAACTTCTGAAAGGGTGAAGAGGATTAATAATAATATTAATTTTTATTAATAATATTATTAATCTGGGATTAATAAAAATAATAATTATATACTACTTTTCAACAAAAATTAGTTCACAATAGCGGTGTACATAAATAATTCTCTGACCCCAAAGGAGTTACAGTCTAAAAAGAGATGCAAAATTAACACATGCAACAGCCTTTGGAAAAGACACCATGCTAGGGTGAAGAGGGACAGTTTCTCCTTTATGCTGGAAAGCCTGCTGCTGGACCAGCTGTCATGCCTTATGACCAGCTTTTCATTTGGGCAATGCAGCTTTTTGCAGTGGTGTAGCTGGAAGGTGTGCTGCCCCCCCCGCACCCTTTCCAACCGGCTCGGTACTCTAGTCACGTCCGGAGGGTGTTCTGAGGCCTTCAGGGCCATTTGATGGTGTTCTGAGGTCTTCAAGACGCCTTTTCTTGTTTTCGGAAAAAACAGAAGTGATGTTTTAAGCAGGTCTTAGAAGGCTTTCTGAAGCCAGGGGGAAGTCTCCCTGGACCTCAGAAGGCCTTCTAAGGCCTTAAAACATCACTTCCGGAAGGCCTTTTAAGGCCTCCCAAAGGCCTCAGAACACTCTCCAGACATGACTGGAGCACAGCTCTGGTTGTTTTGGGAGGAGGTAGGGGGTGAATGAGGGGGGAAGGGCCATCCCCAAAAGAAGGTCACCCAGGGTGATGTAACCCTATTGACCCCCCTCAGCTGTGCCAATGACTTTTTTACTTCCTAGTCCTATCAAAATACCTCCTGCTAATGCAGCTGCGTCATTGGAGCACTCACTACATCCTGCTGGGGAGGAGGCAGTCACAGAGGTTCCCTTCCAGTTAAGGGAACATTTTTTTCCCCTTACTGTGGGCTAAGCCTCCACTGTCTGATGGGTGTACTCAGACCCTGCCAGTGACCTTGCTAGTGCAAGTCTGAGTGGTGGATTAAGCCTGGGTAGGGGGATCGGATATTGGTGGAGCTGTTGCCCCACCCTAGTCCCTGCCCAGTTCTTCTCTCTTGCTTCACCATTCCATCCACTCCCTGCCCACCTACTACTGGTAGGTAGCTACTGGTACTACTGGTATGCCCAGCTACTGGTGCCAGGGCTCACATGGTGGCCCTGTTGCCTGGCTGCTGCCACTCCACCATTTGCAATGGTGGACATTTTGTGATGGCCATGAATGGTTCTGTGCCTTTGGAACATGCATTCCAGTGATGCAACCGCTGCATAGGATTGGGCTGTGTGAGAAACTCTGTTTCAGAGCTTATTTTGACTTAAAAGGACTTACTTCCCTTTAAGGTTTTCGGCTCTGTTGGAGACTTGGTCAGATTTGGGGCCAGTCTTCTGGGTCACAATGCTTTTATCCAACGTTTTCTGGCCTGTTCTGGCAGTTTTTCAAAGCCTGGCACAAAAGCAGAATATGCATCTAGGTGTACAGCTTAAGCAAAAAGTTCATGGCGAGGGTATGTGGGTGGCCTTGCCCTCTGTTTATTTTGGCAGAAGCAAAACCTGTCCCTGCTATTCTTTTTCTAGTCTCTTTGCATCCCTACTGTGGGAGGGCACTTGCCAAATTCCTCATCTGCAGAAGGACAGATATTCTCTGGCCAAACTGCTCAGAGGGGCAGTGATTATTTTGTGGCCAGGGACTCTGGCTCCCGAGCAGCTTGGCTGAAAAGGCTTGGCCTTCACTGCTCCACTGTATTCGCTACTCTGTTTTCTAATTGTAATTACAGTTTATATATCTTGTTAGAGTATTCAAAGCACTTCCAATATATTATCTTCTTGCAGTCATTTCACCAATCCTGTAAGACAGGTCAGCATTATTTTCATCAATAGTTAGGAACACTGAAGGACCTCTTGAGGCCAGAAGGCAGGTTATAAATGTTTTTACCGAAACCACAAAATCCACATATTCCCAGGGAGGAAGGGTGGGTCTGAAGCTGAATGGTTTGTGTAAAGCCACTATGGCAAAAGAATGGTTCAGGCTGCAATCCTAAACACATAGTCCTGGGAGTAAGCCCCAGTAAACAGGAGTTACTTCTGAAGAGACACCCATAGGATTGTGCTGTCAGTTTCTTACCTACTGCCTTAAACCAGCGCCACTTCCAACATTTAATGACAACTTGGCTCTACTATAATGAATTTAAGTTGAGGAGGATATTTTTTCAAGCTTTTGATAACTATAAAATGCTGGGTTTGATGCTGTGCTGTTTTGTTGATTTTGTTTTCTAGTATGTTACTTTTACAATGTTTTGGTTTTATTTTTTTCAGATAATTTAAGTTGCTTTATGATACAAATTATGAGAAGAGCCAGGTATAACATTTAAAAAACAAATAAAAATAAGATGCTTTATTATCATCCTCTTTTCAGCAGTTTTCAAGCACACGTGGTTCGCATGTGGTTGCACATGTGGTTCAGCCTCATAAAGTGTCAGTAGGGTTAAAGATGAATTAAGGTAGGTATTTTGCTTTTAATTGAATTGTCTGACAAGTGGATAGTAGAACATTTTATAGAGAAGGTTTATATATCAACAGGAAACATAGGACAAAATGAAGCAATTGTGATTCATAGAATGTCATTGAATCATGGTGACTTCAGTTCAAAGCTCAGCTGGGATTTGGATTTGGGATATGATTCGAACAGTGCAGATCTGCTTTTTGGTTTTGTATCGTTGGTGTTCTGATGTACAATTTGGCCATGAAACCAGATTAATAGGGCCCATTTCTTTCCTACATTCCAGCACCAATGCATCTCCAATGGATCCCTGATGTAAGGGAACAAATGTTCCCTTACCTTTGAAGTGGACTCCATCACTGCCCTTCCATAGCAGGATGTAGCACACACCACTTTGGAATGGTTGCATCAGTCCTGGATAGGACTGGGTCCTAAAGCAGGTGTTATATTGGTGTCTGTAGGATTAGTAATAGCATCCTACTATATCCACAATTTTTAGAGGTACAATATACCTTGTAGCACTTTCAGTGATGTTATCCTACCGGTTCGCTGGGCGGGACATCAGGGTGATCGGCAGCCCGTCTGTCGCATACTGCAGCGTTACGCCGTTTGCGTAACGTATGCAAGCGGCATAACTGGTTACACAAATGGCGTAATGCTGCGGTATGCGACGGGTGGGCTGCCGATTACCCGGATGTCCCACCCAGCGTACCGGTAGGATGACAGCACTGAGCACTTTGCTTCACTTCCTGATGCAACCTATATAGCTGTGGTACATGCAGCCAACCTACTGTGTAGCTGTAGGCAAATCAATATCAATTCTAGTTCTCTGCTCATAGAAAATGGAATAATACAGGTCTCATATGATTGTTGTGAGGATGAATACATTTAAACATTTTGTATAGTAGAAATGTTGCATTGATAAGAATAATAGATTAGCTTAATGCGGTAATGTTTTTCTTAGACTTCACTGTTTCTGTTTTACAAGGATCTATGTATTCCGAATGGAAGCTGGAGTACTTTAAGAGCTCAGAGAAAATACAGCAACATGGCCCCCAAACCATGTGAACAAGCTCATAAACTGAAATCCAACTAACTTAGCCTATGAGGAAGCTATCTTCATTTTTTGAGTAACCACTGATTTGCCACTAAGCCTGGTTACATAAGTACACAAAACATTTCATGTTAATTTTTGCTCTGTGCAACCTCTCTGATGAATCTGTGTCTCCATGTGTGTGACCGAACACCAAAGTGGTAAAGGGACCAAATTTGTTTCTTTTTCATTAGCTTTGTACGTTCTTTTAGTCAAGAAGCTTAGTGGAATTACTACTCTAACATTCAGTATTTCTTATGATATATCTCTGGACACTGGGGTGCTATTTCCTTAGCATGAGTGGTATATGAACAGCTTGGGACTATGTTCAGTGGTGCAATTCAAATGAATTAACAACCGGTTCTATGACGTCATAGCCGGAGCAAAAAAAAAACACCCTGAAGCCAGCTGAGGTAAGCGAGTGGGCGGGGCCTGGCCATTTAACAACCCGTTCTATAGAACCTGGGCGAACCCCCTGAATTTCACTACTGACTATGTTGCTTGGTTGTGTGTACACACTTGCCAGAGGATATGATATGTCTGTAGCATTAGATGTGTTGTCAAAAATAAAGGGAACTTGCTCTAGAGTAAAGAAATTTTGGGAGACTATCCATGTAACCTTATAAGAAATTTGAAATTGTCAAATTCCGTTTAAACCAGAAATGTTTTTGTTAAATATAGTATCAGATATACAAGAAGCTAATAAATATATTATTGTACATATTATAACAGCAGCTAGGATACTCTTTGCACAAAGATGGGAAAGTGATGAGATTCCAAAGTTAGACCATGTGATAGACAAAATTTATGAAATAGCAGAAATGGATGTGCTAACTGAAAGATTAAATGAGGGGAACCTAAATAGAGTAAGACAATATTGGAAATCCTTTTATGATTGGATTGATATGCAGTGTTGATTTGATAAAGATAAAGGGTAATAGTATAAAAGATTAGGAAACATAATAGGTAATCGATAGAAAATAATTAATAGTCATGTCCCTAGGAGATTAGAAAATTAGAAAAGAAAGTAGAATAGAAGATGTACTTCAACGGTTTACCTTATGGATGTACTTCAAGTTGGATGTACTTCAACGGTTTACCTTATGTATGTACCTTAGTCTTACCCATACCCTATGATTTATTCTGTATCCCTAACTTTTACCTTAATAAAAATGGAAAAATTTTGCTACAAAAATAAAGGGTATGAGGCCTATTTGGTTCAAAAGCTAGTGAAAAATGCTAGCCAGAGGGGATTTGTTGAAATATAAAGCCTATGAATAGAAATTTCATGCATTGATTCACACAGAAATAATTCCCTGATTTGAAGGGATTGGGGGGGGGGGGCCCTGAGGATTCTGTGAAGGCCTGTAGAGGAGCCGTGGAGCTTCTAGGATTGAACTGCCACATTTTATTTATTTTGTATTTTCTAGTGGATAAGCTTTAAGTCTTCAGTGTGTTTCAAGAAAAAAAAATGCAGGGTAAGTGAATCCCAAATAATTGGCCTGTATTACATTTCTCAGCAGATTGTACTGTGTATATTAACTCAAAGTCACAAATATGTTTTTAATAACAGAAATAGACATAGAAAAAGCACTTTTCTTGTATTAAACAGAACCAGACAATGTACTCCCTTGACAGTTCAGCTTGTTTGGAATGTTATTTAGGAGAAAAGGAATGGGAGAAATGCAAACCAAGTGACACTTCACCAATATTTATAACAGCCAGGCATACTGAAAAGTGCTTAGAGTTTTTTTAAAAATAGGATACTCTTGCAAAGCAAAAGTTAACTAATAGTTCTGTACTGCATGGGTAGCTAGATAAAACTTTATTAAAGAGCAGCCCAAAAATAAAACATTGAGAAACAATACATAGAAATAGGTTTTGGATACACATCATAGTAACCACGTCCTATATCTCTCTTGAGCCAATTGTAAGATATGTCATATACTTTATCCCCAATCAAAATGTTAGGTTCTTCAACTTACTGTACTACTTTGATGCTAGTATTAGAACGATGTTAGAATAGTGTGCATAGCAGCAGTATTGAATAAATAGCATTACTTCCCAGGACATTATCTTTAATCCAGCTATAAAGGTCCACACTCTTTCAGCATCCTTCTTCGAATACCTGTTGCAGCCACAAAAATTTTGGCAGCAGTTATGTGCCATAAGGCATGTTCGTACCATCTCAGGAGTCATCTGGGTCGGCATGAGGATGTGTCCTTTGCCTGCGGAGGCTGAATCCAGCCTCTATGCTGCCCCAGGCAGGTAAGTTTGTTCCAGCTGACTCTGGCTGGTGCAGGGGGTTGTGGAGGACAGAGGGAGGGCGGGCCTGTGGGCAGACCAAGACCAGAAGGGGTGGGACTGTCCTCAGGCAGGTGGCCATATCCTAATCCCACTCCTGAGTAGGCTGGCCTTACATTGGCCAGCTTGGATCTGCGACAGCGATTGTAGTAGCTCAGATATGAGTAGCCCTATTGAGATGGCTAGGGCATTACTCTGAGTTGCGCCACAGCCACTTCCTAACCAGGATTGTATTTGGTGCAGGCCAACTGGCATGCCTATTCTAGCTGAGGTTATGACTGGGCTGTTATTTAATGTGGGCTATGTTTTGCATATCACTAAGAATGCAATCCTAACTTAGGCAGGCACACAAAGTTAAGAGGCAGCATCAGCTTAGGCCAGGACAAGTGGATGAATATTCCCTTGCCCCGTGGCAAGCTACAGGCAGCCCAATAGCGCTGCTCGGATATATGCCTGCAAAATTGCAGGTGTAAGTCCAAGTCTCCCACAGCGAGCCAGGGCTAGGGATGTAGCCTAACAGCCACATCCAAGCTCCTCCCCTCTCCCCATGCTGCCCTGCTCGCCAGAACGCTCTCCCTCTGCCCCCCTCCCAGAGATACGCGTGCACTGGCCAACCTCAGCTAGCACATGGACAGCTTACCTGGGGCCCTCTTCAGTGCTTCGGGGCTGACACAGCTGCCTGTGTCAGCCATGCGCCACAAGTGCTGGTGCAGAAGAGCTTTACGGCACTTTTGAAAGAGGGCCCTAGGGCGCACTTGGATTATGCCCTTGATAATAAGCTCATAGGCAGCAGTTCAAAGCCAGACTATGGATTTGTTGGTGTAGGTTTGTACTAGTAAGATCCTGTGCTTGTGAAGGGAAACGGGGTTACTGAGGTGTTGATTTCTATTAGAACCAAGTTGGGAGCTTAGGTTCTTGGAACCCATTGTGAACTGATTCTCAGGGTCATGTTGAGAGAATGTAAAACTAGGGCTAGAAAGCACTTTACTTTTAAATGGTATATAATGTCAATAAAGGATGTATTAGACTCTTTAAAGGTCATTCTGACAATTGGTTATGACAATAAGCTGCACACACTTGGAAATTATTGAAGGAAAAATCCCTTCCCATTTTATTTGCATTCTGAATTTGAAAGCACTTTGTTTATGGTCAGTTTCACTTTTCATCTGTATCATCAATTTTCTCAGAGGAGGAAGAAACGGGGGGGGGGAAACATTTTCAACCAGAAAAAATGGCTTTCAGGAACTCTGAAACAGTCTAATGCTGGAAAATGCTTCTTTTACTTTAAAAAATCAGTTAAATATGATGCTGATGATGATATTATGCATGTTAGTGTTCTCTTACTAATCAAACAGGCACTGATTGGCTAAGCCTTGTATATATGCAGAGCATTTGCTCCAAGACCAGCTTGTGCGGAGCACTCTGTCCATCTGAAGAATTCATTGTTGCAGTGAGTTTGTCTTTTGGTTCCCCTGCGTGGGACCTATGCTGTTGCTGTTGTATTATCACTTCACCGTCCTGTAAATACACTGTGGTGAGGAACTCTGCTGATCTGTGTCCTTGAGTCTGCTTACCGGGCTGCCTCTACGTCTCCTGGAAACCATGCCAGCACTCTGGTTCTTTGCCAGGGCTGATTGGGGGAAGACGGCAATCCCGCTGTTTGCTCCTTGCTGTTTGCTGCCGGCTACCCCCTAGGCCTGAGGGGGACCCCCACATTCATAGTTGCCACAGAGTCAACCTGAGTTGTGCATATCCCTGGATGTAATGTGAGAAGTACCATTGGCAATAATATTTAAGCACGATCTTTCAGCAAATAGTACTTTACATTAGGAAAGTTGGATACTTCTAAATTTCTGCTTAAAATGTTGAAAATGACTGTTTCTATAAAAGAAACTGTTTCTGGAGTTCATTTATGTATATTTGATGTATCACACATAATTTATGCTACAGTACTAGAAGCATGCAGAAATGTCACTCAGATTTGTAGGAGGATATATGTTATCAGCTCTAGAATATTAGCACGTTACTATTAAGACACCCACATGTAATAAAAATAAAAGCTCTAACTAAGCATGAGTACTTCATTTAAAAGACTACACAGATAATCAAACCTGCTGTGTATTAACAAGATAATGTCAAAATTATAAAATATGACAATGGATGATTCACAGTATATTTATGAAGCTAATGAATGTAGCGCGAATATGAAACAAATGTCGCATTACCCCTGCTAACTGGGCAAGAGGCACTTTTTCAAGTGGTGTCCTTTTATATTTAGCAGGGGGAGAGCAATTGTCCCTCTTCACCCCAGCACAGTGTCTTTCTCGTGGCTGTTGCTGGTGGTGTTCTCCATCCTTTTAGATTGTGAACCCTTTTGGGACAGGGAGCCATTTAACTTTAATATTATTTTTTGCCTGTAAACCGCTTTGTGAACTTCGTGTTGAAAAGCGGTATATAAATACTAGTGATTGATTGATAGTGATTAAACTCTGTAAATTCAATTGCTAAACAGTTTGTAAAGTACTGTACTCCATAAAAAAAATCTGTATTGTAGCTGGAAACGACAATGACTGTTCCAGGTGAGAACAGCAGCACTGTTATAAAAGCACACAAAAAGACTGAATTTTGTTTATAGATGTTTTAGCTGCTGTTTCCTTCCCCTCACAGCTGTTTGAAATTGCAAACTAGTAGCCATGTTAATGCATTAATGAAAATTGCTCCTAGAACCTTAGATACCATGGGAAATGTGTTTTCTCATACTTGACATTAAATATTAATACTGATACCAAAACCTTTTGACCTCAAAGAAATTTTAGAACTAGATTTGGAAAGGAGACTTTTTGATCATATGAAGTATAAATAGATTTGTTTAAAACTTAAGCTGTATATTTAGTCATCTGATCACTCAGAAATCTTTCTGCGTTCTATGGATATTCTCCTTTGAGAAAAATCATAGGCAATGAATGTCTAGTCCCATGTCTTCCATTTCTTTTTAATGGGGTACTAAAAAGTTTATAGGCTTTAAATACCTTTCTGAGAGTTAAACAAAAGGTCTTACAGTGTGATTGTGTGCATGCTTACACAGAAGTACCACTTTGTTCAATGGGCTTACTCCCACGTAAGTGTGTAGGGTTGCAACTTTACTAATACATTTATAGCCCTATCTCCAGCGGTGTTATGCTGCCGGAACGCTGGGTGGGACATCCGGGTGATTGAAAGCCCGCCCGTCGCGTTCTGCAGCGTTAACGCCATTTGCGTAACCAGTTATGCCACTTGCGTACGTTACGCAAACGGTGTAACACTGAGGAACGCAACGGGCGGGCTGTCAATCACCCGGATGTTCCGCCCAGCGTTCCGGCAGCATAACACCGCTGCCTATCTCCCACTGGTGTACACAATGTAGGGCCACCAGTCCAGCATCAGTTGCATGTGGTTGGGGGCCAGGCTGGAATAAATAATACAGTGGCTTAGCCTAAAGCCAATGGGCAGAGCTTGTAAGAAGTTGTTCAACTCTGTTCTATCTAGTTAACATTCCATGTCCTTACAGGAGGGTTTTTTAAGAGGAAGGAGTGTATGGTGGAAGGTATTTTACATACCAGAATACTTGCACTTTGAGACTTCCCTTCTCTTTAACCCAGTTCTAGACATGATTAATGCTCACTTTTATCTTGCGCCTGCAAATATAGTTCAGGTTTATGGTGTTTGTAACAATTCAGAATTTGTACTTGTAGACATTGTTTGGTATGCAATTTACCTTAGTAATATGTATACTCAATTAACATGAATTTCCTAGAATGTCTGTGTACAGTATGTGGGTTGTGACATTTTCTTTTTTTGGAATATTCCATAAGTCACTAGTATTCACCTCTTGAATGGTTAACTATATGTAGTTTAGGAACTGAAACTGGATGTTCTGACAGGTGGGGGAGGATAAAATCTTTATTCCATTAAGATTTCTCTGTTGTGTTCTAATTTAGTAGAATTAAATACCTCAGAAATTCTCTTGAACGAGAAGAATGGGCAGAAACATTATTTTATTTCCTGGCAATGTTGAAACATAGGCTTTCATTGTGATATCCCCAACTTCATATATTTAAGTCTCTCTTTACTTCTCCATGAACTTGAATCCCAGCCCCTTTGCTCCAATGACTCTCCAGTAGGTTTTGCGCTATTAGTGTCTGACGTAGGATTTTTGTACGATTAGGACAAAGCATGGTAATGTACATTGAGACAAGTGGCTGCTTCTTATTTTATTTCTGAAAACAAATGTGGTTCATTGACTGGAATATAAGAAATGTAATTATTCTGATTAAAAGCACTTACTTTTAACTTCAAGCCCCTGGTCCTGAGTACATTTGTATTACTTCTCTTCTTAATAGTTAGCCAAATGATAAAATGTCTTTAAGGAGCCTTCTTTCCATGTGAAATGCAAGGTATTGCTCGACGGTGGTATTTCACAAATGGTTCAGTCTACTGGCCTAATGTCTCTGTAAACATATTTATGGAATTTTAACTTCTTGAGGCAATTCCATTTCATGGCATTCTGAAAATTTCTATTGGACACAGGTTTGATTCTTCATTGTTGTCTTATACTTTTGAGAAATGTGAATTGTTACTATACATTTGAGCTGCTAGAGTCTAGTTAGTACTAATGGAGTTACTTTTATTAACACTTTCGTGAACTCCAGTGCACTAGCACCCCTTAGTCATAAGGTAGTTAACTGCTAACTTACTTTAGATAATTCTTTAGATAATTATTTTAGATAATTATTTATTTTATATAATTATTTTAGATAATATTTTAGATAATTTAAACCTATGAGTTTTAAAACCCATAAGGGGATCATTATGATTGAGACAATACATAACACCTGATATAGAGCAGTGGTTTTTAGGCTTTGCAGACCCACTTTTTAGAATGACACGGAACTCACTGGAAGTGATGTCATTAACCTGAAAGTGATATCATAGCTGGAGAAACACTGATGTAGAGCTTTGCTAGCAATTCTTACAGTGTGCTCATACCTTCTCTTAAGTTAAAGTACATGTTCCAGTACTGAATTTGATTTGAAGGTTTTGAATAATGGATAATCCATTTAATTGTCTACCTAGGCTAGGCAGATTGTTCCTGATACTAATTACTGTTGATGCAGAGTTAAGTAGTCTATAGCCTCAAGAAGTAAGTTCCATTTTGTTCCTATTTAAAGTTTTAGAAATTGACACATTAAGCAGGATTTGCACAAATGATTACAGAATTTTGCTGATTAAGTATGGTGAATGAATTTATCCACCAGTTTGAAAAAAGTTTGTAGAAGAATGTAGGGTATTCTCTGCATCAAACAGAAAATCAACATTATGCAAAGATGATCAAATTAAGAGAAAACGTGAATGGGGCCTGTGACATTTCTCTAACTCACAGATGGTAGCTGTAATGAATGAAAATGAATGTAGGGGAGCCATCAGCCTGTTTACTTTATAGGTCATTGACACAGGTTGTCATGACGGTTCCAATACAAGTACAAACAAAATGCTTTAAACGTTGGATTGCTACTTTTGCTATGGTCTAATGTGGTAGTAGACATTTATATAATTTTTTTTGTAAATGTGTATTTTTTCAGTATTCATATTTAATGAACACATTAGATTGTTTCCATGTCTATGCAAGCATGTGCCTGTGCCCATGCATCTGTTATTATTTGGTTCACATCAGTGGTATTTTGCCAGCATTTTCTCCCAGCATTGTCTATTTTTACAACCTATAATTCAAACCCGCAGCATATAAGTCTGTCATTGCCTCAGCTTGCCTGTTTCAAAATGTTGCTATGCTAGGTATTGTTTTCCTAAGTGTTCAAATCTGTTGATTTGGGCTCTAATCAATTTTGTTTTTGGCAATATTTTTGGCCTTGGGCAGAAAATTGCCACTGCATTTTGGTAGCGCATGTTCAGAGCTCTGCAAAATTATTAAAGCTCTTTCAGTGATTGTGTCTTTTGCCACATGAGGATTACATTTATAAGACCAAGCATCCTTGGAAGTATTTCAAGAATTTGTCACATCATGGTGAGATTTTTCTGTAAAAATCTGCACACTAAATTACTAGTGCAATCTCACATTAAATTACTTTTGGAGGCTCTAGCTATAGTCTTCTGCACCCAAGGGTAAACAGCATTAAAGGCTAGCGGCTTTCCAGTTGTTGAGGGTGTCTTTATATACATGTCCTACGCACTGTTCTCATGCATTGCAAAGGAGTATCGTTTTTCTCAACTCACAGCAAGCATTGAGGTCAAATTGGTGCAAAAACAGGGGTGGCTGAATGTTAGCTGAGGTGTGTAAATGTTAACGGAACTAAAGTCATACTGAAACTATGGTGGGAGTAGAATTGAGAGGGGGAGAAAGATAGTATAAGAAAAGAAACGATTGGGTACTAATGAAAAACAGTGTCTTTCATCCTTGAATAAAAAGAAAGAGCCAAAGCTTTGCATTTTGATATATTGTAGCAAAATATTGCTAAAATGAATGGGAGTGATTTTCTCCTTCTGGTATTTTGTATGATTTACATCTTTAGTAACATGATTGTGGTCTATCTTTAGAGATAGGAAACTGCCTTCATAAGTTTTGATATAATTTACCTGTTTTGTGTAATTTTGAAAACATTCCGCTGTTGTGTGGTAACTTAATTTTGCATTTATTATGCCATCATGTATAATATAATAAGTCACTGAAACATTGGGCTTGCAGTGCCACGGCACTCCAGGGCACTGCAATGCACACCTTCTGGTTTAAACCTATTTTCATGTTAGTAAGCCCCACTGAAAATAATGAGACTTTTGAGTAGGCATTCATAGGCTTGGATTGTAAAGCAACCTATTTAACATCAGTGGTTAGGTTGTGTGAATACGTTTTAATCTGCAGGAAGCAAAGGTCAATCCTGGAAGCCAACATTGTTGTCTTCATAGTTTTCAAGAACCAGTCCAGTATCAGGCGTTCCTAGGACCAGTTTCATGTAAAAGTGGTAATTGCAAGGCAGATATCAAATTGCATGGTCACAGTTTTGCTCTTGTTAGAAAACAGATGTTGCCCAACCAACTCCTGTGTACATCTTGTCTAGCCATGCTGAGGTGAGATTGAGAAAGGCATGCGTCATAATTATGGCAACTCCCATAACAGATGAGATTTAGCTTTCCCTTGTTGTTCATGCTTTGTATATATTTCAGAATTGTTGTTGTGCCCAGGCAGTTTGGTGTCCGTTGTCAGCATTGTGATCATTCATCCACATGTATCCATGGTAAAAAAAAAAAAATGGAAGCCCATGGTGTCCACAAGGGAAGCACTCCATTTCCCCTCTCCTCCATCCTGCTTGCTGAAAAGCTCAGAGCTGGTCTCTGGGCAGAAAAAGAAAGTGTGTGCGTGTGCATGTGCATGCACCAGAGACTAGCTTATGGGCAGTCTAGGCTATCATTTTAGTTTTAACTGCTCATCATTTCCCTTCTCCATTACCATGCCTGTTTGTCAGGGATGGGCACTCAGGTTGTTGCAGACATGCTGGTTTTTCGTGAAAGAGCCAACCAGCCATTATTCAAAGCAAGGCATCTAAATGAAGTCGAGAGTGAGAGAGTGAGTGTACTTGCAATCCCATGGAGAATAATGGGTGCAAAGAGCTGTGAAAGCTTGGAGGTATTATAGAAATTCTAAAGAGCATATGAAGCTGCCTTCTGTGGTCTCAGACAACACCAGGGCTCTCCAGGCCCCGGGCTGGATCCATTGCCCTTCTGAATCCCTCCCCCACATGAACAGAGCGTTCCGTTCTGTGAAGGAGCCTCCTTACCCCACTGCCGCTTGCCCTGAAACTGTGCCTCGGCTAGCTGTATCTGCCCAGAAATCATGGCGCGTGGCATGCTGTGGCGACAGACCCTGGAAATGGCTAGCTGTGGCTAAATTTCGGAGCAAGTGGTGGTAAAGTAAGAAGGCTCCCCCATGGAACGGAATGTTCCATTTGTTATGGGAAAGCCTTTCCAGGTGTGCAGTGGTCTCCAGTTTGGTCTCCACTGGTTTCCACTGACCAGCAGTTTCTTTCCAGGGTTGCAGATAGATGTGGACAGTATTCAAACCAAAATTCCTTGTTGCAAGGAAAATTGCATAGTGCAGTTACATAGGGTAGTGAGTACATTGTAGAATGTGGTTATGCTAACGTACACTGTTGGCTAGTGCCTAATGACTACATAACATTATTGAAGCGTTACACAATTCCTGTCATGCATCTGCATTATTTCATGAACTCTTAAGATGTGTTTTTTCAGAAGTTATTTAGAGGCTAAAGTATTGATCAGTGTCTGTCACCAAATGCAGAAGTTTTGCCAAGTGTTCATTGTGAAACATGGTGATGCCTACCCCTGCCAGGTGTGCTTTTAATAATACTGTGCTGCCTAATAAGAATGTGGCTTATTTGTTTAGTTTCAGACCCTGCAACCAACATTCATGTCTTCATAAAATGGGTTGTACTCCTCAGGACAATGGCCTTTTATTAATCCCTGCCTTCAAAAAAAACTCAGGATGACCTACTTCAAACTATTGGGTCAGGACCAACTTGGTGGGTTGTGACCTGATGTCAGGTGGGTTGCAGAAAGTTGGGAACCAACATTTTGGAAGCTGCAGACCTTACACTTGCTATATTCCTTTTGTGAGTGTTTAAATTTTTTTTAGTTCAGTGCTTTTACATCTAATCATATTTTGTCCTAATCTTGCTATTTGTCAGGAATGTTTCATGGTTGTGCAATTGATATAGTCCAAGAATGTTGGTTTGCATTCCAGGAGTGTCATTTGATTATGTTATACTGACAGCACTTCCTGCTTGATGATGTCACTTCTGGCTATGACATCTCATCCAAGTTAATGACATCACTTCTGGTGGGTCTCCGCATGAATGCCGTTCTAAAAAGTGGGTCCTGGGCTAAAATGTTTGAGAACCACTGACCTCCATGATTGCATCACACTGTGTTTGTTCTCAGAGAAACCTTGTGAAGTAGATTAGGCTGTGACTGACCCATATCAGCCAATAAGCTTCACTGTTGAGCAGCTATTTGAATCTAAAGTCACCTCAATTCTAGTTTAATGCATTAGCCACTAGATAAAACAGGTTTGACAGTGCAGAATGTGCTGATCTTCCTCTAGTGGTGATTGGTCACTGGGAACATGTCACACTGCCTGCTCCAGCATCTGCTCTGACTATAGTAGGCTTCAGGTATGCTTTGAAGATCTGTTTTTGATCTTCACAATCCTAAATATCTTGGTTGCCATATTTTTATAGAGTGTTGTTTTATTTCTGTATGACCAGTTCTGCCTATAAATAACGAATGTGGATAATAGCTTGATCAGTAAAAAGATAAACATAGTGCAATTAAAAAACAAATATATAAGAATAGAATAAAAGCAAAAAAAATTTCAGGAGAAACTCAAAAGCCAACAGTAGTCAGCAGAACGCAGAATAACTCTGCAACACAGTGGTGGGGTCAACAGAATCAACTGATTTTAAGGCCTTCCTAAAAGCTAAGTTTTATTTGGGCACTTGACAGCATATACTGGGTTGTGTCCATCCCTCTCTTTGCTTGAGAACCATTTCCTACTTGTGCTAATGACATATTCTGCAATTCCCTCTTTCTGGTTAAGCCCCATATGCTTAACTGCTTAATATGCTTAATATGTCTTTCTGTTCCTGAGGACCTTCCCAGGAGTGGTTTTTCAGGGAGGTAGGGGTTGCAGGGGAAAATTGCTGAAAATTGTGCCCCCCTTCTATTGCATGAGAGAGGGCAAGAGGGTTTGGATGTAGTGTAGTACTGGGTTTAAGCAAGCCATCCTGTGGCGGGCAGTCTATGTAATAGGAGCACAACTGAAAAGGTCCCAGTTGATATCTTCCAAACTTCAGTTGGTGGGAGCACATGGAACAGGACAGCAAATACCAATGGTACCCACAAAGGTACATAAGGGAGAAGGTGGTCCTTAAAATGTTCATTTTGTGTTCAAGTAACAGCATCTTGAATTGAGCTCAGAAACAAACAGGCAACCAATGCAGATTGCATAATACCTGGCAGCGCCATTTGTCACTTACTGAAGTTTCTGGATGCTTTTCAAGGGAAGCCCCTTATGGATCACGTAGCATGCTTATTAAGTTAGGTGGTTATTGTATGAATTACCATGCCCAGGTTTAGCTTTTTTGGGAAGGAAGCAGCTTGCATACCAACCAGAAAAAATTGCACTTGGCTAGTGCAAACACAAGAAGAGCCTTTCTGGATCAGGCCAAGTGCCCATTTAGTGCAGCTTTCTGTGTCTCACAGTGGCTCACCAGATGCTTCAGGGAGCACTCAAGACAACATGATACCTGCATCCTATTACCACAACCTTGGATTTGGAGCTTCACAGATTATGTGCGAATATCTTTTTGTCTATCTGTTCTAACTCTCCCACCAGTCACTGCTGACTACCTGAGCCTTTGAAAGCACCACCTGATCTAGGAGCACCCTCAGACTTTTCATCCGATTCATGTACGCCTGGTTCTAACAGTCAACTAGAAAACAGTATGTGTGTAGGATTGAGAGCCTAATCCTATGGGCTGTGAGTGCCAGCCTTGCAAGTGCTCGATGGCCACCAGGGCGAGTGTTGTGAGCGGAAAGTTTTCTGGAGGCAGAGAGGGGTGATTTAGGGCATGGGAGAGTGGAATGGGCTGGATTGGGTCAAAGATGAAGGGCGAGGATGGTGGAGCAGGCCTCTGCCACTCCTAACCTCCATCCTTGGCCTGTTGGCCTTATGTGGGCGACTTGGTTCTTTGCCAGCTAAATAGCAGTCCTGCCTATGTACAGCATCCTGCTGCACAGCCTTCTGTGATGCCCGGCTTAGATGTGACTGCCCAGAGCATCCCTGCCACCAGTTCAGCTTGGAAATGGAGCGGCACTTCAACGGACCAATAGAAGGGCCCAATAGAAGGCTCAGGACAAGGAAGGGTTTTTGAGACACAGTGGTTGTGAGTTTGGTGACCATTGCCTTACCCCAAGTAGATTTCCCACCTGCTTAGTTGCAGTGCTGGATGCAGCAAAGTCTCCAGGTCTTTGTTGTATCAGCTCTATATAGGATTGGGCTGTAAGTTTGTTTTCTTCCATCCAACCCCTGTGTTGCATGGAGACCATCCCTCACTCTAGTATTTTGCCACAAACAAGAAAGGTCTGTATACTATTTATGCAGTGAGTTAGAACAATGGCATGCAGAGAGAGGTGTTCAGTGATGGTTCTATAACTCAGGAATTATTTTCCTCTTGAGGCTTGCCAAAGGCCAAGCCTGAGTGCCTTCTGAAGGCACTGTAAGACCTTTCTGTATTTTGGAAACTGGGGACAAGTAAGGAGGAGATATGTTTTAAACTGTCTGATGTTTTCAAAATTGCTCACTATGTGGTTTTTATAAGGTGGCTTGTTCTGTGTGAAAAGGATGGATTAAAGTCTAAGTAAATAAAATAATGTTTCACTTTTACACATTTAGCTATAATACTGTTTTGAATTCAAGCATTAGTCCAATGTGCCTTTTTGCAGACAAAATGAATGGATTAGCTGGGGGATTTTCTTTCTGTGAAACAGAAAAAAATACATGTTTTATAGAGATGCAAATGGAAACAAATGACAATACCTTTATGTAAATATGGTGCATGAAAAGATCTGCAGAGCTGTTCTTTCATAATAGAGTACAACTTGTTTACTAGGTTCTTATTTGATGTGCACACATTTTCAATCTGTGGTATTTGGGCCAGAGTGTACCAGCATTATGCAAAGGGAAGATTAACAGCACTCAATATGAAGCTATGATCCACTTTACTCTTGATTCCCAGACACTATCAACCAAATCAACAAAGAATAAAACTAGTGGAGAGGTCATTTTCATCATTATAAAGGAAATGTCTATCAGAATAGCAAATCTCACTGCATTGAGTGCATTATCTCTTAATCATCATAGTATATGTAGAAAGATTATGAGTAGAGGAAACGGGCAGCCCAATCCTGAGCTGCGTGAGCCAGCACCAGTAGCCTTGTGGGAGCCAGGCAGCCACAGGACGCTCCATGGGAGGAGAGGATGTTTGCCCCCTTTTTCTGCAGTAAGGGCAGACATGTCATGTAGCGGGTACGCAGGGGTACGTGAGTATCCGTTCCTAGGATTAGGGCTGGCCCCGCCCACTCGTCGACCCCATCGGCGCTCCACTCTGCCCCCTGCAACGTTTGAATTGCCTGCACGTTCGAGTTGCCTGCACTTTCTCAGAGCCAGGCAGGCAGCGGAGCAAGGGAAACCAATGGTGGCGGCAGCGTGAGCAGGTAGGCTGCCTGGGGCTCCCTCCCGAGGAGGTGCAGCGGTTCCTGGGGGCGGGAATCGGTAGCCTGCGCAGCGGCCCCGGGTAAGGCCCAGGACTCACAGGCCTTCTCCCAGGCTGCTGCACGGCCTACTGAGGAGGCGTGGCAGTTCCTGGTGGCGGTTCCTGGGTTCCGGCTATGACCTCACTTTTGGTGGGCGGGCCCCGACACAAGTGCCAATAAAAAGTGAGTACCTGTTGCTAAATCATTTAGATGCCATTACTGATAAGGGCGTGGGCAGAGAATGGTCTACTCACCTCTGTGCCAGTAGCTGATACAGAGGTGAGGGCCTCTGTATAGGGACTTGTGGCCCTACAATGGAGGTCAGGATTGGTGGCGAACTTCTCCGCCAGTCCTGCCCCCACTTTGCTTCTCTCCTGCCCACCAACGCCCTCCCACCCTGCCTGAAAAGAGTGCAACAAGGGCTGGGCATGAGGGGCTAGCATTGGGCTGCCGTTCGCACAGTGCCAGCCATGTTGGCTTACTGCTGGAGGTGCCTTCCAGCACCTTCTGCAATATTAGCCTGGCGGTATGAGCTTTACAGCCCATGGTAAGGCCCACAGGATTGGGCCCACAGTCAAGAAAGCAGAGCGCCCAATGAATAACCCAGCTCTCTGACTTTCTTCTGCCCTTAAGGGGCCTGTAGTACTTAAGCCAGTTGGGTCAGATCTGTACATATGGCCTGACATGACAACAGTAGGGAAATTGCCTCCATCACCTCATGAATCTAAGAGCCCATGAGAAGAGAGGCAATGGAGGTTGTTCCTTATGTTCACCTTTCAGTGAAGCCAGCAGGATGGAAACATGTGGAAACATGCCTGAGTTCCTTGGTTCAAATAAAGCACATGCAACAACACATTACTAACCGCAGATATCTTTTCTGGCTCCTCTTCCTGTGGTGTTAAGAGAAAAAGGTAATGAAAGAGGGAAGGGCAGAGCTCAAGCATGTGACCAAAATGATACATTATAAGATGTAATATGTGCAATACATACTGGTGTAGTGCTTTCTCCTTTTTAAATCTTTAAATTGCATGGCAGTTATTCAGTGGTGGTTGTATATGTCATTTGGAACTTCCATATTTTATTAAGATGTCTGTTATTTCTCAGCAGAGAATCATAGTATGCTGGTTGGATATTTCAAGACTCAGAGGATTTTTACGTTAAAGCAAGTAGGGAAAAGCCTTTGGACTTCTTTTTCAGTAAGTAAAACATTTTATTCAGACTTCTCTTTTTGTAGTTCTGCGCACTGTTAATGCCTTACTTACATTGCACACTTTTATGCACACTTACCTGGAAGTAAGTCCCATTTAATTAAATTAGACTTACTTCTAAGTAGGCATGCCTAGGATTGCATTGTAAGTGAATTTTACATGCGACTGAGAAGGAGCAAAAGATAGCATCTGACACATGCAGTACATATATGAGTACTTCCCCCCCCCCAATATATCAGAAAAGCTGCACTTCAAAGCTCAGTAGATCAATGTAAGTAAAGTTACATACAGACACAGGGATCTTCCCCATCTGTCTTACAGTATATCACAGACTTGAGATAATTAGAGAGAGTTTTGTAACGATTTAGTTAGCTCGATACTGCCTCACTTTAGGCTTCTTTGCAGTATCATTTTTTTTTATTGAAAGAAAAAAAATCTTCTAGTGATTACTTTTCACTACATTTGTGTAACCTTTTCTTTGGAAGAAACATTCATGGATCAGACTTCAAATAGTGCTTAGGTATAAAGCTTTGGTGCAGATCGGTTCCTGCCCAAGAAAGCTTTGTCACAGGAGGTTGATAGGGGCAAGCCACAATGTGGTGACTTGTTCCTGTCATATGTGTGTAGAAACTTGCCCTTAGATCAAAGAGATTTTTTTTATTTCTTTATGCACTTGATGTTGTTCCTTGTTATGATAAAAGAGAGCTGTTTATTCACACATGAACTTCAGCTCTCTGAAAGATGATTGCTGTCACAGACAGAAGGTTTGGATTTTAAAGGCTAGCTAGGTTATTAGCTCTCCTGACAAAGCAAGTGGCTGCTTGTGAGAAACGTTATCAGTGTATGAGGCATTACTAATGGGTCCACTTTGGACATGTTTTTTTTCCTATGCATAGATCCGTACATTGTCACCTAGGACTGTGATCTTCATGTGTCATGCCACTCTGCACCCCCATTACACCCTCCCAGTGTTGATCACTGTAGCCAAATAGTCTTATTAGAGAGAGCAGAGGAAATTATTAAGCCTGGCACTAGTGAAAGCTATTTTAGTACAATTGCTAAGAACCTGAGCAGGACTGGGGCACCATCTCCTTTTACCTGAAATACTTCCTTGGTTTGCAGGACAATTAAGAGAATGAAGTGTCATTCTCAGCACATGACAGTGCTGACATGTTCTGGACATGTATCATTCATTTTATGTTTTGTAGTTGAATTTATTCTAGCTCATATCTTTTTCTAATGGCTGCTTGTTGGTGTTTTTTCTGCATATTTTTGGGTTGTGAACCTTTCCGGAAGACAGAATTATTTTTATTTTATGATGTAAACCAGTTTTGTGAACCTTTTTTGTTGAGAAGCACTATATAAATATTCTTAATAATAGCTAGCACTTTTTAAACATATATGGAATGTGAGTTTTTTCACCAAAGTTCTCTGAATTATTTTATTAACATACATTTTAATTTTAATGCACCAATCAATAATATCTTCACATTTATTGACAGGAATTTCTTGCCTAGTGCTGTTTATTGTAGATGAAGAATATGAGATTTTATTGAACCAGTAAAAATTAGGACATAAATAACTATCTCTTTACTTTTCTGCTATATGCAGATATACTACCCCTGTGGGTTTTTTCCATTATGGAAACACTGATGTGGCAAAATGTATAGCAGGAATGTGATAAATTCAGTAGGGCTCTGGTGCAGAATAATGGTCTACATTTTCTAGAAGATATAAAATACGGGTGATTATTCCTTTTTGGAGCTCTTTTTACTTGTTAGGCAAATTGAGATGTTAGGCTTTGGAACAGCGTGAATAGGGAAAAACAGGGTTAATGGATTATTTTGGAGCCTTTATACCTTTACCTCCTCTTCCTTACTGCAGGGCACGTTATGCTAATGAGGCTGTGGCAGTAATGTGAGGAGGAGGGAAGCTAGTGACACTTACAACTTGCTTTTATTTATGTCTGTATAAACATATGATAGGGGTTTGCTGCTTCTGCCAAATGATCATAGATAATCTAAATTGTGATAGGATAGAAAGGTGAAGTAATTTGTCTAGATGGCATATAAGGTAATCTAACCCAGAACTAATTATCCTGAATTTGGATGATAATAATATGAGAGCCTGTGTAGCAAAGCGGCTAAGGGATAGAGCTGTAAATCAGGGCTTCCCTGGTTCAAACCTCATCTCTGTCATTTCACTAGGTAGCTTAGCCACTCCCTGTGAGCCTGGGTTTCCCAGCTCAATATGGTGATACAGGTAAATGATCTCTTGTCCGGATGTCCAAAATCCAGACATCTTTGCCCAAAACGTTTTATAAACTTTCTATAGAAAGATCTTGTGATCATTTCCATGTACAGGCTGTAAGGTCTATTCTCTGCTCTCTGGTGTGTGCTTACGCAGACATCGTTGAAAAATATCAGGGGACAGCAGGCACCCAGCTGGGTAACAGTGAAAAGAGCAAGAGGAAGCCTTTTTCATTTTATTCATGCAATTATTCCAAAATCCAGAAAAGTCCAAAATCTGAACACCTTCCCATCCCAAGGAATCCAGATAAGGGATCATCAACCTCTAATAATACTTCATTACCTTCCAGGATTGTTGTAAGGACAACATCAAGGCATTACATGTAAAGAGCTTTGTACACTCTGGCCATGAGCAGAGTGGTGGGATAGAACATCTGCTCCTCTTCTTTTGCTGTAATTCACTCTTTCCGCACATGAACTTTTATCTACGAGCATTCCTTCCATCTGTTTCTTACTTCATTTTGGCACATTTTAAAAACTGAGACTGGTCTCTGGATTGATTCTGGAAAAGTTCAGAGTGGTAATAGACTTAACAGTTTGTTCCACAGAAACTGGCTTAGCTCTCTGGCCAGCATTGCAAACTGTTCTAGGAAAGAGCCAAGACACTGCAACACCACCTGCTGCTTATCTCTTTTGCGTCACTCCCTGAAGGCAAGAATCTGGCACGTGGGTCCCATGTGACTAGGCAGAAAGGAGGAGGAGAGGAAGAACCAATATGGTTAGGTTGGACTATTGGGTTCCTGCTTTTTATGTCCTGTGAAATGGAACTCAAAATGTTTCTCAAGTTCATCCATGTATTGACTTGATTGGAATATTTCAGCTGAAGCACCAGTTGAGCTCCATTGTTTTCATCCTGAGTTAATTGCAAATAATTTTTAATGAATTGCCCCTTGAGGTTCTTTTTAAGCAGACATTCGGAATATTCAAAATAGCCATGGGCTGTTGCAGTGTAGCAGTTAATGAAATACTGATATCTAAAGGCAGCTATTTCCTATGTCATTGGCAACATAAGTAGCTGACTTGTGCCTTCCTTTTTTCTGCCTTTGATAAATTTCAGTAGAAACCCATCTTACGTGAATAGTTCTGAAGACTATGACTATAAATAATTACGTAGAAGTGTTGATCACATGTGTTTGCTGAAATTATGTACTTGCTGATTTTTAACTAAGCTCACTTACGTAAAATTAACCCATTTCACAGAATACGATAGCTTTTGCTTTTGCTGCAATGTCTTGTGTATTTGCCTGCATAGAGTTAAAAGTTTGAGTGAGGCTTCGTCTTTATATATTGCATCTACCAATGCTAGCCATTAACTAAAGTGGGCGGATCTGAGCAAACATCAAAAGCAGATGTTCAGTAAGATCATAGCGCGCACTTTTAATTCCTTATACCCACCCTTTTCTGATGAACTTGAAGAATGTGTAAAAAGAAATTCTATCCCATTTCCATTAGGCAATTGCTTGTATTTGGTAGCCAGTTGTTAGCTGTTTGACTGTTTCATTTGGTATTTATTACAGAGGTTTTTATCTTGTCTGTCTTCAAGAAAAGCACTCAATATGGTAGTCATACTGTATCTTGTAGAGCTCTGTCAGATATTTGCCATAGTTGATAAGAACTACTTGTGTTCCAACTTTGTAGCTTTCTTTTTTGTAGTTGTTGGAAACTCTATATGTTAATAAAATGACAACATATTATAAAAGTACTAAAAATAAAATAATCCACACTGGTTTACAAGTAAAAACAATATCAAAACCCTTTAATAATGTCATGGATGGTTTTCTTTGCCTTTCTAAAATGTGTGAAGGCCCTCTCTTAGCTGGGTCTTTTGTTGTATTTGTTGTGGAAGTAACTTAACCTTATAAATGTAGCTGGAGAGGTACATCAGGGCCGGCCTTAAGCCAATGTGACCAATGCCATCACAACGGGCCCTGCGCTTTGGGGGCCCCCTCACCAGTGCAGTGAGCATATTGCTTGCTGCTGCAGTCAGTTCTTTTAGGATTGTAGGTCAGTGGGGCCAGCAGAGCAGCTTTACCTTGGGACATCTCAGCTGCCCCAGCTTCTGAAGTGCCCAAAATGGGCCTCCTGGAAGCAATTGGTAGTGACATCATCCTGTCACCACCAACTATTTCCAGGTGCCACACTTTGTGTGTGGCATCACAAGTGCATTTGTTGTTTAATGCTAATTAAACCAGCCAGTAGTGTGATGCTAAGCATATAGCAGGGTATGTATATGCTATTTTACATAGACTAGGATTAGCCACCAGAGACCCAACAGTCAAACCCAGCCTTTCAGTTGCCAGTCCAGTGTGTATAGTAAATGTGGTTATGAGCCTGGTTGATAGAGTGCTTTGCTTATGAGGACTTCTGCAATATTCCAGTAAAATTTGTTGCAGACTGGGGCATTTTGCTGAACGTAAGAGTCAATTTTGCCTCTTTCAATGCAATGAAATTATAGGCATGCCCTGGCATCCATGGTTTCAGTTATCCACAGATATCATTGTTACCGGGATACCTGTTAAAAAGATAGGGGAACATTAAACAGACCTCATTTTTTACCTTGTTGCAACAAAACCACTGATGTTCCTCTATCTTTAAAAAGGTCCTCAGTATCTACTGTTTCAGGTATCCACGGTGGGGTCTGGAATGGAACCCCAGCGGATCCTGGGGCATGCCTGTAATTCAAGTTCCTGTTTTTGCTTTGAATGTGCAATTAGTCCAGGTTGTTTCAGTAATGCATGATAGCAAATACTCTCTGATAAACATGGAGAGATGCTTTATATATAATCCCAAAATATTTCCTCTAGTGAATATTGATAAATTAATTTAAAGGCAGAATGGTTGTCATATCCTATAATGTGTCTTTTATTTTTATGATCTTATTGATACATGCCAGTCACCATCCTGTTGGTATTCACATGTTATATTTCTTGAGAGATAAAAACCACAATTTGCCATATTTAGCTTTTTATATAGATGTAAACTGCTCAAATTGTCATTTTGTGCCATTTGGCCACCATATGCATGCATTTTTGGTGTTGTCTATTGCATATTGCTTGTGAAGGCTGCAGAATAGTGTGGTTTTATTTATTATAGAGTTTTTAAGAAGGGAGGGAGTGGGAGGGAGCATCATGTGAAATGAGATGAAACGAACTTTTGAATTATAGTATAGTACTGGTATCTTCACATACTTCTAACATTGAGTGAATTTTTGAGAAATCTTATATTCCCTCAATTGAGCAAAAAATAAAATAAAAATAAAAGGTGGGTGGTGGGTACATATAGTATTGTGCAAATGTGTAGTATTATGTAGATACTAAATGAGTGAGTTGAATAGTGGTTTGTGGCTCCTGCTGAGTCTGTAAAATGTATCCTTTGGTGGGGTGGAGTGTAGCAATAGTTTGAACCTAATACATTTTGCTAAAGAAGCAACACTCATAATGGGTAAAGAAGAAATTTCCCCATTATCAAGTCAGAGAGGAAGCTGTTAGCCAAGTCATGACTAAAATAAATAGGAAGTGAAAAATGTCTTCTTTGCTTTCATAAACTCTGGCATCTTTCTATCCTAATGTATTTATGTAATATCCTTGGGTCAGTACAGAGATTCCTTAAAAAAAATATTTTAGTTGGTTTTTTGTGGGATTCTGAGACTTGGTATCATTTGTAGCCTTATACTACTGCTTGTAACAGATTTGCTGTGAATCTTGGTTTTTGTTTTATGCACTTTGTTGTCGCTGCATTTTGACAAATGAGAACCATATGTAAGGAAGGAAAGTACAACTTGGTTGCTTTTTTGCAGTGTGTTAAGCCCTGAAACTTCTCTTCCTTGGGGACACCTCCCAACATTTTAATCTATTAATAAAGAGGTTTTGGAAGAAAGATAAGACGCCTCCAAACTCCATTGAAATATTTTGAACAGTGAGCTTATTTTGGCAATATACATGAGAAAAAAAGTAGCTAAAGTATAGTGGTCTTCTCTTCTATATAGGAAAAGTTGGCATAAGCATGGGCCAGACTGTTTTGCTTATACTTACTGTAGATACTGATTGTATGCCTAACTTAAAAATAACCTGAAAGAACATGATACAAATGGACCTCTTTCTTTCCAGGTGGACTTCTTGCTTCTGTGATTACTAGTGAAATCTTAAAATAGGGGTTAGCTTTGTTGGTCTATCTCAGTGGTGTCCAACCTTTTTAGCACCAGGACCCACTATTTAGATACAACAACCTGTCAGAACCCCCCAAAGACTGGAAGTGATGTCATTAAGCAGGAAGTGACATCATTGTGCCAACAGGGCTGGAAGTGATGTTATTGTTTAATAAATCACATGTTGTACTCGTAAACATTTGCATTTGGAGAAATACTGTAGATGGAAAATAAATCTTACACACAGAGAGACTGCAAAATTCCTGATTTTATTGCTGCATGCTGCAATAGTTAAACCATGTGGTGGTTTTTTTTTTAAAGATTTTCTGGGGTAAGTACAGCTTTTTTTGCATGATTTTCATAGGAATTGGGGACGTGGTGGCGCAGCAGGTTAATTCGCTGTTGCTGGGCTTTCCGACCGGAAGGTTGGGAGTTCAAGACTGCACGACGGAGTGAGCTCCCGTTGCTTGTCCCAGCTCCTGCCAACCTAGCAGTTCAAAAGCACCTACATGCAAGTAGATCAATAGGGACCACTTCGGTGGGAAGGAAACGGCATTCCGTCCGCTACGGCGTAGAGTCATGCCGGCCACATGACCACAGAAGCTTGTCCTCGGACAAAACGCCGGCTCTACAGGCTTTGAAACAGAGATGAGCACCGCCTCCTACAGTCGGTCACGACTAGACCATTCGGTCATGGGGAAACCTTTACCTTTACATAGGAATTACTATTCAGCACCCAGAACAGTGCCTGTAAAAACATATATGTAAGCTACCTTAGGTTACCAAATGCAACAGTTGTTTTCAGTTATGTGTACATACAGTACCTTGAAATTTGTTCGAAATCACAATTTCAGAGGGTTTCTTGAAAATTTTGCAAAAACTCAACTTTTTAAATGGTGCACAAACACATCTATGGTAGAAAATGGGTTCCACCCCCTCCCCCCGAAAATGAGTTCGCAACCCCAGGGCAACCATTTCAAACATTGTGCCATGGCATGGATGGTTGAGTTTGGATGAGGGTCATTTCTTAATAGGGCCATTGGGTTATGTGAGCCCCACACCAACATGTGGTGTGCCTCGTCAATGGTTAAAACATTGATGGTGTGCCTTGATAACTTTAGCACCTTGTTTGTGTGTCATGAGATGAAAAAGGTTGAAAATTGCTGTCTTAGGGGTTGCAACCCCTAGGTTGGGAATTACTGGTTTGTTAGACTTAATACAAAAAAAAATCCTACTGAAATCTTAAAGAACAGTAAATCCAGCAGCCTTCTTTTTCACACTTCCATGGTTATTAAGTTACTTCATCAAATAATTTTAAAACTGTTTGTTTCATCTTAGATCCCAAAGTATAGTGCAGATGTAATGTATGTTTGTTATAAAATAGTATCCTTTCTTTTGGTCCCAATTAAGAAACTCCCAAAGCAACTTATAAAACAAATTCGGAAACTCAGTCCTAACAAAACATAAAATAAATGTCAGGTGAGGCAGCTAATCCAATTATAAAACTGTACCAGTACTGTCTACCAAAAAACTGACTAAAAACAAAGCTTAGCAGATGTGTTTTACCATCCGTTTTAACACCAGCAATGAGCGGAGTAAGTTTGTTTCTTGTGTCCCAATATTCCACAGCAATAGGATTCAAAGCAGTGATGTCATGCACCCACTACGCACGACTACATGAGTACCGGTTCCTAGAAGTTGAGCTGGCCCCGCCCACTCGAAGCTGGCTCCGTCAGCTGGTTGGCTCAGCAGCTGCGTATGCGTACTGCATGCCCGCAGCCGTTGCTTGCACTTTCTGTAAGGAGGCAGGCAGCATGGTGGTGGTGGCAGCAGCGGAGCGAGAGGACCAGAGGCGGCGGCGGCGGCAGCAGTGAGGGAGACCCGGGAATAAGGCAGCAAGCATGAGAAGGTAGGCTGCCTAGGGCTCCCGCTCCCTCCAGCCGCACAGATCCAGCGTCCCGGTTCCTCCTGCAGCCTCCCCCCAGCCCCCACGCGGTCTTTTTTTTTGTCGCCCGTTCCCCCTCCTGCTCCTTGCCAGCCGGCCCGGCGCTCGGTCGGGCGTCCGCTGGGCCGCATGGCCCAGTGGGCGCCCATTCCCCCTCCTGCGCCTTGCCAGTTCCTTGCATTTAACATTAAAGTTAAATGGCTCCCTGTCTCAAAAGGGCTCACAATCTTGTACAGTCTAGCCTGCTATTTAACCAGGGAACAGTTGAAGCAAAATATGTCTATACACATCTCTAGAAAGCAAAGCAATAGAAGTTAAATCAACACTAACCACAAGCTGAAGTTACTACAGACATGATCACATCCATGACAACAATCATGACCTCACTTCCGGCTATGACCTCACTTCCTGCCACGACATCACTTCCGGCTTATGATGTCACTTCCGGTGGGCGGACCCCGACAAGTGCCAATCAAAAGTGCGTACCTGTTCCTAAATCATTTGGATGACACCACTGATTCAAAGTTAGGCCTTGGATGAAAAGAGCAACAGGCAGGCAGCTCTTTCAGGAGAGGGAGGTCCTTGAGACGTAGTTCTAAGCTGCATAGGGCTGCATAATACTGTATTGCCATCTGTGGCTATCGGACTGGAAATGGATTCCAAACTTGATATGAGTGTTTTCTTGTTCCTCCTCTCCTTCTCCTTAACCATGGTGTTGTGTTATGGGGCTGAGCCACAAGGAAAAGAAGATTCTTCTCTTCTCATACTTGACATGGAGTCATATCAGAGGCCCAAAAGCTATTGTATACAGACCTGTATCTGTAACTGGAAGAATAAAAAGAGCAACAGATACTAAAGCATTAGGTTGTGCTGCACCTAATATTGAGGCTTACTGTGTTTGTCTTCCAGTAGCAGTACTTGGAGAAAAATATGTGAAAACTATTATTAGAAAAAATGAAATAACCTCTATGTAACTATAGGATTATAACTATGTAACTATAGGATGTAATAACTATAGGATTTTATTATAATTGGGAGCTTCAAGTTGCATTCAGCCAAGCCATATGCATAGCAGTCTTACAGATTCCTGAACAGAATTCATTTCTCTGAATTGCTCAGACTTCCTTCCCTTGTTCTGTGGATCATTGAAGAAAAATGTTGGCTCTATCTTGCAGAAAGTCTTTATTGCAGACAGTTTCTTTGACTGAAGGAAATGGAAGTAGTGTTAACACGAAACTCATTTGAGTTTCTGTTCTTATGTTGTAAACTTGTTTTATTTTGGTAAACCTTAAAATGCAATAGACAAAATGTTTTTAAAACCTGAACCTTGCTGGGAGTGCCCAGGTCTTAGGAACTTCAATTGCGATGAAGAGCTTTCAAGGAAAAATTTGAGCTCCAAATTTTTCTAGTTGATGCCAAATAGCTGTTAGCCAATTTTAGGCATTTTTTTTTTGGTAAAGTGATGATGCAGCCCCTTCCTTGGGCCATGAATTTCTCTGTCTACTTTTCTCCTAGAATTTAAAATGTGACACTTTGAATTGTGCACTTTGAATTGTACCAATCTTGGAATGAATCTTTGTGATTTTTGCTGATTTCTTCCTACCAATTCAAATTTAATTTAAGCAATTGAAAATTTATTAGTTTAATAATAAGGAAATTATCATCTTTTTTTTTTTTAAACCATCTTTTTACAGTGCCATAGACAGGCCTGAGTGGCATAGCCCTAAGGCATCTACTGTAGCATACTGTGTTTCTACATGGAATTGTCCCTCTTTGGTGGTAATATTGCTTTTCAGATTGTCTTTATAGCCATGACTCATGCTATCCTTTGGCCTTGGCCAACCAAAACAAGTTTTGGTTTTGACTTTTCTTTTGAGAACATTTTAGGTCTTCAGCCAGGACTTTTTTCCTTGAAAACTATGTATCATAAGCATATTTCTCAAGGCCTTGGTATCGATAGAGAGGTTGAGATTTTTCTGAGTCTTTCTATTTACTTGCATTTTGACATTGATAAAAAGATGCAGTAGAAACACAACATAAGAATAAAGAAACACAAAAGGCTGGAGAGGAAGGATGTTATTGGGAAGTATGACTTGCCTGAAGAGAAAGTTGTAGTGTCAGATGGAGCTAGTAGTTCTCTGGGATGATTTGATGCTTAGTCTCTGTCATGTACACAAGTTAAAAAAAGATTTAGTATATAGGCAAAAGTACAAGTTATGAATGGAGAAGGGATGATAGATGACATAGAGAAGGCAGAACTGTTTAATATGTATTTTGCACCTGTCTCCCCTCCCCCCCCAAAAGAGAAAAGTGGCCTGGTAATTACTCCAAGGAACTTAGAGCATCACAGCTCAAGACAGGTGAAGAGATGGTATTGGACCAACACCTTGTTACTTTAAATGAATTTAAGTCCCAGAGGCAGATGCATTTCACCCCAGAGTACTTGAATGACCTTGCAGATGTGATCTCTGAGCCACTGACTATAATCTTTGAGAACGTTTGGAGAACGAGTGAGGTGCTAGAGGCCTGGAGATGAGCAAATGTCACTCATCACTTTACAAAAAGAAGAAAAGGAGCATCTGGGAAACTACAACTACTCAGAAAGATCCTGGAACTGATTGTTAAGTGGAATGTCTGTGAGCACTTAGAAAATAATGGGTTGATTTCTAGGAGCCAGCATGGGTTTCTCAGGGACCAAGTTGTACCGGAAGAATCTCATCTCCTTCTTTAAATAGTGTGATTAGTCTGATCAATTCTGGGAATGCTGTGAACATAGTGTACCATTTGAGCAAAGTATCTGATGAAGTCTTCCTTGATATCCTTATGGATAAGATATTTAAATGTGGGCTAGATTTTACTATTGTCAGGTGGATTCAAAACTGGTTGAACCACCATTCTAGTGAGTTCTGTTAAATGGTTTTACACCAACCTGGAGGGATGTATTGAGTAGGGGTATGACTACAGGGTTGTGACTGTCAGTGGCATACAAATCAGGGGCTGGGTCCCCTGGATGCCATTCTCTGAGGGGGTGACACCACTAGGGATCGAAATTGTAAAAATCACTCTTTTATGGAATAACACCACTCTGTTATATACCATTTGATGTGGAATTTCACCAGGAATTCAGTGAAACAAACCGGAGTGTGATATCCTCATTCTATCAAATGTTATGGCTAAAAACCAAAAATTAAACTTCTTATGTAAAAATAATGATTTGTTAAAATTGCGGTGATGCTATACCCATACTGAGCAGGAGTTTGGACTGGATGACTCTTGCCCCTCCCAACTCTAATTTTGTATTATTTTAACCATATTCAAACTGGAGTAGGTAGGTTTCTCCAGCTCAAGCTGCATGCTGACAGAGATGAGTATGACTGTTTCTTTAGATATTCAAGAGATATTAAATCTGTTGATTATTAAATTAGATGCTCCTTTTTTCATTTTCAAGTTGGGCTGCTATCTTAAGACTTGAACCAACAGAATATCAGGGTATCAGTCTATATATTTTTAGCTCCTGTGCTGGAGGAGACCCATGGAAAATACAACTGCACCAAACCTTAAAAGGTCAAGAAACCAAAAGAAAGACAAGTTTAAAAAAATCTTAACATCTTTAATGTGATATGCAACTTTTGCACAGTTCCTACTGTGATGTGATAGATGTGATTTATCCTGCTCAACATTTTAGCCAGGAACAGACCTGTAACATTTTGTCAGTTCGAGCTGTTCCAGGATCTTCAGTTTTAAAGGATAACGTAGTGATTTGCATGTATGTGCACACTGCACAGCTGTATGGTATATGAGTACTTTGTGTATCTATGCCTGGATACTTTGGTAGTTATGCGAGACCATGCCAAGAGGACTGTCAGATTTGGCTGTATCCTGGAATTGTAGCAAGATAATCCTGACACTCAAGAATCCCCTCAGGTTTTTTTCCTGAACATTACAACCAGGGAGGAAGCAGATGACATGGAACACATCATTATCAGCATTTGTGCTCCATCCTCTTTCAAAAGCCAAAAATGTCCGAAATGAATGGAGGGTCACAATCACTTTCAGATGCAGTATCTAAGTAGGTACTTGCATATCGTCATATGGCTGATATTGTCATCTGCCACAATGCCAGGGCCTTTCCTGCAGTCCTTATACTTTTCTCATTGCATCTTACCCCATCGGTATGGTGTAATATGCATTAAAGAAGTATTCTTATCTCATGTTTGAGATAAATGCCATTCACGTTAGTCTAATCTTTGTACTTGGAGAAGGGAAACATGCATGTAGGCTACAAGATGTTGATGCTACAGGTAGCATTGGGAACTCAAGGACACAGTGTGGTTATTTCCTATACAAATGGAAAAGATGACTTTTTGTTGAAGTAATAAACATAGCTGAACATTAATCTCAGTGTATAAATGTTCAGCTATGTTTATGGTGTAGCACAGGGGTGTCAAATAGAAGGCCTGGGGCCATATGTGGGCTGCAGAAACTCTTCAGTTGTCCCTCGGGCTCTTCCCAGCACTGCCTACAGCTGCTTTCAGCTGCTGAGCTGAGCCAAGGTGGCACTGTTGAAAGGATAGCCTGCATGATAATTGGATTCTCCCATTATCTTAAAATTATGATCGAGAGTTGCGTGTTTTCTATTTGTAGCTAATGAGTCCCTCAGTGAGGGAAAAAAATGTGCTGATTTCTGCTCATGATATCACTTCCTGCTTAATTATATCCCAGGCCTCAGCAGGCATCATAAATGCTGTTTGACCCTCTGTATGAAATGAGTTTGACACCCCTGGTGTAGCAGAAGTCTTGGCAAGAGGCAGAATATCTCTTTGGTCCAATTAGTGGTCTGGGATGTACACTGTTTCACAAATTTGTTGTTCCAGCTAGTAAATAGTATTTTATACTATTTCCCCTCACCCTCATTCAAAGGGTAAAGCCAGGATGTGAGGTACTGCATAATCCCATCATGCACGGCTCACAGTCTGAAAATTCAGCCACAAGTCACTTGTGAAATATTATTTAGGAAAAATATTATTCATTTTCACCAAAATGATTATGTATAAAATTGTGTTGCTTCCTCCAAGAAGCTTTGTTTTAAGGAATTCTGTAGCTGTGCACCCTAGTATCTGAGAAGATATTTCCCTTTGTCTTTTTATGCCTGTGAGTAAGGAAGATGGATTAGATAGGCAGTCAGTAGTCAGGATCCTTGCCAGACATTTTTCACAAAGCAGTGCCATTTCTTTTGCTAAAGATCGTGTGCCTTGTGTAAACCTAGGAAACAAAAGTAACACAGGGGTAAAGTAAAAATGTTTGTTGCTGGGGGAGAACATTTTAACAAATCATTATCATTGTATAGGAAAAATGTTTGTATCCAGACTGGTGGGAGGATACAAAATGTTTGTATCCAGTCTTTTGGAAGGTCTTTCTGCCATCTCCCAAATAACGATTCTCACTTGAATGCCTAGTTTTATAGTGACATTCAAACATGTGGAATGGGGCCATAAACTGTGTATGTGAAAGGTCTTGCCAGTAAGTTGGAAAGAGAGACCACTGTGTAAAGAGAATGTGTCCAAGGATGTTTAGTTTTCTAATGTGATTAATGATGGAGGATAGAGGTGAACAGTGATTGTTTTTCATAAGATGAAAGTTCAAATGAATATCATTTTAAATAAATCTTCATCCCTCTGTGTGAAAATTCCAGCAATTGTAGCCTGATCTCGTATATAACAAATTTGCATGTATCTGATGGCCCATTCTTATCCAATTCTTCCTTTGCTGATTCAGTAGTGCCAAAATGGTGACCACTGCATCCTGTGGTGGTGGTGTAGTTGCAGAAGTCTCCTCTGGATAAGGGAACATTTGCTCTCTTACCTGGTGGTAAGCCTCCATGGGACAGAAGGTCTAATCAGACCTTTGCTAGCTAAATATAGGTGTGACCCAGTATGCACAGTTTCAGTTATTCACAGATATTATGAATACTGGATGTTTATTAAAAAGATAGGGGAACATTAAACAAATCTTTTTCTTTACCTTGTTGTAGAAAAAACTACCGATGTTCCCCTATCTTTAAAAAGGTGTCCCCAGTATCCATGGTTTCAAGTATCCACTGTAGAGTCTGGAACGGAACTCCAGCAGTTACAGGAGCATGCCTGTAGTTGGGCACTGGCCTGAGTTTACCTGCATACGCCATGTGTCTGGATCTGGGAAAAGGGATTGGATTGGTGCACACCAGTGGTGTTATCTAAATGATTTAAGAACAGGTACTCACTTTTGATTGGCACGTGTCGGGACCCGCCCACCGGAAGTGACGTCATAAGCCAGAAGTGATGTCGTGGCAGGAAGTGACATGAAAAAAGCCCTTTTTGAGGCCTCAGATGATTTTAAACTGACCCAACAGTTGCAACGGTATTCCACAGCACCCCCAGAACATGTTAAGGAGGCCTGGCATCATGTTAAAACCCCAGAGCAACTCATTTTTCAGTGGCAAGGAAAGGAAAGGCTCCGCTCGCTGCCTTCCTGCCTGGCTGGCTCTGAGAACATGCAGGCAACTCAAACATGCAGGAAATTCAAACGTTGCAGAGGGCGGAGTCGACGAGTGGGCGGGCGAATGGGCGGGGCCAGCTGTAATCCTAGAAACCGGTACTCGCGTACCCCCTGCATGACATCACTGGTGCACACCTAATCTTTTCTGCAACTTCTTCCTTGATAAAATGTACATGCCCTTAAAAGTCCCAAGCATGGGAAACATTGGAAAATATGATGACTAAAACCACTGTTAGTGATTAGCCTTCCCTTATTTCTCTACTGCTCTAGTAAGGTTAAATCTACTTAGTTTGCCTCAATCATGTGACATGTATCATGTGTCAAGTACTGCGTGCAAGCCTCTGTGTTCTAGTTCCTATGGCTATACTTGATCAGTCTAAGCATGTTCACTAGCGGCACAGAAATCTTTTCTAGACTTGCTGTATAAATGCAGCAGGCAATTATAGTGGGCATGCCCATTATAGTGGACATGTAGAGTTTGATCAGTTCATTACCAAGATATTTGTGAGGTGCTTGGTCCAGCTGAAATACACTACATAAATTCTCCTCGCAAGGGAACTATCTGTGGCCTGTCATTTGTTGTGGTGAATGAAGCAGGTAATTCTTGGAACAACCAAGGCGTAAAATAACACACTGTATACAAAAGTCCCAGCTTTGTGGGTTTTCTGCACCAGAGAGACTGCACAGATACTGCTTGGTATGGCCTGTAGAATGTAATATACAAATGCTTACGTCCTGGTGCTCCTTAGGCCTAGATTTTTAATAGACAGGCCCTTTCCTGTCAAAAGCAAATATATACTATATCATTGTTGAAAATTGTGAGGTGATGGTGAGATACACAGGCTGACAAGGGCAAAGTACTGGCATTTTTTCAGCAATTCAACACCATTTTGTAGACTGCTCTAATTTCTTCCTCATCTTACTGCTTGTTTCTGTGTATGTTTGCTTGGAAGCAAGTTCCACTGAAGTTGATCAATCAATCAATCAACAGGTACTTATATACCGCTTTTCAACACGAAGTTCACAAAGCGGTTTACAGGCAAATAGTAATAATAAAGTTAAATGGCTCCCTGTCCCAAAAGGGCTCACAATCTAAAAAAATTCAGACCGCCAGCAACAGCCACTAGAAAGACTGCGCAGGGGTGAAGAGGGACAGTTACTCTCCCCCTGCTAAATATAAGAGGAATATAAGAGGAACACCACTGGAAAAAGTGCCTCTTGTCCAGTTAGATGGGTCGTACTTTCAAATAAGTGCTGGTAGGGTTGTGGTCAAAATAAATGTGATATTTGATATTTCCATTTCATCTTTCTCTTGATCTCCATACAGGGTTTCCAGGATGCTTGCTTAGAATTCACTCCAGAATTGTGTTTATGTGAAAGAAAATAATTTGTGGCTCTATTATATATCAGTTTCTGTTTTTCTTATGTTTTACTCTTGGGAGTAAGTGCAAGAGTGACTGATCTGTGACTCTTGCTAATAGATTTCCCTGCTAACTGGGCAAGAGGCACTTTTTCAAGTGGTGTTCCTCTTATATTTAGCAGGGGAAGAGTAATTGTCCCTCTTCACCCCTGCACAGTCTTTCTAGTGGCTGTTGCGGGTGGTCTGCCTTTTTTAGATTGTGAGCCCTTTGGGACAGGGAGCCATTTAACTTTATTATTATTACTATTTGCCTGTAAACCGCTTTGTGAACTTCATGTTGAAAAGCGGTATATAAGTACCTGTTGATTGATTGATTGATTTCCTTAGTAGCGTTCCTGTGAAATATGCATAATTCTTCAGATAAAGAGCTGTCTTTTTGTTGCCAGTTGATGAAGAGCTGGGATTTGTTGCCAGTGAAACTGATTAGGGGTGTGTGTATTCTGCAGACCCATAATGTATTTTATGCTCCTTAATGTCAGATAAATAACTGACAGTGCAATCTTAACCTGGAGTTGGGTCAGCAAAGTTTGGCCGGCACAAGGGCTACCCTAAAGCACATTTGGACCACTCTTGGAGTCAGGAAGGATGGCATCTCTGACTCTGAGAGTGGTCCAAACATACTTTATGGTGTCCCTTGTGCCAGCCAAACTTTGCTAGCCTAACTGTGCCGGCCTAACTCCAGATTGGGATTGCACTCTGAATCTGGTCTATAAAATGGAAATGATGTTTCAGTATGGAAATGAAGAGGTTTTTAAAAAAATCATGTTTGTCTATTCAGTACAAACTACCATTGGTTTCCCCCCCCCAGCAATTTTTATTAAATTACCAGTAGTAATGTGTAGAGAATGAGTCATCTTGTCTCCTGCCACATGGCGTTTCAATGAAACATTTTACCGATTACTATTACTTGGCATGTTTAACCCATATTTCTAAGCTGATAAATGCCCAATGGGGATTTAGGCTGATGACCAGATGTTACATCCAGATTATAGGACTATCTCAGAATTCCTTAAACCATCATACCTGAATTTGCTCTGACCAAAAAAACATAGTGGAACCCACGCACCACTGCCTCTCCCTGTGTAACTGAGAAATTAGCTTCTTGGTCAATTTCCTATAGTCCGTGGTGTACAAATGGGGGACCGCGGGCCACCCTCAGCAGGGGTGACACTACTAGGGACCAAAATTATGAAAACCACGGTTTTAAGAAATAATACCATTTGATGTGGAATTTCACAAGGAATTCAATGAAACAAACTGGAGTGTAATATCTTCATTCTATCAACAGTTATGGCCAAAAACAAAACAAAAAATGAAAATACAACACTATTATGTAACATTATCTATGATGGCTACATTGAACCTCCAGATGCAAGGGCAGTATTTCACTACTATGTGTAGGGGAACAGTAGCAGGAGAGGGCACTGCTTGTGGGGAAAAATATTTATTACATTTATTTTTCTGGCCATTATTATTTTTCATGTCATGACTGTTACTATCTCTCAGCCTCGCCTACCTCAAATGCATGCTTTCTTAGGCTTTGCATAGATGGGCTGATTAAATAAGACGTTGAAAATATAGACGGATCCCTGTATTCGCGGATCCAGTGCCAGCATATTCAGTTACCCATGGATCTGCAGATTGTAGCCTCCCCGTGTGCCTGTTAACATTGTTGAAAAGCTTACCACTGTTGAAAGGCTTACCTTACTGCTTAGCATAGATAGTGTCTTCAAGCATTCAGGCTACCAACAGCCTGCCTGTGCGTCGCTATAAACTTGAATGCTTATAGCAACCTGTAAAAGCAGGTTTTCAACCTGGCAAGCCTTTCAGCAATGTGAATGGGTGCAAGGGTGACGTGGAGATAGGGTTCCTCCATATCCTCAGTTTCCATATTGGCAGGGGCCCCTAGAACAAATCCCCCAGCAGATACGGGGCCTTCCTGTATTCCTTGCTAAATGTTCAAGTGGGAAAACCAGTTAGCAATCTGGTTCTTGTTCCTACACTTCAATGTAACAATTACTTAGGGCTAGTGATGTCATTCAGGGGGAACGGACCAGAACGGGCGTTCCGGATCCTAACAGGCTCCGTGGCTGGTTCTGGGTTCCCAACAAGTGCCAATCAAAAGTGAGTTCCTGTTCCTAAATCATTTGAATGACACCACTGCTTAGGGCACAATCCTAACCAACTTTCCAGCCCTGACATTGCAAGGAAATGTTTGTTCCCTTACCTTGGAGTTTCATTGACCTAACCCTGGTGCTGGAAAGTAGATTATATTAGTATTTTACCCTCAATAACTGATTCGGTGCAGGTACACATAGAAATAAGTCTCATTGAGCTTAGTAGAGCTTACTGTCAAGGAAATGTGCATAGGATTGCACCCTAAGTAGCAGTGTTAGCATTCAGTTTATGCTGACAGTACTAGTACTTATAATCGTTTTAGAAATTAAGAACTCAGACATGCTTATATTTTTGTGACGGGCCTCCAAATCCTAAACTGCGCTGGTGCATCAGGGCTGCATGGCCTCCTTGGCATCCATTGCTGTTTTATGGTAGGCCGATGGGCTCCTTGGGGTATGGGGATATTTTTCCCCTTATCCCCAGTAATGCCCCAGCTGCCCTATGAGGCTACTTGGACCTAAGCCAGCTGTTTAGCTGACGGACGTTCAGGTAGTAATGTTGGCTGACCCGGAAGAAGGTTAATAATAATAATAATAATAATAATTAATTGGATTTATATACCGCCTTTCTTAGGTCACCAGATTTCTCTAATGACTATAACTCAAGGCGGTTTACATAGGCAGACTTTATTCAGAAACCCGAAGGTTTTTACAATTTTTACAGAAATGTTCTAGCTTCAAGAACTACACACATACAGATGGCTCTTTCTGGATTTAGTCCTTCTTTCTGGCCACCTGTTTGTCTTCTTGCTGGCTGATAAACGGCTTCCCTGCTCCTACCAGAGAAGCGGCTGAACTTCGGCACAACTCCCCCTCACACAAGGCAGCCAAAGCTCAGCTGTTAATCAGTTGCAATTAATGAGGTCTGCCGCTCACAGAGACTTTTGGCTGTCCCAAACTGGCGATCTTCAGCTCTTATCTTCAGGCAAACGGAGGCATTACCCCTCTCGACTAAATCTTCTGGTTAGGATATGGCGGAGGCCTGTTCTGCTGATCTCTCCCCTTCCTGGGCCTGATTCGTCCCCCTGTTCCACCATCCCAAAATGCTGTCTTCTCACCATCCTTTCAATACCCTCTGCTGCCCAGTGCGAACTTCACCTCCACTGCTAGTGGTCAGCCTGGATGCAGTGGCAGCTGAGCATCACAGGCCTCCCCGCCAGCGCTGCCTACTCTCTGAGTGTCGCAATGTGCCTTATGGAGGGTGTCTGAAGGGACTGCTGCACTGGCAGATCAGCCTGAGTTTATTGTGTGCATATCGATTTGCATTGTTCTGTCAATCAATGGACTGGCTCTCTTTGCCTTGCTAATAAAATAAGCTTTGCATATGCTTCAGGAGAAGTGTGTGTAAGTTGTACTAAAAAGAATAATCTTCCATATCTAATTTTATCCTTGCTGTCAGAACTGTTTTTCTCTATGTATAAGTTAACTTACTCTTTGCTGTATGATTATAATTTTCTTTGGTGTTATCTGTTCTGTCTTTACCATAATTTTTCTCTGCTCTAATCCAGATAGCATTTCTGTAACTATTAGGTGTGTGATCCACAATCTTTTTGCGGAAACTGATAATAGTTGATAAAATGTCTAAGGGCTGTTCTGTATTCCTGACAGCAGCCAGATTTCACCCGTCTGCTGCGGTAAACAAAGAAGTGGTGAGCCATGATTGGGACTGAGCTATGTCCAAACTTTCCAAACAGGCGTTATACTGTTAAACCCAGTGGATAACAAGATTTAGGTTCCTGAAGACCCCAGAAGACACCAAATCCACTGTTAGGGAGTTATTAATCCTGTGGGATCAGTAGCGTTGGTGGTAGGAGTAGCCAGTAGCAGCAACTTTCATGGATGCCAGGATGCCTAAGATGCAGCAGAGACTTTCAAAATGGCACCAGTGAATAGCACAGATAGCGTTAAAATGGCCATGGGAAGCTTCTGAAAGTCTCCATTGGCATTCTGAAGATACCCACTCCATTTTGAAGCTTCCCACAGCCATTTTAAATATCTCTACGCTATTTGTGGGTGCCATTTTGAAGGTTTACACTAGCATCCTGAGGGTTTCCACTGGCATTTTGAACATAACAGAGACCTTCACAAAGCCGCAGATAACTGAGAACATCCTGCAAATACAGTAAGCGTCAATTCTGTACCCCACAGATAACTGAATCCATGGGTAGCAAGGATTGACAGTATCTTTCATGTACCATTCACCTGTTGTACCATGTTTTAATCGTCAATCTGGTTCTGATAAATTTATGTGACTTTTATTAACAAATGGCAGAAACAGCATCACACTGAATATGGGAATGTATAACTATTTTGTATTCAAATATGGTGGTTCTCTTAAGTTACTATTAACATTCTCAAAACTGCAGTCTTAATCACAATTACCTGGGTGTTAGTCCCATTAAGCTTAACGGGATTGAACTCAATGGGGCTTACTTTTGAGTAGACTGCATAGTATTGCATTGTAAAAGTAGGAATTGCTGAAACCCTACTCTTAATTACATGCAATAATTTAGCAATGAACTTCACAGTTCATTACTGTCCGTCACTCTGCAGTGTATCCCTGTTCATAATAAGTCTGAAATTTCAACCAGCGTGTTTGGTATCATCACAAGCTGAAGATGGAATTACAACTTTAATTTAGGTAATTTAATTCAAATGTCTTTCTTACTGCTAGAATTCCTAGAAGTGGTGGTGACCATTGTGGGTATATTGAAATGCTTTTATATTGGGAACCCATGGTGTCCCCATTCTTAGAAACTGTTGGTATGTGATTTGGAACACTGGTGTAAATTTGCAAGTTGAAATGGGTTAGCAACTGAGCTTTTAGGCGGGAACCTGATCATGTGATATGTACAGGTAAATGTTGCGATTATGTACGGGCTTTAACTGGACTGTGTGTCAGTTAGTCTGTGTTAGTGTGTGAGGAGCTGTCTTTGGAGTTAGATGCGTGGAGAGAGAGAGAGCTTGATATGATTTCTGAAAGCTGTTCTATGTAAATATGTTCTATAATACAAAGTTATATTTAGAACAAGTCTCCGCATCTTTATTTGGAAGAACCTAAAGGTCACTCAACGTGTCCACCCTAACGCACCAAACTCTCCTTCAGAAACTCAGTATTCAGTTTACTATCCAGGTAAAAATGCTTTCTGTTGTAGCTTTATATTGAGCCAACATCTTAAGTGAACATCTGCAACAAAGTTATAGAATGTACTTTAGACCAGCGGTCTTCAACCTTTTTCATGCCACAACCCCAATAAATAAATACATAAAGTATGACATAGGTAACCCACTGTTGATCCCACCACCCTCCAGAGCAGAGCCATTATGGCTCAGAGCATGGTGGGGCAGCGTGATGTCCCTGCCCCCCAGCACAGCCGCCTGCCACACCTCCCAGTGTGCAGAATCACTCCATTTAGGAGCATACAGGATGCAAGGGCAGTAGGAAGGTCCAAAAAGCATGTCACTTTTTCCCCCCCTGCTGTGCCCGCTCCCCTCATGGCACCATAAATGTACTTCTTCTCCTGGGACCCTACCCACCCTGTTACTGGCTGTTAAAGGGATGGGGAGTACATTCACTCTCCCAGCATTCACCAGATATTCTTATTGGAGACAGTAGACAATGTTACTATGAATGCTGGAACTAGTGAAAGCTGTTTTAGTGCAATTGCTGAAAACCTGAGCAGGACACATCTCCTGGTACTTGAAGGGCACTAGATGCCTCCTCTTTTACCTGGTGATGTTCTAGTCTAGTGCAAAACAAAGCTATTTTGTTTCCAGAAGTTGCCACAACCCTGCAACCGAAACTTCGCCTTGGGTCACAACCCCAAGGTTGAAAAACAGTGCTTTAGACATACTGTATCTTCACTTTTGCTTGAATTCGAGGCCTTGGGTTTTTAAAGTACAGTCAGCCAACATCTTAGCATTCTTTATTTGCACAGATTAACTGCATGCACTTGAAAAACCATTGCCTCCAAGAGAGAAAAACAAAAGTTTAAATAGTGCAGGCGATTCTATCTGCCATTGCACATATTGAATATGTACATATATATGTATTAAATATTTTTCCAATGTAAGCATTTTTCAAGGCAATTTTAGTTTTAAAAGTTGACTCTGGAACATAACTTGCATAAGATGATAGGTGACAGTACCATCAATATTTAGGTGTTTTATTATTATTTAGTCTTTTGCTGCTGTAAATGCTGTACGTTGTTTTATGGACTTTTGTTATCTGGTTGTTCTTATTGCTGTTTTTATTGCTGCTGTTCATACTGATGCCATCCTCTCTCTGTTTTTATATTTATATATTTTCATGTTGCCTGCTGCTCTTTGATTGGTGGTTTTATGTTTAGTTTCATTGTACTACTATGTATATTTTGTTAGCCGACTTGATGTCCCACACTAGTGGAGGGAAACGCTGAATAAAACCACTATAAATAAATTAAATATTGCAGAACATATTTCTTCCATTTTAAAACCAGGAAACACCAAGGAAATTCCAAATCCATCACTGAGAACATACAACTGTGGAAGAAATGCATTGCACACATTCCCATCTATTGTTGGTATTCTGATATTGTTTTAATCAGAGCTGTAGGCTGCTTTGGGGGCTACATGTGTGCAAATTATTCCTTATGGTACTGTTATATGAATTGGGGAGTGATTATCAATAGCTTAATTTTAATTATGTTCAGTTCTACTGACTTCAATTCGATTACTTTCAGATAATAGCAATGCTGCCTAAAGCTGCAATCCTAAAAATATTCACATGGGATTAAATCCCACTGAACTCCATGCAACATACTATTGCATAAAATGCAGAGTCTCAAACTGCCCATGCTAGAGAGATCTGGATGGGTGAAAATGGTGATAACAAAATAAAACGCATAACACTGTTTTTTAAACCTCTTATTTTTGTTTTAAAAAGCCCAAATCTGGGAAAAATAACTTTTATTTATTTATTATTTAATGGGGGGCTTCATCTGCGGACACTGTACTACCTACGTAGTACAAGTTTAAAGCAATTATAATAGTAATGTACATTTTGGATAAAAATACATAACACTGATTTTTGCACTTCTACCTTTGGAAAACACCGAAATCCATTAAAAAAAAAACCATTTTCATTTCATTAACCTTTATTAGGCATTAACAAAAATATAAACAGCCACGACATAGCATATAAGCAAGGCAACCAAACCACCGACTTACGAGGGCTTAGCAACATTACTCGTCACCATATACAGGGTCAGTATTCCACCTCTTATGTAGTAGATAGATCCCCCCACCCTCAGTAGATGATGAGGACATCCAGTTTAACTCTACGTCATAACATTATAGCATGAATTATAGCTATGTGGGTAATAATTACCTTATCTGATGAGGAAAAAAAGGAACACAGAATGGCTCTCAGTAGCAAACACAACACTAAGCCCTCTGTAGCAAAACAACGATGGATTCGAACGATCCATGCATAGGTCCTCGTCCAAAGAGCAATGAAATATCATGTGCGCCAGAGTTTCTGAAACCCCCGAGTTACAGTCACAATGTATATTAACCTCTGCCTGCCGACAGAATCTAGCAGTTGGCTCTTTTGATGGCAGCGCACTACAGCAAGCCAATGTATAAGCACAGTGAGCCTGAGGTTCCTCTATCAGGCGAAGAAATCTGGAGGTCAGTCCAAAAATAGTAACTGCAGGTAAAGCAGGGAGCAAATCTTGGTCTCCACCACATAAATTTTTTGCCTTCTGAAAACCCATAATCTTAAGTCAGTGGTTTTCAAACTTTTTGCGCCGGGGCCCCTTTTTTTAGAACAGCATTCATTTTGCGGCCCACCAGAAATGATGTCATAGCCAGAAGTGACATGATTAAGCAGGAAGTGCCATCATTGTGACATAATAAAACAGCGCTCCTGGAATACAAACTGGCATTTTTGGATTGCAGCAGTTGTACAGTACAACCATGAAACAAACCTGACAGAAAGCAAGATTAGGGCCAAATACTATGTAAAAGCACTGAAGTAAAAACAAAATTAAAAAAACCCTCACTTGAAAATTCAAACTGTTAACACTCAGAAGATGAATACAGCAAGAGTAAAGCCTGCAGATTCAAAAATGGCTGTCCCAGCTTCTTGCAACCCACCTAACATCAGGTCACGAGGCTCCTGACCTACTGTTTGAGAAATACTTATCCAAGTAATAGACTCGTAAGAGAGTTGTTCAGAGTTCCAGCTCCCAGAAGGTTGGCCGATAACCCTAAGGATCAAATTTTTGAAAGAAAGAGGCCTGTACAATTCATAGAATCAAATAGCAAGGCTTTAAGAAGTGGAGCTTGCTTGACCGTAAAACAGATGTTGAGCCAGAATTTAAGAAATTTGGTCCATGCTAGAAACTCTAGAGGGATGTGGTGGCGCAGTGGGTTAAACCGTTGCTGTTGGGCTTTCCAACTGGAAGGTTGGAGGTTCAAGACTGTGCGACGGAGTGAGCTCCTGTTGCTTGTCCCAGCTCCTGCCAGCCTAGCAGTTTGAAAACACCTAAATGCAAGTAGATAAATAGGGACCACTTCGGTGGGAAGGTAATGGTGTTCTGTGTGCTACGGCATAGAGTCATGCCGGCCACATGACCACAGAAGCTTGTCCTTGGACAAAACGCCAGCTCTGCAGGCTTTGAAACGGAGATGAGCACCGCCCCCTACAGGTGGTCACGACTAGACCATTTGGTCGTGGGGAAACCTTTACCTTTTAGAAACTCTAGCCTAACTTGGCCAGCCTCCAGGCATAAAGCTGTATAGTAAATACAATGGGCAACACCAAAGATTTTGTACAAAAAACACAAGTGAATTATTTTGACCTCAGGGTTGAAGGCGGGCAACCAAATTTGAATGCCATAAAGGAGATGAGCAGTAATTTTCACCCACCTCTAAATACAGGCAAATGTGATGGCCACCAAAATCAAATTTTAGATTTTAACTGATAAATATGTACAGAGTGATAATAATCAAACAGCTGTTTTATTTAACAGCAGACTTTACTGAATACATTTGAAAAGCATTCCCAGGTTTTCTAGGATTGGGAAAGCTCATAAAAGCTATCAGAACTGTACACTAAGCAATCAGAAAAGAAGGCTGAAGGAAATTTTTTTTAAATGATCTTCAGTAACATGTATTCACGTATGACTAGACAATGGCTGACGGAGAACTGAAAAATAGGAATACAGTTGGCCCATATCTTACGCAAGGTTTACATTTAGTTGGCACCTAAAGCTAAAATTGCATGCACTCAAAATCACTTTGAAAAACTCTTGGATAAAAAAAAAAAGTACTATCTCTAAGTTATGAGAGGCAAATGGGAACATTTTTCTGACTTGGGCTCACTTTCAGGCATGTATTTAGTAAATGGATGGCAGGCGGAGTTGCCCGCACTATTTAAACTGTTGTTTTTCCTCACTTTTGTGTGGTGGTGGTGGATTGGTATGCAAGTGTACTTGAGTTTATGCAAGTTAACTGCGCCGAAGATGAGAGACAACCATAATTGATTTTAAACTGTGTTGTAATCCACTTTTGGGTTCCCTTTGGGACTGAAAGGCAGTTATTTTAAATAACTAAATAGTTGCATGCCTAATTAAAAATGTATACATCAGTAGCATACAAAGAGGGTGGCTGGAGGGACTTCTGGCCCCAGGTGCCAGGCTTTGGGGGGGGGGTCCAAGAGGCTGCCCCAAGATGGCTACAATTTGGCTAGTGCTGGATACAACCGCGTGCAAGAGAAGCGTGTTTATTGGTTTGATTATATATGAAATTACAAAGTTGTATATTTATATTTGCGTACTTATATATAAACGTAGAAAGTTAATATATATAATAAAAGAAAATGTTAAGTGTCTGCACTTCTTCTCTGGCCAATATTATTACTCATTTCATGTCATGACTATTAATAATGTTGTAATTTGTGGGGGGGGGTGCCAAATGACCTTGGTGCGCTGCTGGTACGTGTGTGTATTGTATTTTACTTATCCAGTTATTTGGCTCACCTGCTTTGGTCAACTGGAATTACCTGCTTTGCATGTCCCTTATTTCATGCTTTCTGCTTGTGACAGATTTATAAGGTGGATTGTATCTCTTGTACTTCCTGATCATTATGGTATTGTCACTATAGTACAGTCACTATTTTTAGAGAGTTTGTTTGTAATAGATACGCAAATACTGCTGCAGAAGTGTTGCTGTTGAGGATGGAACATATCCATCCCACAAGGCTGCTGTTGCTCTTCACCATGCAATGTTCAAGCATCTATTCTTCCATTCTCAAACCAGGTGACAGTTCTGACGGTTTAAGAAAGGAGGGAGACAGGGAAGAAAGTGTTCCTCCTTACAGCAGTGAGTAGCTAGTCTCAGACTCTGTATGAAACACTAAGGATCATTGTGTATGTACATGATTTGTGGGTGTATTCACTATGCCTATGGGTGTTTGAAAATGGTGTTATTTGTTTGCAGATTTCATGATTTGAAAGGCAAAAAAAGGTGTTATATGTTTTTATTCTAAATTCCCATTCCCAGTTCTCATTTTTTATTAATTTTAAATTTTTTAAAAGTGTACTAGGTGGTATAGGTGATATTGTGCCAGCAAATGTAGCTACAGTATTATTTCTAATTGGAAAAATAATCTATTTTAATTTCTAGAAAACACCAAAACGAGGTGTGGTGTATTTTTAACAAAAGCACCCCTAATCTTGTCTTAATTAAATTTTTTAAAGGTCTCAGTTGTTTTTGTATGTGTTTATTGTGACTTACTACCAATGCATTAAAAGTGATATCTTAAAATAATGTTTTTAATTTTCTAGCAGTAAAGTAGTTACAGCATATCTTATTTGTGCTGTGTGTTGCTATTTTAAATGTTTGCTTTTTGAGTGTCATACAATGCAATAAGATTGGTGAAGCTACAAGACCATATTTTGTGGCTGACAATATTATTTCGAGGAAAAGATAACATTTCTGACAAAAAGTAATTGTATTATGGCTGAATTGGACAAGAAACCTGGACACTGGTTAATGTGATCTAGCAAATCATTATAAATTTGTGTTTGTTATTTAACTAGAAAAAATAATTTCGTTAAAGATCAAGAAGATAAATGTTTGAGAGTCCAACTGTGGTTGCAAGATGAATGTTTTCTATTATTATGAAACATTTTATAAAACATCAGATACAATTGAGTTCTAAGACAATGTTGTCATTTCCAAACCACATAAAGTATCAGATTTTACCAGTAGTGTGACATATTCAGTAAATTATATTTAGAAGTGATATGACTTAACATCGGTCATTTTATAAAGGTATTTGAAACAAAACTGAACTATACAAGATAGTTGAATCTTTTGGGCAACCTTTATTCTGGTTTAGAATAAAGTTTGAAGGACAAGTCTTTGATATAATGGCTGGCCCAAGGGGATGGACAGGGGAAGTGCGACCCTGTTAGTCCTGCTAGATCTCTCGGCGGCTTTCAACACCATCGACCATGGTGTCCTTCTGGGTCGGCTGGCCGGGTTGGGGCTTGGAGGCACTGTTTTGAAATGGTTCCGCTCCTTCCTGGCTGACAGATCCCAGAAGGTGGTGCTGGGGGACGCTTGTTCGGCACCCCGACCTCTTAAGTTTGGGGTGCCGCAAGGTTCCATCTTATCCCCCATGCTATTCAACATCTACATGAAACCGCTGGGAGAGGTCATCCAGGGATTTGGAGTGGGGTGCCATCAATATGCTGATGACACCCAATTCTATCTCTCCTTTCCCCCTGATTCTGAGGAGGTGGTTGAGGTCCTGGATCGCTGTCTGGAGGCGGTTGGGGGCTGGATGTGGGCGAACAAGCTGAAATTAAATCCGGATAAGACAGAGGTGCTTTTAGTTCGGAAATCCACAGCTCAGGTATTGGACTATCATCCTGCTCTGAATGGGGTTGCACTTCCTCTGAAGGAGCAGGTTCGCAGCTTGGGGGTTCTCCTGGATCCACAGCTACACCTGGAGTCCCAGGTGTCGGCGGTGGCCAGGGGAGCCTTTGCTCAGCTTCGGCTGATTCACCAGCTGCGGCCGTACCTGAGTTGTGCGGACCTGGCCACAGTGACCCACGCCCTAGTGACATATAGATTAGATTATTGCAATGCTCTCTACGTGGGGCTGCCTTTGAAGACGGTCCGGAAATTACAACTAGTACAGAACGCGGCTGCTCGGGTGGTTGCTGGGGCACGTCGGTTTGACTCTGTGGAGCTGTTGCTTCGGCGGCTACACTGGCTGCCGGTTCTGTTCCGGGCCCAATTCAAAGTGCTAGTTTTTACTTTTAAAGCCCTTTATGGCTCGGGTCCAAGGTATTTGAGGGACTGCCTTCTTCCATATAATCCTACCCGTTCTCTTAGATCATCTGGGGGAGCCCTTTTGAGTGTGCCGCCACCAGGAGAAGTGAGAGGGGCGGCGGCCAGGAAGAGGGCCTTCTCGGTGGTGGCCCCCCAACTTTGGAATACCCTCCCCTTAGAATTGAGAACTGCTCCCTCTTTGCTAACATTTCGGCGGGGCCTGAAGACCTTTTTATTTCAAAAAGCTTTTAACTGTTGACTGGCTGGCTGGCTGGTTTGTTACATTTTTATATTTTATATGTTATGATCCACTGGGCTTGTTGTTTTTAAATTGTATTGTTTTGTTTTAATTTTGTCTTATTGTATTGTTTTAATATTGTTTTTAAATTGCTTTTTAATGTTAAATTTTATATTTTATTGTATTTTCATGCTGTAATGCCGCCTTGGGTGCCTTCGGGCAAAAAGGCGGGATAGAAATCAAATAAATAAATAAATAAATAAATAAATAATGATATGACTTTAGAATCCACAGTTACAGTTGGACCTTGTCAGTTGTGGGTTTGTCACCTGCAGATTTGACTCCCCACGGGTACCAACTCTGTGCCTCCTGGAAGCAATGAAAAAGCACTTCAGTTTTGGTCAAAAACTAGAAATGCCTTTTAGATGTTTCTGGGCGGCATTCTGAGGCATGTAGAGGACCAAGTGTGGTCTCCCTGTGCCTCACAACACCTCCTGGACATGTTTGGAAGGCGTTTCCAGTTGCGCTGTGGGGGTCCTTTGAGACCTTTTTGCAGACCCCAGTATCCACGGAAATCAGTTTCTGCAGCAGATCCTGGAACAAATCGTTTGCTGATACTGAGGACCCAATGTATTAACCAATTGTATAACCAGGCCTACTTGAGACAAAAAAAATGTATCTTTATGATTCCATAATATGTGGTGCCAGATTGCTGGGAGCCCTGGGACAAAGTCCTGCACTTAATCCCCAGTGGTTCCTCTGTCTGGTCCTTAGTAACATATTGGGTGCTACCACTGGAACTAAAGGTTCAGAGGCTGTCCATCCAGATGAGTCCCTGATAGATGTACAATAGGTCCTCAGTCAAACCTGGCCAACTCTGACATATCCTCAGATTCTAGAAGAATTACTTACATCTAGAACCTTTATTGGCATAACAAAGCACATAGAACAACCACAGCGATATAGGGACAGAATACAAGAATTAATATGAATATGACAAGGTAACTTTGAGAATCTCAGATAAATAGTCAGCAACAGCTGCAGTCAAGGAATCACAAACATCACTCATAAACTCAGAAAGAGTAACATCAGAAGGAATGAAATCTGGTGGAATCCAAGGTGCAAAATAATGATTACGGATATCAAGGTGAGCTGGACAAAAAAATAGAATGTGAAACAGAGAATCAGGAGACTCACGACAAAAGAAACAGAGCCTTTTATCCCGCGGGATATTAAGAAATCGGCCAGCATGGACTGCCGAGGGGAAAATGTTAAAACGAGCTAATGTAAAGGCTCTTCTGTGCAACGGGCTGGTTAATGAATAAAAGTAATTGTTACAATTACAAATAAATATAAAAAAGTCTGCCCATGTAAACCGCTTCTGCAGCTACTCTTCCTTTTTTCCTTTTTTTCTCTTTTTTCAATATTTTAGACAAAAACAAATGCTTCAGGAAAAAAATGGAAAAAATCCAGTTTTTTTCCTAATTTTTCCGGGTTTTTTCTGGGACTTAACATCTCTACACGGGACACTCCCTTACCTACAATGCTGAGGAAATAAAGATGTACATCTTATTCAGTACACACGCACCCTTCTACGCAGTTACTTCCTTTGGTTCCTTAAGTTAAAGGTATAGTGGTAGACAGAGATAATGAAGTGACAATATATTTCTTATAATGTTTATTTCTTATAATGCATATATGACAGTATATTTCTTTTAATGTATGTCACCATCCCAGGCATACTCTAGATCTGACCAATGCACAAAAGTATATTGCAAAAATGTAAAGCCCTGGGGTTTCTTGAAGAAAAAGAGAGATGAGCAAAAGACACTAAAGTTCCTTATACAAGCGTGCCCCAGAGTCCGCTGATTTTGAATCCACGGTTTCAGTTATCCACACCTTTTAAAAAGATAGAGGAACATTAAACAAATATTTTTTATCTTGTTGCAGCAAAATCACAGATGTTTCTCTATCTTTAAAACGGCGTCCCCAATATGCATGGTTTCAGGTACCTCTGGGAAGAGGGGTCCAAAATGGAATCCAAGTGGATACTGGGGCATGCATATAATGATGTAGTTCATTCTGCCAAGATACTCGCGTTCTGGGATACAATGTGAAACAAATGACATCTGGATACAAAAGTTAAAAATATATATATATTCTTTTTGCATTATTCCTGGAGCTTTTAAAGGAAAGCAGATAATCCTGCAGCTTAGAATAAAGGATGGGGGGGGGGGGAGAAATGGATGCTTAATTTACACCTAGGTTTTAATTAACTTGATGATGCAGGGAGAACACTCTGCTCTAATTCTAATCAAAGGCTGCAGTCCTTTGCACGCAAAACTCAGAGGAAACCTCTGAACCCATTAGGATTTACTTTTTGAGAAGACCTGCATAGTCAAGCCAAAAAGAGGAAGGAAAGCTTTGGGTGGAAGAGTGGAATATTCTTGGAATAAATCCCATTGAATTCAATGGGACTTGAGGCCAATCCTATGCTTTACTAGTGCCAGGGCTACAGCTGCACCAAAATGCTTGCTGCTGTATCCTATGGGGGCAGGGAAGCAGCCCGAGGTCTAATTAGATTATCTGTGCCTGGTGTTATGTTTCCCAGCTTGGGAAGGAGAACAGAATTTGGTGGCAGTCTGCCACTGTCTCCACCCCTCTCTCAGGCCCACCTGCCCCCATGATCCTGCCTCTATCCAGCTTTGCCCCCTCTACCCCCCCCTTGCCCTGAGATGTCTCATTGCTAGGATCTCGCCTGCTATGTCCTTCTGGTGCTGGCTCAGCCCTGAGGCAGCAGTCTCACCTCCAGCATCGGAGTGACTTACGCCACCCGGAATCTGCGGTAACCTCGGAGCACAGCCAGTATGCCATATAGGATTGGCCTCTTAAATCCAGTAATTAAAATCAGTCTGCATTTCTTAAGCACTTGTTTGTAAAATTTGTATTGGGGAGAATTAAAGCCTGGTCTCATTTTGTTTCCAGCAATTAATAGATCTTCCACCAGTAGTTCCCAAACTGTGAGTCATGAGCCAATTTCAGGTGGGTCACGAAATACCTAGAGCAGCCATATTGAAAATATGGAAAGATGGAATGCTGGAAAGGGAGAGGGAGGTGTAGTGGTTTTGCTTGTGTCAAGATTGTAAATAGACTTTTGTCTTTCTGATTCACTTTGTTATTGGGAAATGACTAAGACGCGATCCAAGTTATTGCTGCATTCTCAAGAAAGCAGGCATCACAAGGACTGTATTTCTGGTCATGACATCACTTCCAGTGGGTCCTGGACAGATGATCATTCTAAAAAGTAGATCCCATTGCTAAAAGGTTTGAGAACCACTGTCCTAAGTGATAGGTTTGCCCATCTTATGGCATCATTGTATAGACATGAGTGCTTTCTGCTTCCTTTGACTGCTTCAGAAACTATGTCTGTATGTAGCCACAAGTTATGGGATTTCCCCCACCTCTACGGGTTTCTGATAGTCATACAGTCTTATGATCAGTATCGAGCTTTTGCTATATGTACTATAGAGCCTTTGGAGGTGGGGAAAATCCCTCCATTCCAATTTCTGTATTGGTGGCCAAACCAAATGGTGCTCGTTGCTAACATTTCTGAAACTTAGACACTAATACTTAACATTGGATAAAATACACTGTGGTCAGAAGTAGTGGCAAAAGGAATCCATTAAAATTGGGGCTTAGTTAGGATTTGTGTAATGTGCATAGGATTTTTCTTGTCTATCTTCTTGAAGACAAATTAAATACTTTGGTGTGTTTCATCCTATTTTTAAAGTAAGAAATAGTGTAGTTACATTAATAAAGAAGAGAGTTTTACACGGAGTTGGTGTGAAACATATTTCTTTTAACATTTCCCATAGAAATGCATCATACATAATGAAGTCTAGACTTTGAGGTGGATAAGGGAAGTCAGACCCTTGAACTTTCTCCAACACTCGGCCAACATTGTTGTTCGTTCTGTTGCTTCGTAGTCGTCCAGTGTCCAGCATTATAAATAATAAAAACTTTATTGTGGTCGCAGACCAGCCCAAAAATAAAATCAGTCCAATAACAATGTATGGAATATAGGAGATGCAGGAAAAAGTATAAAAAAGTATTGAACAATCAAGCCCAAACCAGATCAAGGCTGACCCCACCACCCACAAGTCAATCCCAGCTCCAAACACCATGCCACATCTCCATTGGCAAATTTCCTACTTTCAACAATTTATCTCTATTTAGTTATGATACTGATACATACTGTACCTGTCCATGTTTGAACCTCCTTCACCAGTGATATTATTACTCCAAATGCATGAGACCACATTCTTTCAACATCAATTTCTGGATACGTATCGCTGCTGCAAAATATTTTGTGACACTATATGTAATTATTGAATTTGTGTCGGATAACAGCAGATGAGTATGTTGTTGATATGTACGACCCAGAAATTGGTTCAGCAGTGGAGAGATGAGAGTGGCACGAATGTCTCTATAATAGGAGTAGTACAGCAGCACATGCTCAGTAGTTTCAATTTCATCCGAACTGCAAGGGAAAAGAAAGGAATGAAAGGAATCTATCGTCCCTTAGATACTGTGCAGGGAAGCCCTCAGAGATGGACCAAGGTAAATTCTCTTCTGTGCTTGTGGTTCTCCAGTTGGGTGGGATAGGGTGAAACAGCAACAGTATACCTGAGATCCTCCCTGACAGAATTCAGAGACACTGGTAAGATTGTTCTGTCTTTCAGTGTCTAGGATGCGCTGCTTGATGGTTGACCTTGCCCGTTCATATACCATATCTAGTAGAGCTGGCACGGAGAGGCCCAGGGAAGCTGTTTTTAGCTCTATTAGTTTTATCCAGCTGGATTTGAAGACCTTTCAGTGTTAGAGGGGCAAGTCCAGCTGGCAGGTACAGCAGTTTAAGCCAGTGCACAAGAGTGGTGATTCAGACCTTAGCCTCAATTGTAATCTGGCCTGTCTCCAGGCGAACCTGACATAGAGATGTCTCTGGGGACTCCCAGTGCCACCCACAGAACTTTTATTGCACACTCTCCAATGATTTGATGTTTGGAAACTGCCGAAGTTGGGAACCACACAGTAATTGGGCTAATGCCTTTGCCCGGAATAATTTGAGGCAGCAGGGAAATAATGTCCTTTCGTTTTCATGAATTGTAGAATGGCCGAAGAGCTCCTTTGGGCATTTGGTGCCACATGTTCACCATGAGCCTTTCTGGAGCCACTCAAGTATATAACTACACCCAGCTATTTGAAGTGGGACACCTGCTCAATCTTGTATTGATTAATCATCCATGACCGAAACTTTGGCCTCTTGACGAAGGCCATATTCCTGATTTTTTGGTGATTAATTACTAGCTGGTTCTCCTCACAGTATGCTGACAGCTTCTGCAATGCTCTCCTAAGTCCAGTTGGGGTCCTTGATAAGATGGCTGCATCATCTGCATATAATAAGACAGCTATGTGTCTCCCTGCAATTCTTGGGGGATGTAAATCAATGTTGTTTAACTGGCCCACCACTGAATTGATGTAAAAATTGAATAAGAGTGGAGCCAAGATGCAACCTTGTTTAACCTCTTTTTGTGTCAGAACAGCATTTGTGAGATGGCCCTGGGTGCTGCATCTCACCTTGAGGGTGGTGTTTCTATGAAGAGCCTGATTGAGTAGGAGCAAGTGCCTATCAGTATTGGAGGCCTCTAATTTTTCCCATAATTTGACCCTCGAAATTGAGTCAAAGGCTGTCTTAAGGTCTATAAAGGCTGCGTAGAAGGAAGTCACTATATTGGAAATATATTTCTCAATGAGGTGCTGTAGCACTAAACACTGATCAATAGTAGTGCGACCCTCCCTAAATCCTACCTGCTCTTCCGCAAGTATCGTCTCTTGTTCCAGCCAATCCTTGAGCTTTCCGTAAAGATGCCGAACATATAGTTCATTGATGTTACTTAAAAGGCTAATAGACCTATAATTGGCAGGATCTTCTCTGTTACCTTTCTTAAAGATTGGGGTTCTGCCATCATTGTCCCTGTCTTCAGGGATGTGGCCTGTCTTGTAAGAAAATAACAATGCTAAAACTGGGCCCCAGAATGCGACATGGTTTTTAACTGCCTCTGGGAATCAGATCTTCACCTGACGCTTTGCCTGATTTCATCTGGGTAATTAGGTTATGAATTTCTGAAACTATAACCAAAGGCCAGGGCATGACTTCTTCAAAGTTCAGGTCGCTGTAAGCAGCATCAGAATCTTTATGTAAGTCATGGAAATGTTTTTCCCAGGTTCCAGGATGTATGTGGCAATCCAATGGTGTGGGCCCACAGCTTGGGGAGATCTTTACCAGTTGCCAGAACAGAGCCGGGTGCTTAGCTTAGAACAAGCTTAGATCCGGCTTGGATCGGGCCCTTCCAATTTTCCTTCAATGCATCTTTTTTCTTTTGCGTCAGCAGCTGTTTGTACAATTTTTTCTGGGCAAAAAGATCATGAGCCACCTTTGGTCCTGGGTTAAGTTTATAGATTTTGTAGATGGTATGTACAACTTTTTTTGCTGCAACACAATCTCTATCCAACCAGTACTTAGATGATGGATGTTGCCACTGTTGGGGTTGTACACATTCTGCCATTGAGGAGTTGTTTCATCTCACGGACCCGGTTCTGATATATGATGACTGGACTAGATGCTTGAACGTTGTGCATTACAGATGCCTTGAGATTTTGCATGGTGCTCGCTTCGGTAGCACATATACTAAAATTGGTCCAGCATTATGATTGTTACCTTTTTTTTTTGCCCCAGCCTGTATTTCATCAATGTTTAGGAATGGCATGTAATTCTTTCCTGCCACTCTTTCCCAACACCCTATTTAGTTTAAAGGCCTAGATTTATTGCAATTTATTGTGTGTGGTAGGGGATGGGGTAGCAGAGAGAGATGTTTAGGAATATAAATACAGCAAGTTTCTAGCCTCATCAAGTTCAAGACATCCACACAAACATCTACTCATGATGTCAACTACTTGGTACTTGTTGGACCATTTGTTGGCATTCCTATACAGAGATGATATCTCTACAACAAAAATGTCATGTGCAAAGTTGTCTTTTAAAAAATTATTTCTTCAAATTTAGCATGCACAAACCATAATAATAGCCTTAGTTCAAATACGAAGTATTTGGTCAGTCAACCTTTGTTTTCAAAGTCAATGCAACAGCATTGTCTGTTGGGTTTGGAGCATTTGAGTATATTGCTGCTTATATATTGTATTCAGTCATAAGGCACAGAAACATTTTCAAACTTTGGAACTATTTTTCTCAGCCGGGTTTCTTAAATTTTTTTGCATTTGGAAACTAGTATTAAACCACTAAGAAGTTATTCCAATTTGTAATTCCTTTTGTTTTATGCTGGTAATCCTTCTTCCCTTATAATTTAGTTTATAATTTTTGTGCACATACTACGAGAAACTGTCCAGACTAGTGAATGCTGTAGAAACAATAAATTCCATACAAATTTTCCAGTTTTTGGAAAGCCTAAATCTCAATTCATATTGGTGCTTATTGAAATTAGAAATTCCTGCCACTAAATTTGATGAAACTTAGGGCCCAATTCTAACTATTTTCCAGTGCCAATGTAGCTGCAATGCAATGTAGCTGAGGTAAGAAAACAAACATTCCCATACCTTGAGGAGGCCTCCTTGATCTCTCCTTCCCCACCCCCATTGCAGAAGGCAGTACAACCCCCATTGGCAGGCCTGCATTAGCACTGGAAAGTTGGACAGGACTGGGCCCAGACTGGAGAACATTGTTCCAAATGATGTGTTGAGCTAAGGGTATATAGATGAATAATAAATGTACCAAAAAATAAGAAACTTACAAAGACTCTGGTAGTTCTGTCTCCACCCACAAATCCCAGCATTGTGCACTGATCCACTCAATTCAGCACACATACTCTCCATGCACAAGCAGGTAACCAGAAACTACACCCCACTCATGTCTTGTATTACAGTGAAAATCTATTTTTTTCAAAGAGTACATTTTAGTAGAATTACCATTCTTACAGATGCATTACAGTTTCAATTTTTTTAACTGTTGGCATATTACAGTTATTTAAAAGCATTACTTCACAGAACCACCTCTAGTGATTTCTCCCTGCCAGTTGACACACATTTGTTCCATTGACTGAATCAATGGACTGCGACATTGTATATATTGTTTTGCAGAAATACAGTGTAGCAAATAACTCTGCTGATGGGAAAGCGGAAGTTCTTACTGAAAGGAAAAAGGGGGTAACGAATACAGTATCAGCAGTAGCAACTGACAAGGAAATTCATGTACAGCTTATGTCAGATAGCAACTGTCATTTTGTTGGCTATTGGAGCAAAGAAGGCTGGAAATGCTTGTGTACTCATGCCCAGATCACGAATCAGATGACACCTTCTAGAATGAAAGTGTAGCATTTGGAATGTATTTTTTCTGTAAAGTTATTTAAAAAATCTGGGAAGACAGAATATGAGATACAGAGTTTTTTGGGAAACGATTCCCATTTATGAATTATTGGAATCAGACTGTGTCAAGAGATTATGTTTCAGGTGATATAATACACAGTATATAATTAAACCCACTGACTGGAGAGGCTAGGTTTTTAATGTTTTTTTTTAAATTCTACTATATAATTTTTGTTTTACTTCGTTTTTTTTGTAATGCTGGAAAAAGAATATGTAAATAAACTTTTGTGTCTGGACTGAGAATATAAAGTGTTGGTTAATGTACTGCTGTTCTGTAACTGGAAAAACTTTAAAGTAGATTAAAAGGAAAAAAAGTCAAGATCATTGAGATATCTCTGAAGGGCTTTCTATTGTTTTGAAATTTTAGCCTGCAAAAACACAGCATCTCAATTAGTTCTGTTATTGGAAATCATATGTCTTGATTTTATTGAAAAATATTGCAACTGCAACAAACTTTCAGGTTATTTAGTATCAGCAGAATGGAAACAAGAGTGTGATGTAATATTAGCAAGAACTTCCGCATGATAGGACCTGTTTGGCAGTGAACATTCTATTGTGCCCTTAGTCTGACACATCTCAGTTAACGTCAGCCCAGTGCAGTAGCAGACGTGCCATAAGGCATGTCTGCACTGCTGAAGCAACCTCTGGGCTGGCATGGGGAACTCCGCTGGCCCAGGGACGCCACGCCACTAGGCAGATAAGCCTGCCCCAAGCCAGCCAGGTTCTGCTGGCCCAAGGCCTTGGGGAGGACAGAGAGAAGGTGGTAGGAACGGGCAGGGAGAGGGCAGAGGGGGAGGGTAGGCCCATGAGCCTGTGAGTATATTTGCACTGTCTTTGTGTGTGTGTTTGTTTGTGTGTGTGTGTGTGTGAGAGAGAGAGAGAGAGAGAGAGAGAGAGCTCTGTTTAATTTTTAGTCCCTGGATTGGCCCAAAAAATGACTCTATCTCAGCTTTAGCACACAAACCCTTGGAGCTACACAATAGTGAACTATATTGTTTGTGTACTACATAAGAACTGTCTTCAACTCTATGGAAATTCCTGACTCCTAAGATTGACTTCAGAATCTTTGGCCCATCTTTATTGGACAATCTGTTCGCCAGGGCCTTTTTGGTGGGTAGCACCACTGTTGTGGAATCCTCTCTTTGGAGAAATATGAGAAGCTTCATTTCTTCTCTTCCTTAAACAAGCTTTAGCACTTAAAAATTCTAACAGACATTTGATGTTTGCAATTTGTTTTTATTTTTATTGTAAAAATGTGTATTCCATGCTTCCCCCATATCTGATGTTAAAAATGTTTTTGCTGCTGTTTGTGATGTATGCTGTTCATTTTTCCTACTTGTGTGTTTGTGAGCTTAATTTAATTTTATGTATTTGCTATTTTAGAGCCATAGTGAAGTTCCCTCCCCTTAGAAAGCACATAACATAATTCAGTTAATTATCACTTTCAAAAAGTAAAGAAATCTTGGCATCATCACTTTTAGTTAAAAGGTGAAAAGAGGTCACTGATGCACCAAAAAAAACCCATGAAAATTGTCAGCTAAGGGTGCAAAACTTTCCAGCACTGGGATAAGAGCAGTATAGTTCCTAGGTAAGGGAACACACACTCCCATACATTGATGAGTCCTCCGTGACTACTATTCCACTGTAGAAAGCAGAATATGCCCCACTGGAACAGCTATGTCAGTGCTGGAAAGTTGGTTAGGATTGCACCATAAGGGGTCCAATTTAGCATTCTTTTAACTAGTTTCTTTTTGGCTGTTGGCTGCTATTGTTTCTCCTCTCTGCTACTTTGGTATTATTCCCAACCCCCTTTTTCTTCTAGACTGATTGCAGCTAATCAGAGATTGTGTAGTAAACATGATAATGTAATTATGCTTACATAGCTGCAAGCTAGGATTGGCATAGCAATACGGTTTTGGCTGTATTATGGCAGCATTGAGTGCTTTTTGGTGCTGCTGAAAACATTCACACAAATTCACACATCACAAAAATCTGATATATATGGTATCCATACAACACTAATGTCGCACTACTGTCCATACGCACTGAATGTCAATAAGTATTTACAGGAAGGAAAATAACATTTTTCAAACAGTGTGTTGCATTTTAATGTTGGGATTCACCACAACACCGAAGAGAAAACAGTACATGCAAAACACACACAAAAAGATTTAATTGCCTAGATTCTGTAAGCTGCACAACAGACTGAGCAGAGTGTGTGCGTTTATACTTATAATATAAAGGGAACATTAAGATACCTTAAGCACACAATTTCCATTTTATTTCTTTAGCATGCCATTGATAAGGGATAGGTACTATTAAATTAGCAACATAGGAGGAGTCCTTAAATAAGATCCCCCCTTTCCCGGTCTTGATAGCATAAAGCAGGTCATGTAAAATAATACAAAACAATTTTTTTATTTGGTCATGAAGTGAGTGCCCAGTGCAGCATAGGAAGTAAGAATTAAATTTATTTCTTTAGATTGAGCAATGATGTTATTTGATTTTGCTACCTCCTACACATCCCTCCTGCTTATCACAATATTATTCCCTTTTTTTCTGTGGTAAGTAGTTCCTACTATCTGTGTGTTCATATTTTTTATCAGCAGCTGATCTCAAGTTAATGAACAAAGAACATTAATAGCCAGTGTAGCAGCCATCACGTGCATTTAAAAAAATTATTTGGGTTACAGAGAACAAAAAAGCACAACCCACAGAAATGACCACTTAATTACTATTCTTTTGAGTTGCAAAACCAACTTACCTACAGTTATCAGAGATACATTAGAGGCAGGTTAGGGGTTTCCCCATCAACCACTTGGTGACATTTCTGCTCTGAATATTTCCTGTTTTGTTTGTAATTGTAGCATCCTGAAGCACAATGAAAGGATTTTAATGCACAGACTTCAGAAAAAAGTGCTGCAGCAATTGGTGCAAGGACAAGAAAAAACAGTCTTATGGTGGCTCCTATCACTCCTATCATTTGAAGTAAGTCATGGGAACATTTTGATATAAGAGAACTTGCAATTCATTTGCATTTGTGTTCCAAGAAAAGCATTGATATATCTGTTCAATGAATGCAGGGAGATAGCTGAAGTAGCAAGAGCCAAAGCAGATACGTGTCTTTAAATCTGCCCCAATCATGGGAACGTGAGTGTGGGGTGGAAGCCTGATTTTTAACAGCAAAAGAAGTATGTAGGCAAGAGGTGCTAAACCTTCTCTGCCTGAAGCTTATTTCCTTATGGTCTTTCCCCACCAGGATGTTTCTCCTCCTCTGAGCTTTAGTATGGGAATCAAAATTAGCTTTAAAATACCTGGGGACCCCTTGCTTTTGAACTCCTTTTCCTATTAAAATTTCAGTCCACCCTCTTCTTTCTGTGTAGTTGGGATAGAGTGGGGTCTTAATACATGGATTTGCTAGCATCATGTGCTGATTTGAATTATGTGTCTTACATAACTTGCAGACCCACGCGCACAGAGAGAGAGAGAGAGAGAGAGAGAGAGAGAGAGAGAGAGAGAGAGA